>JAQMCX010000057.1:5562304-5618961 GCA_029814765.1 Acanthurus leucopareius | reverse complement strand
TCTATCTATCTATCTATCTATCTATCTATCTATCTATCTATCTATCTATCTATCTATCTATCTATCTATCTCATGTGTGCCATTTTTCCTTTGGCCATGAGGTCATGAAAAGTGGGTAAAAAGGACTTGAAAGTGTTCCAAGCACAGGTGTGCAGCATGGCCTGTACTAAAGGGGTGCACTGAACCATAAACAATGATATAAATGTCTGGCAAATAAAATGGCTAGTTAACAATCTTTTGACTGCTCTAACCTCTGAGCTTTTGTCGGGTATCGATCAGCCAGCTGTTCCTGGCTTTGTCTGGCAGCATGGGAGCCTCTGGTTCCTCCCGGGATGAATGGAGACAGAGCCGCCAAAAAAACTCTCCTCTGCTTCTCAAGTTGTGCCTGTCGAGAGCAAATATCTAAACAAGACGCTGATCATCGCCTCCCGTAGGTCAACATTTATATATTTATTACATTCTCATAAAATAAAATCATGAAATGAGCTTGTCAGCCTCGACGGGTTGTTTAAAGGCTCTAATTTAAAGTTGCTTATTATATTTAACAACCCAGGCTCTGGCTTCTTTGTTCACAGTTGCCATGTTGTTGGTTTGCATGGAAACCATGTAAATGGTAATTTGGATGGGCATAATTTGTCTCCCTATATTAAGATAATTGTATGTTAAATAACGAACATCCCCAGAATTGCAGTAGGTGTCATGTGATGGGTCTTGTCACGCAAACATGTCGAGACAGGGTGATAATGGTCCGTCTCAGCGCCTGTCAGTCAAAGAACAGCAGCAGTGACATTCTCTGACCAGGACTCATCAGGTTATATGGCTGCCGGTGCTGCCCTGCTGATGCCACAATCCATCTAGACTCTTTGCCCCTCTCTCACCAAAAGTCTAACTATTATCAAAATAAAATGAGTTAAATAATTGCTTTAGGCATCTTTTGGATAGCTGTGTTGGATGCTATGATCTGTGTTTCTCAGGCCACGTGTTTTCCCGGCTGAGGTGATAGATTACAGCGTTTAAAACAGGGGTTGTTTATGATAAACAGAGATAACAGTGTATTTTGCCGCCATTTGGCTTGACTGCTACATCCGTGGGCCATGAGGTCTTCTTATTTACTTTCACTGAGCCTAACATTGCACTTTGTCAGCTTGAGCGGCAGTCTAAGAGACAGGCGGGCAAGGCAGTCATACAAAGTGAAGTACTTAGGATTAGCCCTGGCTCTTCAAGTTTCAGTAATTATCCTCCTGGAGGCATTCTTGCTGTGTTGGATAATAATGGAAGTCCGGGTGCACGCCTGTCACCTCTCAAGTGTGGGTGGAGGAAGCCGACGAGAGGCGCAGGACAGAGAAATGTTTGCTTTTCTGTTATGTCATCGCAGGAGAACAACAGTAAGGCAAACTTGTTTTGTTTCCCGAGATGAGAAGAAGCTGCGCAACAACACTGATTTTCTTCTGCTTAACATGTGACACACAACTTGGAATCTTTTCAGCTGTGGATGTGATAATGAAACATGTTCTCCAGAGGTGATAATGTGTTCTGAGATCAAGTGTAATTACCAAGTGTCAGGCTTGTGTTTTTGATAAACAAATCTGTTAAAACACACAGTTGCATTATTTGTTGAGAGTGATTGGCGTTGATTACATTTGCAAGCTGCACAAATATGTGATCTTTTTTCTCTTTTCCCTCTCGTCTGATACTTACACAGGAGGAACAACAACGTTTTTCTTCCAATCCTTATGTGTCGCTCCAGTTTATTATCCTAAAAGTTTCATTCGAGTGCATGTTGTGATAATGGAAAGGCCCTTACATCCAGCAGAGAAAACACAATGCTTTTAATTAAGAGTCAGAGGATTTCCCAGAGGGGAGATTGTCTTCTTCCATTAACTTAGTTTATCATATAATAAAGAGGTTGCCTTGTCCTTCCCTACCCAGACAATTGGTTTTAATCAGCCAGCAGGTCTTTCATGGCTGATTATTTATGCTAAATTGACAAGGGTGGAGGATATCACAGAAAATCATTATGACAGGGCTCAGGTCACTGGCTGTCACCATCTTGGTTTATCCTGTCAACTGAGCTCACGGACAAACAATGAAATTCACCAATGACAAATAAAATGTGATGGAAATATTTGCTAATGAGATTGCTTACCCTGTGTCTTTAAAATTATTATTTGGAATATTTTTAAGACAACATGCAAATGTTTTGGTAACATTTACGGTTTGGGTTAGGCATACTGTTGAGATTTTAGATTAATGCAAAGTAAAGGAAGATGTTTGTTTTCCGCAGAAAAATAATGAAAATACACCAAGTTTCAAATGAGAATTAAATCAGTGCTCAGTTTTGTCAATGTAAATCAATAAAACCAAACATCACCAAAGAATTAACGAGTAATATTTTTGATTTAATTCTAATTTAAAGTGATTTGCTATGATGACAAATGAAATAAAAGAAAAACCCCAACACACAAGCGATGGAGCATCCTGGTGATTGCAAAGCAGAGTCAAAAATGTCTGATGTGACTTAGGTTTTTTAAGTGCTGGCTGTGCAAGTGTGATTTGAAGTGAAGGGGGGGTGGTGGGGTAGAGAGACAAGCGAGGGAGATGCAGGATGAGCACAAGGAGGAAGCTGGGACACACTTCTCGCCTTGCAATTTAATCACTGTATACCCAGGAAAGTATTGACAGTTGTCCTGTGGAAGCTATTAAAGTTGCTGTCCAAGGTTAAATGAAATTGCAGTTTATCAAGGCAGCATTGAGAAAATAAGGGAATCTGTTCATGGCTGTTGATTAATGTGGAGCGTGATCAACACAAGGGGTTCATTAAGCTATACATCACCGGGGTAATTTAACATGTCATCGCGCCTGCTGTCGCTCCCCTTCACACGTTTTGTGCATTGTGTATGTTCTCTGTATATGTGTGAGTGTTTGCATGTTGAAATCAAAAGCTCTGACCTCACTGTTTGAGATGTGATTGTGCCTGTATGCCTCCATGTTTGCATGATCAAACTTCAAAATCCTTTCTGTTAACACTGTAAACCGCACAGCATATCTCCCCAGACTGGCATCAAATGAATCACTTATGTGGTATGAGGGCATAATATCAACATAACCAGCCTGAGTCACCGGAACAAAACACTGGTATTGTATGTTTCTGCAAACCGCAGATATGTAAGTTTTTTATGTATGATATCAACAGTCCTACAGTCCATATTAAAGTCATGTCATTCACACTGAGACAGCTGCCAATAGATGACTTCAACACCACTGTTCAGCCCTTGTTTTTTGAACCATGTAGTTTAACAGGATGTACAGACATTTTCCAGCCATGTTGAGCCAAGAGGACAAAATCCAAACAGGATCTTTTCCTGACCCTTATTATAAGACCTTAACCACAGTGTTGTCAAAGACTGTAACCCAAAAAGAAACTATATTTCAACATGAAGTTTGAATATAGCCATTGTTTGAAGAACTGATCAATATCAACCTACATTTTATGCTTTTGAATTAACGGCATGATACACTCAAATTCTTGTGCATGTATTTAATCAAGCATCTGGCTGAGGGGAAACTCCTCCAAAATCTGGACAGTTTCTTCCAAATATGATGTGACTTCAACTCAAATCAGACTTTAACAAGACCCATTTTTAGATCCTGGTCATCATCTCTTTTTTTTCCCCCTTCTATCAGCTTACTGTTCATCTCATCATGCTGCTGATTTGATCACTTGTAGTTGCACAGCAGCTGACGAGCATACATAGAGGTATGCTAATCAGGCCTGGGACCTGGAGCTGTGTTTTTGTGTGTGCGTGAGTGTGTGTCTGTGCACGTGTTTTTGCCTGGTGGATTTGTTTACTGGTGGATAATTGATGGTGCTTGAGGGACAGGCGTGAGTCGGACATGAATCACGGGCGACAGGGCTCATGATAAGGAGCTGAAAGTCGCCTGTAATTAAGCTGGGCACTAGAGACCAATTGTTTGTAGAATGATTTGGTCGGGGCTAATTGACACTAATTGTTTAATCAGATTTTCTTCCCCTTCATACTGCAAGCAAGTGTGCTCCTCCAGCAACTCAACTCAACCCAACAATGCGCTGAAAGAAGCCCACTCTCTTCATATAAGGTCACTGAGGGGCCCTGGAGTGGTTAGAGGTCTGGACGTCTGTGATGATTTCTTCGCAAATGCTACAGAACTGTTGTGTTTAGTCATGAAACACCAAAAAAAAAAAATCACATATACATGCATTTTCCTCCATTTATGATTTGATTTATCATTCATCTCTTCATATAGGACTTTTGTAGCAAGTAACATCATTTTAGCACACAATGGATTAAGAGCTCTCTGCTAGCTCTCTCTTATGAATGGTGACATCACCTGAAAGTATTTTTGGATGAGGAGGAGTTGATTGATCTTGTGTGCACATAATGCTGTTCTATAACAGCAGTGGTGTTGATGAGCTGTTGAGGAGAGTAGATTTATGACATTTGGAGAAGGCTCATAAATTAACTGAGTTGTACCCACGATCCTCCCACACTCGTACATGAACTGTCCTGTTTAGTGTATGATTGCACAACAGCTGGTTTTTGCACCATGTAGCAGCAGCAACTAAATTACAGTGCAGAGCAGTGCAGTGGGAGGCCATTTTGGAAGAATGGCACATAATTGTTTTATTAATATCTGTAATACTTTATGAGTGTGGGTCTGTATGAAAGCCACATAATAAGAAAAACATTAACCAAAACTGTTACAGTAATGCAAGGTTCAGACTACATGATATAAGCCTAATTATAGCACAATCTGAATGGTGTAGAGCGCTGGGTTGGGACAATTGATTGTTTTATCTTGTGGACTATCATAGCAGGTGAAAACCCCTTTCCAGGACACCATTAGAAAAACACTGGCAGATCAAAATTTGTTTTCTAGTCATTTTTTTCTTTTTTAGGCTTTTCTACACACTAGACAGTCAGTGTCACAAACTGTTGTTTTCACTAGAAGTTGTTCTTTACCACCTCCTTCCTCCTGAAAGTGAGCTGTGATCGGTCAGAGAGCAATATGTGCTTTTAAATGTCGTGACTTTTGTAACAGATAAAAAACTGATATGGCAGTGGTTTTCAAACTTTTTCTGATATGCCCCTCCCTTCAGAAATTGAAAAAAGTCACACTTTGTGTTGAATTTTAGCAAAACAAAGGTCAGCATGGTAACATCAGCAAACTCTTGATTGTTATTTTCCCAACATAAATCACAGTTATTCAACTTAGTTTTACCTCATACTTTACTCTTGATCATCCATTTCCCCCCTGCAGGGGCTCTGTGCCTCCCTGGTGGGACCTAGCATACGTTCTGGCAATGCCACACTGAGACAAATGCACTGATGTAAACATTTAAATGTGAGATGAGACCAAAGAGGATGTAGTGTTTTTAATTCATCTCTAGAAATTTAATTGTACACTTACCTCTCTTTAATCAGTCACACAAAATCCTATCTGTTATATACACATTCAGATTAATTATTGTGTTTCTCTACACTCAACCCAGGTGTCCCCTCAAGAAGGAGGCTGGGTGGATGTCAGACATAAGAAGGACAGGTGTCACACATAGGAATCAAGGGTTTTGGTCTTGTCATTGGGGAATGTGTTCAGGCAATCAAAGCACTTTGATTATTGTGTTGACTACAACAAAATCATGTATTCACGAAATATTTACAAAATGAAATCAATAGAAATCATGTATACGGACACAAAACTCAGGAAGTCCTGCTGTGAAAATAATGGACAGTTTGTGCCCATCTATATGAATCTTACTGATTACATTTTGTGACATCTTCATGACCTGACTGGTTTGTTGTTTTAAATGTCACTGTCCTGCCTGCGCTCTGAATGTGGTCGATTTTATACTGATATAGAAAAAAGAAGCAAAGAGTAACACACAAATCACGTTTCTTTATGTATACTCAGCGAATTTAATGTTTGTTTATTAAACTCATACAAAAAAACATGGTTCTGAATGTATACACAGTTTAATATACCATATAACAGATAATTTTATTGGTAGAACATTTAATGTCAGTGTCTCATATTTAACACTCACGTAAGGACATATTATTAGTTTAAGGCTTCAGCACGTGTGAGGAGCTCTTTCACTAAGATTAAATGATGAAACGGAGCAGATAATTAGAGACAAGTCTTCCTTCTCCGTCTGATTAAATCCAGCAAGTCTGAGTAACGAGCTGCTGATGGGTGGAGCTGGACACATGAACATGAGATCTAACATCATTACATTTACCGGCAATTAAACCTGTAGCTTTTTTAATTAACACAAACTATGATGGGAAATTAATGGTTATTACAGCAGGGCCAGCAGAGGGGAACATTGCATATTCCCTCACCTAATGTAAACTACACTGAGCAGAGAAAAAAAAAACCCAACAACAACAAAGGTTGTGAGGTTCACTTGCAGTCAGTTAAAATGTCAAGCACAGAGGGTGAAATTGAATTTAAAAAATAACATATCTGAGGTGTAAGCTTTGATGCAGTTCATGAAATGAAGAAGAAAACCTGTGCAGCCAAATTCTTCATATATTTTCTATATAAAACATGCATCAGGGATAATTTTCCACTTTTCCTGTCGCAGTGACTTTCTCTCCATATTTAAAGTACATTGATGTCTATTGTGATGTTCAAACCTACAATGCCAGAACAAGCTGTAAGTATGTTAGTTGTATTTGTTGATTTATAACTAACTATATCTCGTCAATCCATGATTATTTTGAAATTTAAACTTGGGCTGCTGTGTCAGGCAAATTGAATTAAGAAATATGCCACATTGTTGGGTTGCTGCCTAATGAGGCAAGGATTTTATCCACACTTTATTAGGAAAGAGATTTGTTTTTAATTTGTTAATTTTTTTTTTAGATATCATCCTTTGAGATTTGGGGCAGCCACCATGACTTAATTGAGTTAAATAAAATGTTATTTGTGGTGCATAGCAACCAAAATGATGGCTTAAAATTTTGTTGGTGCAAATGAGCTCCAATTTAAACCTTCTACAGAGTGTTCAATTATCCTGGGCAAAAAGGAGGGACACAAGATACTGTTATTTATTTTTTCATGAAATCTAGTCTGGATAATTTCAGCAGTGGTATAAAGCAAACTAAGTTTAATTACTCAAGCCATGTTCTAAAGTATTATTTTGTGGTACCCATATATAAATGGTTTCATTGTGTGCTCCTTACACTACTTCACTTTATTTCATAAGGAAATATTTAACTTTTTACTCCTCTACATGTTTGACAGCTTTAATCACTTGTTACCTTTTTAGATCAGTTAACAAGTTTATGTAGCATCATTAGACATTATAGGACCCAGCAGTATGTTAAGTAATGAAAATCAGCTTCACCATGACCAACGTCAATACTGAAGTCAAGTTATACTTAAATGTAAGAATAATAACAATTACATTTTAATAGTTATTAATTAACTCACATCTAAGAAGAAAGAACATAGTACAACCTAAAATTAGACGGTAGGTAAGATAGTTAGTTAATGTTAGCAAACTTACACTGTAGATAATGAAAGCTAAGGTTAGCATTTGACAGCAAGTGAGTCAGTGAGCTAGTGAGAAAACAGTTGTCCTCTCTCCTTCGTAGTTGTTAAAACTTGAAGCGGTGTATAATTTAAATCAGTGATGTTAAACTTTGGAAGCTCTTGTACACAGAGTGTGTAGAATGATGCTATTGTTAAACCGGAAACAAACAAGCAGTATGAAGCAGAACCTGGAAGTGATTGTGCAAAAGGAGGGACATAAGCTAATGTTTTTTTGGGTTACCTTTGCATGGAAACATTTTGGGAGCCCCTGTACTACATGACCGTTTAGAAGACTGTTTTATTAGTATTGTTTTTAGCAGACCTATTTCACATTATTCACATTCCAATTAGCATTTATCTTGTCTGTGTCGCTTTTCAATAAAGTTTTCTGATTTATTGTGGAAGGCTGCCTTTACTTTGTGCTAATAATTGGATGCTATTGAAAGGATGAGTTTCATTGATTTTGTGGATGACTGGGAGCATTACTGGCCCAGACCATAGATTGTCAGCAAGGTCTGTGTTGAGCTGGGATCGATGCCGGTGAATCTTCCCCTCTGGTTTTTATTTACTTCTGTCTCCATTGATTGAAACATGCAATAGTTCAGGGGCTATTATCACACTGACGCTAAGTTTCTCTGTCTCCCCATTGAAGTAGCTCCCTCTGTTCCTCTGCAATATCTCACTCCAGCAAGTGCTCCCATCTTTCCCTTTCTAACTAATGAGTTAAGAGTATTGCTATGACCTGTAAACATCAATCATGGAGAAAAAGGGAGACAGTGACTAACTGCACCAGCAGAAGAGGCACAAAATGAAATGAAAGTGTACAATAAAAGAAACATCTAGTTTGGTGTTTGTTTGTGAATAAATAATACAAGAAATGAATTTAGATAATCATCAAATGATTGCTAGTTTGTCCATATATTGCAAATCATCTCATACAGGCAGAAAACTTGAATTGTCTTAATTAATGGAGGGTGACTAATAACACTCTGAGACTTGAGCTGTAAATAGGAGACAAAGAAACTGAAACTTTTTTGTTCACTCATTGTGAATTCAGTGGCGTGCTCTTAATCCAATTTAGTGCCTTTCGAGTCTGAAAAAAGCAATGAATCTCCATTCAACTGTTAAAATTAAACTTCTTTCAAACGGATAACTTGCGCAATCTGCCTTGTAGTGGCTGCCTCGATAGATTGTTTCCACAATACAACATAGAGATGCTGCAGAGTAACTGGCCCATCCTGCGTTTACATATCTTATTTCCTGACAAGGCGGCAGAAAGGTCAGCGTCCTATCCAACTGGGACTCTCATGATTGAATGTAATCAGTATGTACTTGTTATTCTGAGTGCCGGGCCTTTCTTTTATTTGCTGGCCCAGAAGTTAATTTCCCTGGTGACCTTTGTGTAATAAAACAGTATTATCTGTTTCTGGAGCCACAACAAGGAAGCAAATTAGCTTCCTCAGCAGTGTTTTGTCACAGAGGAGATCAGTTATAAGTTTATTTACTTTAATTAGATTAAGGGTGCAGTAAAGGCATGTGTCTGAGTGGGCATCATCCCTTGTCTCCTTGCATTATCTGATTGTCCCAGCCCGTGAATTGGACAATGGTTATGCATTTTAGTGATTGTTCACTCCACTCAGTCAATGGAGACACTTGCATATATTAGATAAGTGTTTTCTCTCCCCTTTTTTTTTCATGCATAAAAGATCAGTCTGTGCACTTTTTTACTATTAGCATGCTTGAGGAGATTTTTTTTAAGTTACCCTGAGCGCATTGCCAATGTTCGGCTTAGGCAAATAGTGAGCGTTTAAAAGGACACAATCAAGCTGTTGATATCTCACACTTCTGCACGAACATGTGTCACCTGATACCGAGGAATTCTCTAATCCTTCCCCTACTTTAAGTGGGAGTGACACTTTTCCTTTTAAACTGGATCCCCCTTTTTTTAAAGTTCACTCAAACAAGCTTCAATGAACACTTCCTCTTAAATACATCATGGACAAGTTGTACCAAAACAACTTTTACCACTACTGCTCAAAATATAAACAAAAAGTTACCACAATAATATTAATATTTGTTTTTTTTTGTGAACAGATTTCTCTTTTCTCCGTTTCAAAAAATGTTAAATGTGTATATGTGTGATGATTATTCTACTGAGATTTTTTTTTCTTTTAAACAATAGAACAACACTTACACTTCACAGATTTGCTATTTTAAATATCTCCTATTTGTTGCAGTTTAGACTAAAGGTGAATGTGAGAGGAGAGGCTGTGAGCTGTGGAGGCCAAAGTGAATGCAATGCTTTACTGACCCGAGGAATCTCTTTTATTATGGGCTCTTTGTGCCTCTCCCTCCGCTGCTCTGTCAGGCCATTCAGACCCAGTGGCAGCCACCTACATTATATCCTGGATAGGCAGGACATTCATGCCTTTTTAACCCATTGTCCTTCCCCCTGGGGTGAGGGCCCAGAGCGGGATGTGAGAACCCCAGGCTGGGTATTGTGTCCCTCTGCGCTCTTCACACACCCGGCGGGGGACTTCCTTTCTGGTGTCACCGAAACCTGTGTGGTGTAATCCGCAGCTCCCCGCTGAGCAGGATGGGAAGGTTATTAAAAGTGCCTCTAATGTCTCGTTAATAAATCGCTTCCATTTTCCGCTTCATTTCTAAGTAATCGTGTTGGGAGTGTGGATAGGAAGGAATGTGTACCCGTTCCTGTGTTTTCAGTATCAAAGCAGCATCAAAATTAGCATGTCTTTTTTATTGTCAGCTACACATATCACAGACCCACGAGTACAGATCCATTAAAGATGTGACCCTCGCATTAAAGATCGAGTATCTTGACTGCTGTGTGACAGGGTCAACCAACAAGGTGTTGATGCCGCCATGATTGCCGGAGGAGAGATTTTTAAACACACCGAGTCCAGCCTGGAGGTTTCGGGTTAATGGTGTCTTATACTGTGAACTGGTGGATGCTGCGTTTAGGTCTCCTCTGGGGGCAGCTCTATAAAGCAGCAGAGGTCACTTCAGTTAGAGTGCTGCTGTGTTAAGAGGTTAGAGAGCAGAGGTCCCCACAGCGTGGTATCACAAGCACTCTCCATGATGCGTTAAGGATGCTGATGCCTCTGATTGCCACAGTGGGACCTGGAGGTGAGGTTAGGGATGGCTCAGGACTGCTGGGGTAATCCCATTAACTGTGACTCCTGTAACCCTCTCTCCCAGTGTGTGTGTTTGTGTGTGTGTTTCAGAGAAAGAGAACGAAGGCGAACAGTGCCTGTCTGTGGGTGTGCAGGGGGTGACCCGAAAGACATTAGCCTGCCCTCAGAGGTCAGAGGACAGACGGAATTAAAAATACATGTGAATCATTCATCAAATATGAGCGCGTCTCCTGTTCTGAGCGACCGCTTAGTGTGAGTAATTACCTGTCACAACTTGTGAACCATCAAGCCTCAAGTTTGTTGGCAATGACCACATTTACTCATCTTTTCCCTTCAGCTACCAAGTTGTTTAATATCTTACTTTTAATGTTTTTCTTCTCGTCAAAACTTTCAACCTTCATTTCATAACAAATAAGCACGCAATTGTTTGTGACAACCTCTCAAGCGTCGTGTATTTCACTGTATATTTCTTTAATGAAGAATTATTTAAAGGCCTTGTTGTTTGACAAGTGGAAGTAAGAGTGAGTCCTCTAAGCAGAGTCTCCAGAGGTTTTTTTTTCAGTTTCATGTGCTGGTGCACATCTCAGTCATTAGTTAAAGCACCAATAATCACTGAGAATAAATAGCAACATGTCCAACATTGCTTGTGAGGACAAAGCTTATCCTTGGTTAATTGCTCTCAATTATCACGTGTCTCTCATTTTTGTGTGCAACAATTAGCTTAAGTTCGCCTCGACTTGAACAAAATATGTATTGACGTACTTGATGGCTGCTAAAATGTCACCATTGAGCTGATTTTAACAGCACTGTTGAAGGCTAAAAGATGGTGGCTATTATGTGTTATACTGCTAGGCTATCTGCATCGGTGCCAGGCAGGCAGTCAATGCAGGACTATGTCTGTGGAAATATAAGTGGGGCAGTTAAGGCAAACAAAAAGCTATCAATGATTCTGAATAGAGAGAAAAATACTGAGGGGGTCAAACGTCAATGGCAGGGAGAAGGAGAGTGTTGGGTTTTGTCAATAATGGATTCCCAGTTCAGTGATGGGATATTTAAAGCAAAAGAAGCTTTTGGTGAGCAGGTTGTGGTGGACCAAAGTCATTTGTGTTGGAACACCATATCATATACATACTGATAAAGCAGAGCAAACATATAATTACAATAAAGAACATGTTGTTTTTTCCCCTCTCTGTGTAATTAGGTGATGCAAAAGGAAAATATATTTGTGTTACTTTAGAAATGACAATTTTTTTGCTTTTGTTTTTATTTTTTACATCTAAATAGTAAGTTTTTTTTTTTACAACATTTGCTGCAAGTGCACTATTTGATGTATAACTGACCACGTCAAAACCACCTCAAGCTTTACTTAACAACTGGACAAAATCAACTTCTTTCACCATAAAAGCAACAGTTTAAAAAAGATTATTGTCTATGAATCACCTCAGGGTTTTTTTCTTTTTTTTCTTCAGCTGCTAAATTCAGTTAAACAAAAAGGAAAAACAGCTGAAAATGTCCAATGACCCATTTATTAAAGAATGTTTCAATTAGTTGTATAAATTGTGGCACAATTTCACTAAAAAGTAATATTGTTTATAAAACAGGATCTGTATGCATTCACACACATTTGACACATAGGACCATCCATGTTTAAAAGACCACATTTAATTATTTGACTGTAACTAATGCAGTTAAGATGGATATTCACAGTTATTGGTATTTGGAACAATATGGTGAGTGTGGATATTGATCAGACTTGGAGTCTGGTCGCGTCTGTCAATACGAGTAGATGAATCTAATTATGGTTCCTCTCTGTCTACTCAGTTAACTGTCAGCATGGGAGCCCTTAGCCTTTAGTCCAGTATGTGCACAAACACACACACACACACACACACACACACACACACACACACACACACACACAGAGCTATCACAACATTAGGACAGTTGGCTTAGAGTCCCACCTCCTTCCTTAACATCCCGTCATAAACTGTCGTAAAAGCAGGAGCAGGCAGGATGGCTTACAGTGCATCTCAGTTATACATGCACACACATTTCTCTGGAGCTTGTAGGAATATATGTACATTGTATATATATATACATACTAAAGTTGTTATTCACTGAGCTGTTTTCCCTGATGATAATTCTGTATGTCCTCTGAGAAAAGATGTTATTACATGGAGCCTTTAATCAATTGCATTATTTGTATTTTCATGTTTGACTGTAAGAACAGAGTCACTGCAGTGATCTGTTTCTCCACAGAATGATGCAAAATGCTCTGAAGTTTCATTAAATGTGAGACTGCTCATCTGGTTGTGTTTTGAAAACAGCACAGCATGTTGGAGGCTCATAGATTTAATACATCCACTAAAAGGAGGTCTAGAGGTGCAGTCTGTATGCTGCTTATGCACAGATGCAAATTGAAGAAAGAGAGCACTTACTTTGCCTGATCAGGTGTGGCTCTACAGAGAAATGTTGCATAATAAAATTCTGAACATTTTCTAAATGTAAACCGAATGACTTTTTATTCCTTTTATGGATCTCTATTTTGTTTTTACTTTGTGTATTCATATTTTTGGACTAATTTTGTGAAATTTTTTGTGCCTCTGACTTGTGAATTTCCTTAAATTTTAATCTCAAAACACCCCTGACCATCCTCTTTTTTGCATGGTATCATGATTTTTTCTCAGAGCATCATATCAGTATTATGTCTGTCTTATTTAACAGAACGACAGTATTTGCAAAAACTGTGTATTTGTATACACTCATGTCTATTATGCAAAAAAAGAATGGATCACATAAAATCTTTTTTTAAAAATAAAAGCAGGAAATAAAAAGCTTGATCCTCTACAATGACTCACAGCCTAGCAGAGCGTCCAAATATGGAGAAACTTGACACCTGCATGACATTTAAACATTAGCTATTTCCTGTAGAATTCACACTTTCTCACACGTATTAAAAAAAAAAAAAAAAAAAAAAGCTTTACACGTCACTCACATACAAGTCTACACACGCACACACACAAACAAACACGGGCTTGTGTCTTTGTTTGTTCAGTCTGTCACTTCACTCAGCCGTGTGTGGCCGTTCAGGGACTCCCCTATCTCCACAGGTTTTTTCGAGGGAAAGTCATTTGAGTTCGAAATCTTCTTTGGCAAGTGCAACACTTCATCAAGGGTGAAGACTCCCTGGCTATCAAAGATGTATCAGTTGGTCTGATAAAGCCCTTGCCCTGGTCCCCGCACAGCAACATCCCATCATAAATAAAAGCAGCAGAAAAGAGGCCTTTGTCACTGTTTATCTGGACTGCTTTTCTTCCTCGCCCTTGATTTCCTCTTCAGAAAATTGATGCACCCTTAGATTGAAGCGGAGGGCTTGACAGGTAATGGTTAGTGTGATAACTGCTCAGATTTCATCAGCCAGGGCTTTTTTTTTCTTTGTGTGCAATTGTTGGAACTTTCAGCTAGATTACCTGTCATCCAGTGCATCAGATAAAAATGCACAGTTGAGGAGATATAGCCAATACTGAGGCAGATAGGAAGAAAAAGATCTAGATGGAGAATGTTGGATGTGAAAGGAACAGTGAGGACACAAATTTACATTTATCTGATAGTGAGGCAAATAGAACGTATTATTACCATCACAATCACCGACCGTTTCCTCTTGGCACAGACATTTGTGATTTATATTATGTGGCTTTAAATGGTGCACATGCTACATACACATGTAATTTAGCAGTTTTCAGGGGGAAAAAAAGCAACAACATGTCGCTGCCTGAATTGTTCCTTATGGTGTGTTTCCAAGCTCCTGGCACCAAAATTCAAAATACTTTGTAACCATACTGTTCGAAACAGTTCTGCAGACTGGAATTTAAAAAATAAATTATTTTAAAGGTGTTATATTAAAGTATTTTGATTAGAAATATGTAGTAATGTAAAAAAAAATGTTTCCTTCATCCAACTACACATTTTCAGTTTGATTTAAAATGACTATTGCTGATTTTAAGCAAAGAATCTTTGTATGAAAGTGTATTGATTTGTTGTCTGGGTGAAAAGAGCTATTCATGTCTCAAAAAAGTCAGATCTGCATTTGGTCTTTTGCTCCATCGATGTTATGGTAACCAATAGAGCTGAAATCTTTGGCAGATGTGTGGCAGCAATTTTTTCTCAGCTATTATAGCATTATAAACACTCGGTTAGAGTTACATAAAACATGCATATTTTTGACTGGGAAATTTTCTGACGAGAGAAACAGCTGTGCTGGCCTTACAATGCATTAAGTATTTCATCCCTTTTAGATGGTTAAATTGTGCATGAAATGTTGCTGGCGCAGGGTTCTCCCGAGCTGGACTGATTAGGCAACATCTGTTACATTGGGAGAAATCCGTGTCGTTTCTAATTAGCTGTCAGGCTGCGGCTACGTTGTGCCTGATGGTGCCGAGGATCTGCCACAGGTTCCTCTCCTCGTACTGTCACCTGCTTGTGTGCACCCCCCCTTAACCCCCCCTACCCTTCCCTACTCTGGTTCCCCTTTCCCTCCCCCTCTCCCCACACTCATCAGCTGTAATTAGAGAGCAGGGTCCATACAAAAGGAGCGAGCTGGGAGCCAGGCTCGAGCCCATCTGTGCAACCCCATCATCAGCGAGCTCACAACTCCTCCAACGCTGGGGGCCGCTCCCGAGCCGGGGCCCCCGCATGCTGATCATCCGAGCACACAAACTTTCTTCCTCTGCCTCCCCCCTCCCTGCCTCTATCTTTCTTTTCTACTTTTCTTTCTTTCGCTCTTCTCTGAAAGAAAATCCATCCCAACCGGGCTAATTCATCTTGCTTTAATAAGGCTCAGTCTCTGGTAAATATTAAATGCACCGCAGTGAGGAACAGACAACACTGTGACCAGCTATCGACAAAATGGAGCATTAGAGGGATGGAATGAGCTGAAATCTATATGGACAAATTAGCAAACACAGGAGCCTCAAAGAGACACTCACAACTGATGGTGTTTTCATTCACACACTTTTTGCCTTGTTTTAATATCATACATCTTTAAGACTTAACATCAACTTCAACTTCCTTCCACCTCTAATTGTTTTTTAGCAGAATATTAAAAAATAAATGATTTACCTTAACAACTCATTGACCTTCTAAACTGTATCAGCTTCTTTTCATTCATTACTAAGTGTGATATGCCATTGCTATAGGTCAACTCCAGTACATCACAGAATCTGTCAGGTAATTTATCTCAGCATCTAATCAATAATTCTCTGTTGTGAAAGAATAAAAACAAACACAGCGTGACCTGATACTTCTCTTTTTTTCCTTACAGAAGATTCTTTGAGTCTTTTTTTATTTTAATTTTCTCTTTTATTTAACTTTTATCAGTCTTTTTGAAATAGAAAATATCTTTTCCAAAATGGATCTGACTAAGAGGGGAGCATTAAAAAAATGATGCAACAATAAATACAAATGCAACTGTATCTATAGGTATGAGTTTCTCAAACTTATCAGATTTAAGTACAAAACAATAAAATCAAGAGCAAACATATTTACCAAGAGTGCTTAAAAAAAATTACTGAATTCAGCGGCCAGTCTTTGAAGGAAAGATAAATCAGGTAAACAACTACAGGGGTTTGTTCTCTTGCACAGAGATATTGAATTAAAACTTTTAATTTGTTATCATGATCTACTTGATGTGTGTTAACAGGACAGTTCTCCTCAAAATCAAAAAATTATATTTTTCCTCCTCCCTGTAGTGCTATTTATCAGTCAGCACTGCTTTGGTTTGAGGTGCAGAGGGCTGGAGGTACAGGTCATACAGATTTCTGCCTTCTCATAAATATGATGTGGTTCGGCTTTTGTTGCTCAAAGTGACAAATAAATACATCTGCAATAGTCTTGCTTCGGTTGCAGATAACAGGATTGCAACTGATTTATTTACACAGGCACCAATGTAAGTAAAACTTCTGTTTTATAACCTGTTCGTTGTTTTTTCAATACTAGTAAGAATATTTATGATTCTATAGTTGAGTGAATGAAAAGAAAAACCAACAACAAGAGTTATGTTATTAAATGGCTTACATATTGTAAAATCTTCTCCACTCTGAAACTTCTCAGTCTGGCTCTTGCACTGCCAAGACATAGTCAGAAAACATACACATCTGTCCCCTTTGGCAATCTCTGACAAGCTCGAGAGCCTACGAGACGAGGGGAGGAGCTGCTGGCCAAAGCCAGAAGTTCTGCCTGAGTGGCGCCTTAAGGCAGTAGATGAGACACAAAGTCAATGCTGACTGGTTATCATAAACACTTAACCACAACTGAGCGGTGTTCTGGCCGTGCCACCTTAAAATCAGATGCTTCCTTTGAGCCCTGACAGGTACGACGTGTCATGTATAGAGTATTAGTAACTCATGTTCTTTCAGGTGTCAGAAACTTCAGATGTGCTCATTAACGAGGTACTTGACTGTTCAACTTCCCGTCAGCGTTGAAACAATTTGATGATTGACTAATCCAATCTGGATCATGTTCTGTCTGTGAGCTACATTGTTTGGTTGGGAGCTGTTAGAGATTAAATGCTGAAAATATGTGACAGATTTGTTTAAACTCAGTGGGTTTTACGGCTTTAATTAGACCTGACATGGCTTATTTTTTAGTATACAAACATTTCTGAAGATGTTTTGTTTGTAATAAGTTTTCTTAGTGAATAATTTATGTTTCCCAAAGTGTGTTTACAACATGAATGATGTTGCCAAAACATAATTTTTTCAGGGGGGATTTAAGATGTTCTACATGTTGTGAGTATAAATCTTTCACTGATAGAAAGGAAATGTTTTGAATAACTTATCTGTATGAGTAAGCCGAGCAAAAGTGTGCCTTTTTTAACATTTTGCACTCTGAGGTCTGGCACTGTTGTGAGAATATTACTCATATTTAGCTAAAAATGTGTCGGGTCAGCATGGATCCACTATCTTTGCTCCCATTTATTTTTCACTCCAGTTTCACATCAATTTATGGGAGAAATCAGTGAACCCATATAAATTGAAATGGACAACTACCCCAACCTGGACCCGACCCTGAGATACATAATAGTCGTCAACTGAGTAGACGAAAGGTGATGAGGAAAAAGTTACAGGAAAAAAAAAAAAAATTAGTCCGTTGAAGTGGACGCGAGGCTGTCACAATTCTGCCGCGAGCAAATCAAGGCAGGGAGAAAAAAACAGTCCGTGACCAAGAATGACAGGCCTGAGAGAATGTCACAGCAATTGTGGGGCCATCACTGGCAAGAGATGATGGGTGATTGCTTTGCGTTCCATGGCAAGTCTATCCTAGAGGACATTGCGCACCCTTGCTCATCTGTGGCCCAACCTTTGGCGCTGACATTTAAAGTGTTGATTTTGGAGCACTTATGCTAATTGTTGTAATTTTCCTGATGAAGCGCCATTCTGATACCTTGATGTGGCCAAGATAGTTTTACATTTTCTATGTGGTCCTCTTTGCCATTTGCACCGTGTAGTGTCAGCTCAGAGTGCTACTGAAAGCAGACAAAATTGCAAGCAAATTGCATCAGATTGCCAACATTGTGAAAAGGTAAATTGCTTGCAAATCTATTTAAACCACTGGCCTATTTTCATCAGCTATGGTACTTGGTATTCATGATTGCTTAATTGACGACCTTTTCTATTGTGTAGTGCTTTATGGTGCGATGGAAAACAATCTTTACCAAACCAATTACCCTTTTTTTCCTCCGCACTACTACATTAGAGCTGTGATTGCAACAGCTAGTCCTTTGTAAATGAACTTTCTGGTTTCAGGGAATAAAGTGTCATTTGTTTGATATGATGTTGTTGAGTGTTTTTTTTTTTTTTGAATAGATAGCACTGCTAAAGAGATGGGCTATTTTAGTTATACCCAGTTCATGCGTGACAATATTAAGCCTATAATAACCTTGTCAATGTGAAAGACTTGTTAACGCAGAAATATTTTGTCACACTATCAATCATGAGCATTCACCCTCTGCTTAGGCTTTATGAACCTTTGGATGTGGACATTTGATTTAAACATTTGTCACAGTTTAAGGCATTACAGCAACTGGCTGTGGAGTTAAGAATGATATTAACATTAAGGTTCGAATGATTTTCACCTAAACTTCCTGATACGCAGATTTCTCACACTCTTAAGACTAGGACTGTCATGATGCCAGATTGTCCCTACATGATCACAGTGGCCTGAAAAATTCACAATAACAGGATTAAAAAATACCTTAACCTTTAAATGAACTCTTCTCTAACTTTTTGTATTGTAGGATTTGTCTTTTTTGGCGGATGAATCAAACTTAAACTATGAGAGAGAGTCTGTAACTGTAACTGTACAAAAGTGTGCAAAAAGAAGATTGTGCTTCATGATTTTTCTGTTTTATGGCAGGTTGCAACCAGCATAAGAAGCTTTATTGCCGCATATGATGAAAAAGCAAGAACAGAAAAAAAATGAAAATGAGTTAAGAGAAACTGTATTATTAACAATATATATAATCATAAATGTACTGCTAACACAAGATAAAATATTTTGTTTTTAAATATAAAATACTTCAATATACCTGCATACTTCGGCACCCTTATACTTGAGAGACTTTTTAACTTTTTCTTCATTACTGTTACTCACACTGTGTCTGACGGTGTAAAAAACAGTTGAGGAGAAGTCACTGCCACACTCCAAACTCCGATAATCTCCTGAATACTGAGACATTAATTTTTATTCTGCTTCAATCAACACATCTTTCATCCATCCATTTGTCAGCTATAAAAAAAATTCCATTTTCATTCATTTCTGTCTCAAAAGCGCGATGATGAGAAAGTGCCTCCCTCCCTCCCCAGACAGAATTAGTATTCCTGTATTGAATGTACTGAAGTGCTGTCGGTCTGCTCACATCTTCTCTGCCAGACAGGCCAATAGAATTAACCCTGGATTAACCCTCCAGGCCTGAGTGCAAGGTAATGGCCTTGGCTAATGGCTGTGTGTGCCCAATGCCAGGTACCATTGACTCTCACTGGCACAGTTTGCTCCATCTGAGGGGCAGTATGACAGCATGGCCATCTCTGTACAGCTGGCGTCCGCGTGCCACTGCCAGGCAGGGATAATTCTCAGTTATGGCATCCCTATAGGATCATAAGGAGCTCTGCGCTTTGGCCCGGTCTCCATCTTGACAAACATGGCAAAAGATCCTCTAGTAGAACATGGACGCTACTTCTTTTTTTCCACAGACAGCCTCACACTCTACAAAAAGATTATATACTGTAAACCCCAAACAGTTTGTCATTTATAACTCAGACTGATTCTACACTTTGAGAGAAAACTGGCTCTTTTGAAGCTATGACAGGCCTTATTTTAGCCCAGTCATATTCTGCGCTGGCAGCTCTCTGTGTGCAGTCGCTCACGTATATAAACAGCTCTCATCCTCACTTCTTTTGTGCTCGTGTCTTTGCCTGAGGTGAGGGAGTGTAATGCAGGCAGGGGGGGCACTGAGAAAGACGACTCAAATCTGTCTGAACAAGGAAGCGGTCTCCTCCTCTCTTGTAGATTAGCTCATTTTAACTGCAGTCAGGCTTTTACACGGACAGAGGATGGGTTTTTTGTGTGTGTATCTATGGGTGTGAGTGTGTCAGTGTGGGTGTGTGTGTGTGTGCGTGGAGGTGGTGGTGGAGGGGGGTCATATAACCCCTTCTACCATTTTAGAAAACCAGAGCTCACTGAATGTGGAGGCTGGGGAGGGGGCTGTAAATTTTCTCTGAGTCAGGGCAAAGCTGATTGATTTCTGAGTGTAAAATCGATAAGAAGACACTGTCATTTTTGTAAAAGATGAGTTGGAAAGAGAAAATAAATTAAGACTCCCCAGATCGGGCGGGATGTGCGCACACTGGTCTCATTATTCAGCGCAGTCTGGTGTTTTTGTGATGTTGTGTCCACAGCCTCAATCTCACAGGTGCCTATAGCCGTGGAAGACTATGCTGGTAGCAGCAGGCCCCTTTATTATACTATATATATTTCATCGCAACCATGCAGAGAAATCAGACGCTTGCCCTTGCAAACCCTCCCTGTCTTGATTCCTGATTAATCTGTTTTGTTATTTCCAGAGGTACATCATACCAGGGGTTGATTAAATCAGGAATTGAAAGCCATTGTCTTTCTTGCATGTCCCTTATCAGAACTAATGTGCCGGCTGTGGTCATTTGTCTTGAGTTGTTATAAGAAATAAAGACTGGTGCACTTTTCTCTTCCGCAAGATATTGCAGGAAGATTAATTTACTACTTCTCATCTCTTAGCTCCTCAGTTTACTGTCTGCAATGTCTCCTGTGATATTTTTCATGCTTAGATATGCTGTTTTCACTTATTCATTCCTGTTTCACCTTGATCCTCTCATCTATTATATTGCACTTCTTCGGGGCACTGAGAGAATATAGTCCTCATGGCCTTATTAGATTGATGGTTACAGAAACCATTGCATAATATCAACTTTCAGTGGGCCATTTTTCACCATGTGCCCACCTATGTTTCATTTGATCAGCGCTCATGATTCGCTTCATGCTCACATCTACAGCTAGTGTCTTTGTTTATACCCTTGTGCTTTGTGTCATGTAGGACATTGTTGTCTGAGGCAGTGTATGCATGAACAGTGTGAGTGTGTGTGCGTGTGTGTGTGGATGTATGTATGTGTGTACCAACCCAGTGCCTTTTATCAGCTGGTCTCTAATGTGTCAGTTGTTGCTGAGGATCCACTCATCACGCCGCTGTCTCTGCTGTTCAGTGGGGCCATTAAGGACACATCAAGCTATCAGGAGGCAGCTCCTGGGGACTGGCAGGCATAAAATACACCCTTTGGCCTCACTCTGAATAATCTTCAGGTCAGAGGGCCTTTTCGAATGGATCGGGGCTTTGGAACAAGCGCTGTGGGACAGAGACCTGACAGATTGAAGACTCGGACCAGTCACACATCATATGTGTGGGTCAACTTTTTTGGTTTTACAGATCTATAAAGGCGTGACCTTGTGGACTGACAATGTGCGGCGTTTGCTCAGCGTTTCATATATCTCCAGGCTGTGCTTGAGAGGAGCAAGACTAACTAGACCAGATTTATCTGGATGTATAAAACAAAGCGAATCAGAAATAGCCAAGAGGTTCAGAGACATCTGTGTTTTGCAAACCAAAAGAGTAATTCTTTAAATTGTGGAGGTGAAAAGAGATAATTTGTATGTGAAATACTCATTTAATTCACATTCACTAAGGAGGTTATCAAATTAAATCAGGGCTCTGTTAGGCCTGCCACTTGGGCTTTTGGGCCAGGCTTCATGTGTAAAATTGGCCAACAAGAGATTTGGGGGGGCGCTTTGCACGCCCCTGTCACGTCATCTCTTGGCTCCCCTCAGGAGGCCGATCCCAGGGTCAGTGCTTGTGGAGAGATGCCTCTATGGACTGCCACAGTGCGACAGGACCACAACACCACCTCCAGCTGGGCAACTTATTACAGCCCCGGTCTTTCTCACCCCCTCCTCACCTGCCCCAGCCATTCACAACATCATCAAGCCATCACATATTCATGAAGCTGTGTGCTGGTGGAGTGTGTGTTTGTGAGGGATGGGTGGCGGTGGCGGCGGCTGTGGTATGGTTGAGGGGGGATGGGGGGGTTACCAGTGTGGTGACACTGTGCGGTGGCTGTGGCAATGGTGCAGTGGTTGGGAGAGTGCAGTTGGAGACTGTAGGGGGGTGAGTCTGCAGGTGGCTGTCACATCCGTAATTGCCTCATACTTCCCTCTGCAGCGTAAAATTGTTTTCATTATGTGTCATGCACACAGTGCCAGGCAAGGGCCCCTTGAGAGCATTCCCAAGAGCCAGAGGGAGGAGGCACTCCACTTAAACAGCCGCTTAGCTTCAAATAAGAAAGGAGAAAAGGAGCGGAGAGAGGAGGTGGAGGAGGAGGAGGACAGGAGAGAGGGAAGGGGTGTGGAAAAAACAGAGGAAGCTCATCATTAACTGTGTACGAACAACAGCAGACAAGTGTGAGCTCATGCACAAAAAGCAGGCAGAGCTTATCCGAAACATCTCAGTTACCAGGGGGGAGTTGTGTGGCTTCAACCACACTGTGAGCTCCTGGAGGGCTTCCGTGGTCAGAGGGGGGAGAAAAACAAGGAGCGGGAAAAGAAAAGGAGAAAAAGTTTCCACCTGACTGGAGTTCCCATGGTTTGCCATGCAGGAGGGTAAGCAGGTTTCAGCAATAAACTCAGGCATTGTCAGGCAATAATGCTCAGTCAGGTCCCTCCATTGGGATTCAAGGGTGTCTTTTTCTCTGCTCCCTGCGCTGCACTAATCACAGGCCTACTTTGTTTAATTGCAGCAAAAGGGAGAAAATGTGTTCAAGAAGTCATCCTAATCCCTCCCCTTTACCCCCTGCTCCCTCACAACAGCCTCAGCTTTGCTTCTCCATACTCCTTCTCTCTCTTCTGCTCCCCACCCCCTTTTCCTTTTTTAATGAATTGTGGAACTTTACACAGACAACAAACAGCAGAGCCGTGATAAATAAAGGACAGACCAGAGGGGGAGTGTGATAGGTGAGAGCCTGAGGTGTTGGCTGGAAAAAAATCTATGAAAAAACACTTCCGCTGGATTTAAGCGCTTGCAACAAGTGCCATTACAGTAGTTTTTGGATGCTGTGATGCACAGAGGGTGGGGGTAGGAGGATCAGATGGAAAATAAATCCTGCATGCAGCTAGCTGCTGGTAGCCCGCTGGGCATGCAGCCTCAGAATAATCATCGCTGTAAAAGCGCGTCAGAGCTTCCTCAATGGACACAAATTCGATGCTTCTAGTTTTCAATCGTAGATTTAGAAACTTAAGGTGCGGCACATTGTACTTGATGACTCTGGGGTCACAGGCGCCAGGGGGGCAAGGGAGGGGATTTATCAATCAGGACTCCTCGTCTTTCTAAAGCTGAATAAAAAGCGACCCATGAAGAGACAAACCAGTCCCCTTTTAACCAAAGGCTTTTCTTATTCATTAGATCCGGATTCTGGCTTCTCCCTTTACCTCCTTCTCTAGAGAACGAGGCATCTCAAGCATAGAAAAACGCTCAGGGGAAGGAGAGAAAATCCAAAAAGATTCTTGAGTTAAAGTTTAGGATAATTTCTCAGAAAGTCTCTGTCAGTAACAGACTGAATGCAAATAATAACAGCAATAATAATATAATAATGTACTGAAAAAACATACTTTTTACTTAAAAATAAATTACAATTTTTTTTAAAATGCCCTTATCTAAGAAAAAGATCACAGATATTTAGAGATCCATAGAGAAACATAGTTTTTAAAATCTTTATTTCTTTCAAAAGATTTAGAAAATAGCCTCTTATCATTATCATCATTTGCTGCTCATTATTGTATTGCTGTCAATCACCTTCCTCTTGTATAGATTTTGATTGACATGATATTATTCAAACCTCATCAATCTGTTCAACAAATGGAGAGACAACAGGAATGTGGAAAATAAAATTATTTTCTCACCAGCACCTGAAAAAATGCAAACACTAAAAAATTTTCTCCAATATCATAAATGACCAATGGTCATTTTTATCAGAAAAAATAGAATTATATATTTAACAATTAAATGGACTCTGAAAGCTGCTTGAATCTACACACATGAATTAGCATTAGACTTAAAGTCAGTAAGTATTTTGCTATGTTTTGTCATGATTTCAACAGTGCTGTACAAACACTTATTCATGTTTTATGGAAATCAGATACCTAAAATGTTCCCCAGATCCCAAAGTGATGCAAATAGAAACATAAATTGTCCCCATAAATTTCCAAAAGTTAGGATTTTTTAAAACACTTTAAAACGTTTTTTTCCTGCTGTCTACAGCCCTCAAAAACCACTTTTAGACTTCAGAGAAAGAGAATAAAAATATTCCCAAACAGGATACTTTTAAAAAAAATCGATTTGAATAAAAATGACAGTAAGAATTTAATAAATTAAATAATTTAATGAATCCTTGCAAAGGAGTGTCATAGAAACTCTTTTGGCCTAAGTGGACGAGGGTTTAGATGAGAAAATCCACCCTAAGTAAACGACTTCCCTTGTGACCTGGGGCAAGTCACTTAACCTCTGTCTTCATGCCCACCACCCAAGTTTAAACAAGAGGATTGCTCAGTTTCATCCCCATACACTCCTCAAGTTCTCTAAGACCAAATCATTTTGCTCAGGGTGAAAAGCCCTCAGCAGAGAGCAAACAAATACTCCATTTTTATTACAATGTCCAACCTTTTGTGACAATCAGAAGTCACAGCTAAAGCTAACATAGACAAACCAGCTGAATATGCTACTCGAGTGCCTCAGGACTGTTTCTACTCCACTTAAAAACACTGAAAAAATCTGAAAAAAATTGCTCCTGTGCCCGTTTAAGTCTTTGAACCAAGACACTGAAGTTAATGTTTTTCTGGATGTACTGTGGTCATCTAATGATATTCACATGATTTTATTTTTGTAATTCTCTCCCCAGTTTGTCCCTTAACTTTTGTGATTCTGCTCGAGACTGTTGCAAGCCAATGAGCGCCACCGATGTCTGTGAATGAAGCATTATGGCCCAATCTCTTTCTCACTCCCTGAAAGACTGTTTAAATGGTTTGGTTTATTATTGGCCAAGGAAGGCTAAAGGCTTCTGTCAGCATTTGGGAGAGGGAATCACTGCCTCTTAACTGGACAGCTGTTCCGGCCTTACCCCACTTTTCATATGGATATGTATGTTAATGACAGGCAATGGACTGGAGATGAAGAGGCCTGAGCGCTAGGCCCTCTCTTCAGCGCACTTCTAAAGCTTCCACAAAAGGAGCAGTAAAAGAGGCTGCAATGGTGAAGCTCCCACTTTTGTGCCCTGAATTAGTTCTGCAAGCAATGAAAGTGATCTTTTCTGGACGACAGGGGAAGTCTGCCGATGGCTGGACCAGCTCATTAGCACAAAAGTCTGTTGGGACATATAATTGACTGATGCGGATCCCCTGCTTGTCACAACACAGCACATGCAGAAAAATACCTTTCCTCTTCAAAACTCACCTAACAGTTTACATTAGAGCTGCCCTCCCCCTGTCTTTAGGTGCTGTTGTGTTTACTTCCTGCATGCAAATGTTGCATCCCACAGGCTGCTGACGGCTGTGGAGCGCCGTTTCCTGTTGCTGTCAACACTGTTGATATCACAACTATTGACTTTACTCTGTGGGAAGAGAAAAACAGATAACAGAGCCTGTGTGCAGAGTGCTCCGCCATAAATCCTTCACATTAAGAAAAACTAAAAAAACAAATTTCCAAATTTCAATATTTAGTTACCATTTAATTCAGCCTAAATCAGTTATACAAAATAGTTAAAATAACTGTTTTTACTCATCTGCACAGACTCAGTCAACAAAGTTTTAGATTTAGCCATGTTTAATGTACATTTACTTTTCAGATTTTTTTTTAAAGGTTGAAATAACTAACAAGTGCAACTACTGAAATATTAAACTCTTCGTACTGATGTGCAGCAGAAATCTCACTCTCTTTGTTTCATTTAGAGACTGTAGACTGGAGTAACAACATGCTCAGCTCACCAGAAGCCCCTAATGGCTGCATCATGGTTAAATTGACTGGAAAATGCTGTTTTAATTTCCATGTTAATTGAAATGGACTAATTGTTAATATATTCTGAGAGCAAAGTACCAAAATGGAATAATTTTCCCAAAATTTAATCCATTTAGAAATGGCTTTGGAACCAGTCGTGGTTTCAGAATGTTTGTCTGGCCGTGCGTTAAAAATGAATCACAGATAACCAAATAATTCAAGTCTCATGAAGTTATTTTAACTTTCTTTGCATAGCAGATATTAATAGATATTTTTGTAATTAAATTCAGAGACTTGGACAGTGTAAAGGAGTCCACTTGAAAACAATTGTCATTGTTTTTCCATTTTTAGGCAAAAGAATTTTGTCAAGCAGCTAAATAGGGTATTCTTCATGGTCTCCCTTCTTCACAGGCAACTATAGAAATTAGCCCTACTTTTCTCGGCTCTCACACATGGATACACACGCTTGCATGGACACAAGAAAAATTTCTTTTCTTCTGTCAGCATTCCTGGCCAACAATGGCTAGATTAGTGGACGTGAGGGCCCCCTCGGGGGCACGTATTGTGGCACAGAATACCCTCGGCAGGAACAGCTGGTAGGGGTTAATGGCTACTGAACCTCTCAGCCGGAGCCCTTTCTCTATTGTGTGTTCCGCTCATGGGAAGGAAGGGGGCCGCTGACAGCTTCTGGGGTGTGAGGAACCCTCAGAACAGCACCCGGGTCACCCCAAATGGGGAGCAGGGCAGAGGGTGGGGGGAAGGAGTAAGGGGGAGGGGGACCTTGATGCAGAGGGTGGTAGGATGGTGGCAATAGGGAAGTCTCTGTGGACCACGAACCAAAAGCTGCACATCAACACAGCCAACAGTAGAATTAGCATCAGTGTATATTCACAAGGTAACAATAAGGGCTGGACAATGGGAGGGGCAAACTGTACACAAGGAGGGGGGTAAAGATGACAGTGGGGAGACGATTGGGGGGGCAGGGGGGGGGTCTCTGCAGAGGCTGAGTGACATCAACTCATCTTGTGATTTGATGTTTTCAACCACTATTGTCAGTTTAATTACCATTATATTCCGTCCAAGATTTTCATTGCATGTCACAAAAAAAGGAGTTTTTTTTTCCTTAAAAAAAGCCTGTCATTATTACTGATTGAAAATATTTTTCACTCCTAAAAGGTGTTTTTTTTATTTATTTTTAATAATGATCCAAAAACAGTTCAGGGTAATGAGCCTGACAATTTGCATGTAAATGTATACTGGAAAGAAAAAAAAACACCTTCAGAAAGCATTGTCAAAGCTCCCTCTCACGCAAATGATGTCTGGTCCACAGTCTCGTTGCATCTTAATGATCCTGTTGCCTCATTTCGGTGATAGCCTGATGTGATCTAGGGCTGGGGTCACTCTGCTGGGGCTTCTATCCTCTGTAATGGCCTCACACATTAGTATTCAAAGCTGAGGATACACAAGCAGTCCTCAGATGCTGCCTCTTGGTCTCTGTGAGTTTCAGCCATAAGAGCCGCTCTCTCCTTCAGTCCTCCTGATGTGTGTGTGTGTCTGTGTGTGTGTGTGGGTGGGTGTGTGCGTGTGTGGGTGTGTGTGTGTGTGTGTGGCCTGTGTCGCCTTGTCTCGTCAGCATCACAGGGCTCGAGCCTTGCCACCCAGAGGAGCCCCTCCGTCAGGGACCGCACCTCCGATTTAATCCCTCAGTCACTCACCCCCCGCTGGGCAGCGTGGAGAAGCCCTTCTCCCTGATCCATCCAAGCCTCTCACACCAGCGGCCACACTCATTAGACGGCTGATTATGATAGTGTGCCGGCGTAATGTTTAATCGAGTCTGACACCTGATTCGCCATGTTACAAATCCTGTCATGCAAATTGAGCCATTTGTGTTGTTTGATATGGAGAGATGGGCTATGAAATGAAAGATTAGCCCTGAAATGAGACACGGGGGACGTGTGCCCTCTGCTCCTGCCGCTGTGATTACAAAGATGAGAACAAGCATCTTTCTCCATGCTGGTGTATCGCGTTGGGCCAGGACACATTAAATTAACATGGTGTTTTTCTCCCCACAGGAATCAGGAAGGCAGCCTATCACTGAGAAAATGTCTCATCTCCCCCTGCAAACAAGAGCAGGATAATGGGCCTCTGGGAGCATCGAAATCACACCAGTCTGTGGCAACTGATGTAAGTAATTTAAACGTCCCCAGCCTCTCAGTTTGGGAGTCTCTTCCTGATGGAACATATATAGCATCTTATGTGACTCCAGTTAAATCAGTGTGTATATGAAATATTTCTACAGCAAAGCAATTGTAATTTTTCTCTTTTTGGAGTAGGAAAAGAATCATCGGCACGCTGAAAGTAAAGTATTTCAATTTCATTGTGAAGACAAAACAAATTGCTGATCTGAGAGCTGCGTTGAATTGAAATTGTAGGAGGAGAGTTGACATACAGATGGGGTAAATTAAACGTGGGAGCAGAGAACTTACAATTTTTTACTGCCCTTTAATAACACCTGTTTTAAGAATAACCACTCCTCATCTGTCGCAAAAAGTGACAGTCCGAACGAGTGCCCTCAAATGCCTCATGTGGCCTCACTTATCAGGCCTCTTACTGTAAACATTTCATTTCCTCATCCTGTCAGAAATGTCTTTGTTGCTGGTTGTTGCTCGGGCTTTAATCTCAAAGACAAAGTCAGCCAGACGCAGCTCCTCGGCTTTCTATTTGTCTTTTGCTTCCTCCTCCCTCATCTCTTGTGACAACCTTGTCTTTAGAGCTACTTAAGTTCATCTTCCAGTATTTCTTGCCCTTTACTGAGAGAGTAAAGGTCCTTTAAAATATATTCTTTTAAGTGGCTCACTGTTTGTCTCTCTGTCAATCTGAGGTTACAGTGCTGATGTTTATCTCACAGTCAACAATGGATTACACTACCACAAACATTCAGATGCCTTCAGCCGCGCAGGGACTTTTTAATATTCCCTCCTGCGAGGATAGCTGTGCAAATTAAACACTGCTATGATTTCAGCGACTCTGGGCAGGCGGCCAGAGCGCGGTTGTGAGTTATTGCAGCAGCAGAAGCCTTTTATGTGAGTCAATTCTCGTCTCAGTGGAAATCTACCTGTTTTTACAAGTCATCTCCTCTGAGAAACACCTGTACTGAGCAACAGGCTCATTGTTTTCCTCTTAGCTACATCGTAAAGATTGAGAGACGGGAGAGACAACACCAGGCAGGTTTGCTGAATCACTCATCCTTCCTGGCGCCACTCGGCTGACTGAGGAGTTCCTGTCAGAAACACTCCATCATGACTGATGTTGGACGCGAAATCCTGCAACTTGTTAGTACCATTACGCTGGGCTGTTTTGCCTCACAGGAAACATAAGCTCATCTTTGGGAACCTCTGCAACATGAAGTCACTTTGATTGTTAAATTAAGGGTTTTTTTTACTGATTGATGGGTTATACGTAATGATTTGTATAATATATATTAATTGAATATTTTAGTAAGTGTGAATTTTACAGATTAGCAGTTTTTGTCAGAAATTAAACAGAGAAGTAAGTATTTTCTTAAATCTGGTTGAAAAACAGCTTAAATCAAAAATTATATTTTAGAGGCTACTGACAACAAGGCAGTGAAAAACAGTGTGTGACTTATTTTCAGCCTAACTTACATTTTGAGCTTCTCTTATCTGGCTTCTTGAGAATAAAAAGAGTGACTTGCTCTTTTCTGTTAAATATAAATGTTACTGTTTTCCCAAACTGCCCAGAATATTGTAAAGTTATTGATTAGATGTCATGTTTGGCGGCTCTTATTGATGGCATGAGAATGTGAAAGTAGCTAGCATCCTGGATGTAAAGATCAGGATTTATTGCCCCGAATCTCTCGAACAATTTTATCAAAAGCCCATTCCACTGTGACATTTTTTTTCTCCCATAAATCAGCGAGGGGAAATCTATCAGTGGACAGTAGTGAGAGATAGATGAGCAGAGGGATGAGAGGGTCAGCAGAGATTTTTCACTGGTCCTCCCCGTCACAGCCGCAGCCTCACTTTTTCACCTTTATGAATTGGTCTTTTACTGACTGGCTGGGCTTTTAATTTGTTTCACATACTTGGGGGGAAAAAATTTCTGAACATTTAAGCACATAGGATAATGTATTGATTGTTAAAGCACTAGTGCATTTGGTTTCTGGCTCATATTTAGATAGCACAAACTTTAGATAAATGGTTCCTGGGAGCTGGATCAACCTCTATATTATTAATTCTCTTGATTTATTCCACTTTGGCAGCACAGATATGAAGCATCAGGGGTCTTAGTACGTGCTATTTGTAAAATCCCCTCGCTGTAAATTCAAACAGGTTACATAAAGAGCAAAAAGACAGAGTTTGTATAGCAGTTAACATTTCGCTGTAATGACAAGTTAGTAATGTATGGCATTATTAGTCAGACATGCATCCTTGTCCTGAGGCACATGCAAGAAAGATTGCATTTCTCAACAGGAGGAAAAAGTATTCAGGGTGAGGCACAACTGGAAAAATAAAGGGAATGCACGCACACGGCAGCACTTTGCTCAGGATCACAAATCATCCTCATTTTGTTTTAATTGTAGCAATTTGAGTCTACACGAAGATACATATACATACCATAGTTTAGCTCTTAAGGTGTTTTATATGGCAGCTGTTTGGAAACAAAATCAAGCCAATTTGCCTCATTAAAAAAGAATCCAAACAGAGAATATTAATGTCTATCCACAACCAGAATTGTGTTGGATCGTGTTGACCCTGAAAGTTTTTGTATGTAGCCTTTTTTTTTTCCTCTTTACTTGATGGATTTATTCCTTTGTCATTACCCTCAGTGCTGTGTGTTGGTGTATCTACAGTCAATCCACCCAATCTGACTTGATTGAAGGCCCACATTTGCTATGCGACCATGTAAAGTAGAAGCCTTGAAATATCACACTGACCTTGGTGTTCCTTTCTGATTCATTTTTCCCTGACACCCTGTCCTCAGATGGGATTTCTCAATAGTTAGACATTGATTGATATACTCACACCGTAAATCTTCCAGTAATTAACAAATATAATTAAACAACAATAAAATATTGTAAGTTGTAAAGTATTACTGTATGCACTGTTAAGATAATTTTTAATTGCATTAATTGCATTTATCATGCAGAAAAATACAACTTTGTGATAAAAGTCTTTGTTAAAGAAGAGAATTTGATAATCAAAGTTATTTTAGGCAATGTTGCCCATTGGGATTTTTTAACATGTCATAATTTAAAGCTTTGCATACACGTATATTTATCTCTTTTTGTTTTTCTAGTGTAGAATACATTTATTGAACTGGATGTTTCGCAGAGGCTGTTAAAATATATTTTATTGGTGCCTTTGACTTATTCTTCTGATATTTTACAAGCTGTTTTCTGATGTTAAAATTTTGGTGGCAGATATTTAAACAAACCTTCAAAGCACACAACGTGGCTGCATACAGCAGCATTTACTAAATATTTAAAGCATAAACTGCCAGTGCTGGAAACCTTACAAATAGTTTTTCTTTTAACTTTAAATACATTATAGGTTGTAAAGTAATTTACAAGATTAAGCCTTAAATCTGTATTTTCTCTCTCATGCACATTTTCTAAAATGACACGGAAACTTTGTGGTGTTTTGGTAGGAGAATTTCTCTCTGCGTGGGTGCAACACTCCTCTTCAGTCCTATAAAATGGTTTTGTGTTGAAATGGCTCCTCGATGTTGTCAGGTGACATTGTTGGCATACTTGTTTCCTGTGCCCTGAGGGACAGAAGCGGTGAACACAAGGAATGAGAGAGCCGCCTAGTGTCGCCTACCTGTCTGATTTACTGTCCTGCTGCGTTTGAAGTAGGACAGGCGGAATTCACTTCACTCTGGTTCTTTGTGATCAGTCCTCCCAGATTACAGCCCAGGTGAGGCCCCTCACCATCAACCACAGGATATAGGAAGTACCTGTCTCTCATAGCCTCTGGACATTGCCCCTGAACTACCTCTACCTCGCCTAATGTCAGCATGTATAACATTGCTGACACATATGTTTCAATGCATGAGGCCCTTCTGTTAAATGATGACTTATATGAGTGTTGAAGAACTTTAAATATCTCAATGTGCAGACTGCTCAACTGACGATGGGTTAAAATATGCATATAGCATGAGAATAGCCTGGAGCTGTGGCACTGTGGTGTTTTAACCTGTTGTGGACCCAGACAGCACAGCAGGAGCCTGGCGTCAACGTTGTTTTCTTTGTCAGACCTGTTCAGCACAAGAAAACACAAGCCAATACTTGTGTTGTGTTTGGCTGTAGCTCTTTTTGACAATAAGCTTTCTGACAACAGCAACAGTCACTGCTGCTGGCACCCAAGTCCTCTTTGTTTTAAAGGCAGCATAGTGTTTGTTTGATTATTGAATGTTGGTGAAAACAATTCAAACCTAAAGAGACAAGATTTTGATTTAAAAACACAACATTATGTCTGTTCAGTCCCTATAGGCCAGGCAGGCTACTTATGGCTGTACATGAGTGCATCAAAACAGCCCTTTCTTGTGTTTGCTAAATGCTAAATATTTATGTATCTTTCAATTCCCCAGTCTTCCCACCTAATCAGCCAACAGTGTGTATGGGCTTCAGGCAGACTGATGCTGGCATGGTTTGGCTGATTAGAGTCAATCAGCAGAGGTTAGACCAACATTTCCTTCACAACAGCGACAGAGGTCTGGAATTTCTCCTCTCGGCACATCAGCTAATGGCGGGGCCAAATTTCATAGACCAAATGACGGCTTGATTGTGAGCAACACGTTCGTGTGGGAATGGGATGCTGATTTGGTGCTATTTGGGAAACTCCAGAGAGGAAAAAAATGCAGAGTATAATCAGCGTTTCTAAAAGTTAAACTGAGCACTAGCATCAAAGAAATTGATTGGGGAAGATGCTGTAAGGGAGCTGATGTATCACAAGAACTAAAGCAGCCACCTTAAACCTGACATTTTGTGGCACGGCATAATCAGACTGTTGAATCAACAGCATTCGGTATGATCATTTTATACATTTGAGACACTGGCAGAAGTTGATTTTCAGATTTTACCATTTCAAGAGCAGGTAAGGAATTCAGCCCTGTTTAACAGACAGGCAAATTTACTACACTGTGTTTCACATGTTCCTGAAAATGAAAAATTCTCAGAAAATAATTTCTCCAAATGTCTGAATATCTGGAATTTAAGATAGGACACATAACTATTTTAATAATAATGTTAATTTAACAATATTTTTTTCATTTGGAATTCACTAAGACTTGCATTTCTTTTTTTCTTGTGTTTTCTTACTTGCTTTCTTTCTTGCTCTTGCTCACATATACACTTCATCTCCCTTACACACACACACACACAGACACACACACACACCAAGACTGTAGATTGTTTCAGAGCGTCAGATTGTGCAACGTGTATTTAACTAACAGGAAAAAAATATGGTTTCACTTAAATAGTGAAAACCAGTGACTTTCTGACAAAAGTCAGGAGGCGGTAATACGGTAAATAGATATAAACTAATAGGTTGAAATTGTATTATTGAAATCTATTTACTTATGTTTTGAGACATATTTGCACATTAATTAAAATAAATTTTTATTGCCAGTTTTGTGGGAAAAACAAGATTTTTTCAGAGAGTTAATCTGCTTTTTCTCAAATCAAAGCTTTTGTATTTTTCTTTTGATGTAGTCAGCATTTTTTTTGCCCCCCCCCAAAAAATACTGCTTTCAATAGCAGAGTGAGAACAAAAAATATCATCTTTTTTACTCTGATGAGGTCAAGGGTCAAATTCACAATGAGAAATGAGATTTCAGATGCAAACACAGCCTTTCATTCGACAATAAAGTGAAGCACTGCTGTGAAATAAACATCACTACAGTGACTTGCATTACCATGTGTCAGATAAGAGACTTTCAAGTGTCTTAGGAGAACTAAATAACTGCTATTGATATTTTTGCATTTCAATGCCCACCTTAACTCTCAAAGCTGTCATTGTTTTTATTTAAGGCTCGGGCCTTTGCTGCTGCTATCAGTCGAGTTTCCCATTGAAGAGGAAATCAGAAGAAACCAACATTTAAAAGAGGGATAACAGGCCTCTGTGTGTCAAGAGCTTAAAGGAGCTGTTTTTGTCTTGCATCACTGTATTGCCATTCAAATGAATTACTTCAAGGGAAAACAAAGTAATAGTGACAGCGCCCTCATTGTGCAGCTAATGAATATTGCTGTCTCATAAACAGGGTTTTGCTCTCTCAGTTTATTTCTGCATAATTGATAACTGTCTCTTGTTGACTCTTGAAATTAAATCAGCACCTGTGCGCATATTTCCTTTCAAAATAAAATATACAGTTTTTTTTGTTTTTTTGTTTTAATGCCTTAATAAGTTTGAAAAAATGTTTAAAATAATGATGTGCACACTTTAGGAGACCCAAAAAGTCAATTAACAAGATGTCATTGTCAAATTTGGGTTTGGTCCTGCAGAATCATATATTTTACCATCATTTCCACTTCATTGTATCAAGATAAAATTTTTGTTAATGTTAGTTAGAATTCTCATTGGAGATTGATAATTATTTCATGAAATACTAGATGGATGATTATTTTATGAAAGTGTTCAAATAAATATGAGCCACAAAAAAAAAAAAATCAGATTTTTTTTTTAAAGCTTTGAAATCCTTTCACAGACGTCATCAGTGTGTTAAATTTGTCATACTTTCGTCTACTCTTTGCAGATCAGTGTGGTCAGTTTCTGTTCCAAGTGTGCATGAACTTACAGTGGCTTGACTAATCTTTGCGTGGGGTTCTTGAGGCAGCAGTAAGTCCCAAATTGAATTACATGCACATTTCTCAGCCACAAAGGGGAGCCATCACTAATTAAAACCATGTGATTGATGACACTGACGCTTCATGCCAAAGCAGGATAAATCACTCTCACAGTCACTTTGCTGCATTGGTTTCTGTCTCCACACCATAAGCTACTGTAAGTTCAACACTTCCTCAGCTGAGGGGAATAAACGACGGGAGGAACACAGCATTGTTGCTGTTGGTTTTTCCATAATGTTTTGTTGTGAATTGTACCATTAAGATGGCAGTTTCTTGTGTGAGTAATGTGAGAAAACATGCCTCTTGTGAAGGCCAACATCTGTGTGAATCTCTGTCTAATGTATATGAATTTGTCTTTCTATAAGCATACAGTACATGCTCTTCATTATGTTAAGCTATGTGAAACTTTGACCTGTTAAAAGCTGTCAACCCATCCATCCAGGGACAGTACTGAGTGTTCAGCGTCTAATGGCTTTGTACTGAGTCATTGTATTGTACACACAGACCTATTAGCACTCACTTGCACACATATTTCTGATGCTTCTGATATGTTCCATTTGCAGTCTTATTTTCTTATCAGAGTTTTTATTCTGCTTTGTTGTCTTTATTTATGAACTGAACTAAGTTTACCTAAAAAAACTGAGATTAGAGACACCGAAAATTGTAAGCTTTGAGTGTCCTCAACATTGTTTAGATATACAAGAGAGTAAAGGGATTTTTTTAATATGTAAAAAATTTAAATGCACTTATTCACATTATTCAAATGCGTTGCTTTAAAAATAAATGGATGAAATTTAATAGATGTCCTGATTAATTACATAACATACCAAGTACTTCTCTAATGTAACAATCATGCATACATTTTTCCTCTTTAGAAAATCTAGTGAGCTCACCTTAGAAAATATTAATAAATCAAAATACTTGTGCTTGAATATTACTTTTTCTTCTCCCCCCTTTTTTTTTAACACAATGGCTTACCCTAATATCATGTAAAATTTCAGTTCAGGTGTTCAGCACAAACCAGTACAAGCAATTTTAACAGCACTTCTTGTCGAAAAAAAAAAGGAAGGATGTCTCTTCTTCTCTATAAACCCCTCTAAATACAAAAATACCCATATGTTCAACCGTTACCAGGTCAATTTTGACTTTCTCTATAGGCTAACTGCTGTCTTTGGCCAGGAACAATTTTGTACTCTTAGCTGCATACAAGTCAGATCCTGTCAGTGGGTTAGTTTTGTTCAAAGGACCAATTAGTGGGTCCTACCTTAGCCTGCAGCTAAAAGGCCTAATGGTGGGGGCATCCACCTGAGAGGTGCAGAGCTCTCCCTACTGGGCTTTAATTTGAGAGAGGGAGAGAAGTGGGTGGCAGCTTCTGAAGCTTTTACCATTACACAGGACTTCATTGTGGCTGCTGACCGTTTGATCTTAAAATAATTTACTTAATGATCTCACCACGGGAGCAATTGGTGCTGCTCGATTAGTCTGCAAGGTCTAATGGACATGGGAAAGAAAGAGGAGCAGGAGGAGGAGGACGGAAAGGAGGGAGAGGGAGAAGGGGGGTTGGCACAGTGGGGACTAAATGAATCTGCTATGTAACCTTGGGGAGGTACATTTTTTAGCGTAAAGTCAGTCAAGACAGTGCTACAGATATTAGGAGGCTGTAACAGTTTGACGCTTTTGAGGCAGTTTAACAAGCTGAAACACATGTCATTCATTTTTATTGTAATATTTCAACATGTAAAAGACTGAAAACAGAGCTTTGACGTATAAATTACAGTTTAAATTAGGCCTATTTAATAACTGATTTATATTCTGTGTGGATTTTTAAATTGATCAGTCTATAATTTAGTAAATAAGTTAGAATTAATATTGAGAGTAAAAAATACCAGTTATTTACAAAATATTTACAACCATGAACAGATTTAGATTTTTAATTTAGTATTTTTAATATTTAAAGCAACTCTGATTTGAACATAAATTGGATTTTATGGGTCCAATTCAATTGAACATTTCAAAGATTTACACTGATTTTGCAGAGACAAATGTTAAGTGTGTTATTACACTAGTAATGTCTGATTGATTCTAATAAAGAGCCTGATTATAATGACAATTTATAAAATAACAGAAACAATAAATTTAATAACAGAATTGAAGTCTGTAACACCAAAAAAAGGACACATTTGTTGCTTCATTTGTAATTGCAGCAATATCCAGCATGCTGTATGAGGACTGAGTGAAAGACAGCCCAGACCACAACAGCTTGAGGGATTCACAGTAAAGAGAGTTGAAAAGGTCACTCCACTTCCAGCACACACTTGACTACACGACTGAAAGGCCTTCCTGACCTCTGCGCCTAGATAACAAGTCAAAGAGAGGGGGTGGGGGTCTGATGCATTACAAGACAGTTGCAGTCAGGTAAGTTGGTGCAGTCTACAGCAATCCCTCTGGCAAAGTATGAAAAGCGGAAAAGGGAGGTGGGTGATTAACACAGATCACTATTATTAAATCAAGCTGGAAGGTCGTTAGAGCACATGAAGTTGTCTGTGACATGTCATGACAAACTCCAACTCACTGGCAGGAAGAACCCAAATAAATCTGTGAATGGAAAATTTTTTGATGGGAAGAAACGGCATAATTAGTGTCATCACATTTAACGGTGAACTACATCTGTTTTTCTTGTCAGCGTCATAACCTTATTCAGAAAAATGCTGGATTATAGTTCAAGCCAAATGACAGCTGTCTTAGCCTATATGGATATTCCCACTGATAGTAAGTTTATTTTCATAACACAAGCCAGAAAACTAAAAGACACGCATGACTGAAATGTAGCATATCTGCACTACTGCTGTGCTTATTGTCATTTATTCATTCACACAGTCACTAGACTGACAGCAAAGGCGGCAGGGAGTAACTCTTTATTTCTTAAACCTCACAGAATAAAATAAACCCTTAATTTCAATACACTTGCATGATTTAAAGTTGAAACTTTAATTAAATTATCTAGGAGATTCCCAGGCATGTGGTGGCTGTAGAGAGGACAAACACTTGAGCTTTGAATGTTTGCACTCCTGATTTTATACTGAGTCTTTTACTGTGACATGGGCAAAGGTTGACCTCTGCACTTTAAAGTGGGAATTAACTACACAGTCAACAATGCAGTAATTAGCCAGTATAACTTGTGTTAATGCCTTTGCTGGTTCATTTTATTTGTTGGACTTAATAAATTATATCTTTTTGAATTTTAATTTATCATTACAATAAAAGCAATGAATTTTATGGCACTTTACAAACATTTTTTCAATTTAAATCCAGATACTTTCAAACTGAAAATATTGAAATAAAGCAGATAACACTTTTAGTTTGATGAGTGATAGTGTGATACTGTACCTTTGCAGGGAAAACATACATGGATGTTTGAATAATAACTATCAGACTGTAAGGCTTCAGATGAATTTTAAACATTTATTGACCCATCCCCCCACTGAATGGCAGTAATCCTTGTGCCGGGCCCAGCCAGAGACCACGAGATGTGCATATTAAAAGTTTTTACTGAGGCTCGACAACACCTGTGATCCTCTCACCATTGAGCCTTGCACCACAGAACATAAATCACGGCTTGTGAGTGGAATATCTCATGGAGAGCCAGCATTCCGCAGCTCGTGCTGGGATTAGGAAATCAAAAGGGCACACGCTCTGCAAATGCTACACAAGGCCCCAAGGAAGCCTGCACGTTGAGGAACGGCCAAGAAGGCTCACTCAGCTCTGTCATTTATAATGGTGCCGGACTGACAGAAGCCCCTGGGACATTATGGCTACAAACCCCAAACCACTGACTGTATGAGCCATCCAAACAAGTACAAATTGTGGTGTAAATGAAGTGGAAGAGCTACTACAAATTGCAGTAAGTGTTTCCCTGTACTATTTTATCGTGTAAGCTTTTTACATAAATTTGTTTTCACAGCAACTGGCTAAAATGCTCAATCTAAGAGAGGTTATTTTCTTAATAGGACATGCAGAATTTGCCATTATATTTGACATGATTTTAAAGAACCTAGATGTGTTCGCTTGTCATATAAGACAGCCTTTGTTATCATTGGAGTAGGTGTATGTGTGTTTAACATTGCACAGGGGACATCCATAATTTGCCTGTCTTTATAGTCAATCATGCATTCCCAGGAAGGGGGATCTGTACTGTGAGGAATCCAAGTATTTGATATATATGCAAAAACGCTATGTATGTATCCTTGCCCTCTGTTAGTCAAAACATTGATGAGATCATTTGCATTTATGGAGTGAATGAATACACAAATACACTATTTGAGGAATAAAGGGCCCAGCTCAGGTTAAGGCTGATTGACAGCAGCATTGTCTGGTGAGGCTTCACTTCATTTTGAGGAGCACACAGTGACCCCAGGCATTATGGCCATGGGGGCAGTGCCAGTCTCTCAGGATGCTGATTAAGTGGGATAAACCAGCCCCTTAGACACAAGTGGCCTGGCCGTCCTCAGGGGAGCCCTACCTAACCAGCCTAGGCTCTGCTTCCTTTACAACACACCCCACCCTACCCAGCCTTGTAGAAACTCTCACACATGCACACACAGACACAGGCATGGGCATACACACAAAAACCTTATGAGCCTTGGCGCTTAACTTAAATGTGTTTTAGCGGAATTAGATCAAAATTAAAAATCACATTTCCAGAGTTTGACGCACACACCAGAGACTTCTAGGTTTGGATATTTATTCTCACATTCTATCATCACTATCAGCCATTTAAACCAGCAGTCTTAAATTTAAGCCTAATGCATGGCATATGTTCTAATAGTATGTGTGTGAATTAACTAAACAATAGGGAATGTAGAACAATTGTAAGGTAATGGGTGCCCTTAAAGCTTTTGTATCCAAGCAGAGGAGCACTTAAAACAAGCCTTTCAAGATAAGCGGCCTGCTGTTGTACTGTGGCTTCCCCAGTCCCCCAGGACAACATATCCATCACCAGATGCCCTCGGGTGTGTGGGCTAACAAATTTGTTCACTCTGGGGCTTACATAACACCCCAAGAGCTTTAGCACGATTTGGCCGGATTTTGAATGATCTGCCAACAGAGATTGCACTGTCAGGTTGAAAGCACAGCAGTCCTGTTTTTTAACATTTCATTACAGGGGCGTGAATTCACCGTAATTTCCCACATGTAGGCTTTTGTTTGACATCAGTGCGCTGAAACCAGATGATCGTGTCTACGTTACAGGAGACAGGTGGAGCGACGACTTATGACGGAATGACTGACGACATATTATTATTTAGTCAATGTGATCAATTATTATAGGTCACCAAACAACAGATGCACGCAGCATGTTGATGTGTCTGTGCTTTTAATTACGGCTCGCAAATGTATTTATGGAGTTTTTGTCAACCAGCTTTCTGCTTGCATATTATCTATCTATCTATCTATCTATCTATCTATCTATCTATCTATCTATCTATCTATCTATCTATCTATCTATCTATCTAAATAAATAAATAAATGGATAAATGAATAAATGAGTAAATGAATAAATGAATAAATGAATGAATGAATGAATGAGCAAGCAAACAAACACACTGACAAACAAAAATTCTTGATTTGACAAACTCTGTCAAATTGTGCTCTTTCCGTGCTGGATCTCCAAAGCTCCTGGTCCTACATGAGAGACCTGTCAAAAGAGAAAAGCCACTGCCCTCTACAGGACGCCACTGATGGTGACTGTGCACACATCAAAGAACGCATATCCAAGTCCAGAATCTGAATAAAGCCGCATCTCTACGGAAAGTCATTATGTATTTTGACTTGTTTTTATCAAACAAAAGAGACAGAGCATAAATCAAAGAATCTATGGATTTGCCAGATCAGCCAAGAGAGATCATCTGTGGATCAGATGACTGAGGGAACCTCTGAGACAAGTCTTAAATTTTGTGCTATGAAAGAAAAACTGACTTGAACATACATATGTAGTCTTCTTAGATTTGTCTACTTTGAAAGTATCCCCAAACTTAACCTTGTCCTGTAGGGGGCGACTTTTTGGTGAGGACTCAGAGGTCAGATTGTTATGCATGAAGTAGGTGGTTGTTTGTATCAGGTTAAATATAAAACTTACTTTATTCATGCTGCAACAGGGGTTAACATCCCCCAAATATTATCTTAATAGCTTGATGAGTAATTTAAAGCAGAGTGATCATTTTAAGTTTGATGTGAAGTTGTACATGAGTAGTAGTAAACTTATTCTAAAAAAGAGATTACAGAATTACTAATTTTAAAAAAAATGCTTTCAAAGTAAAAAGTTTTACTGTGATATAGGTTTAATTTTCACAATGATTTGGCGGTTTCTTTAATGTTATGTATTATTTGTGCCTTTCAATGTCAAAAATAGTTTTTTTTTTTATTTTGAAAAGTATACAAACTCAAAAAAGGGAAGCCATAGGACAAAGGAAAACTGGGGTAAAACATTCTGGTCTGAAGTATAAAATTTAAATTCTTTATTGATTTTACTGTAGATTATGCATATTTCTAAACAGGTGCACACAGGTCATGGCTGACAAAAGCCAGTGGTGACAGACATCACTGATCTGCTACCACTACCAACTTCCTACTGGGACTAATTAAAGACTATATGTAGATATCTACTAACTTTCATATTTACTCCCGAAACAAGTTAATAAAACCAGTTTGATGCTTGTCATGTTGTGTAACTCTTAGATGCACAGATCGTTTCACAGCTTGAGAACTGACACAGTATCATCAGCAAAGTTCTGTTGACACTGCCAGTCATTGATTAGCTGCTTTGCATCACAAATGTAGCTACCTACATTTTTAAGGGTCACAAGACAGACCAATACACACAATTTTAGCTTCTATTATATTATCCAAACTGCACTATTTTAAATTAAAACATACAGTCAAGCAAAAGGATGCATGCATGTACAACAGAAATCAATTTTTATACAAATGTCAATGACTGCAAGTCATAAATTAACTTAAATACTGTATTTTCAGTCAGGCTGGAGCCAACTTTTTGATGTGACAGACTGTGCAACGAGCAATGGATGAAGTTATCTGGACAGATAGCTCAGCAATGCAACAAGCCTTGGCAGGAAAATGCTCTAGGTGGCAAGTTTAGTGCCAGGTTTGAACTGCATTGTTTTGGTTTTGGTTGCTTAGAGCGGCACAATTGGTGCAGTCTGTCTTACACACTTTTTTAATGTTAGCTGCTGGATCAGAGGCAGCTGGCAGAAAGGGATACTGAAAAAGCATTTTATTTATTTTATTCTTTGTTAAGTGAATGGCAAAAGTATGGTGAAGGATTATGGATGTATATGCATAGCTATTATTGTACAAGGAGAGGATTGTAAGATTGTTGACCTCTCTCTGTCGTTCACATTTGTAATGAAAGCTGTAATGATCTCTACCCATTGGAGGCTGTAAAGGTTTTTTGGTCTTTAGCAAAATAAATGACTCATGTTCTCAACAATGTTAACATCTGTGCTGATTTCCAGAGTAAAATGAGCATGTGGATTACATCAGGAGCCATCTTCATCTTGACTGCTTGAATGCATTGGCTCCAACTTGTTATTAGCACCATAGCAACAGGGAGGCAATCTCTTCCTTGTAGGTGGTCTTGTCATTGTTAGTGATGAGGTCTAAAATGGTAGTGCCACCTGCAAACCTAAGGAGTTTGTCTCAGTCCTGTCTCCTCTTTCCAAAGGAACACTTTCATAATGTGAAAGTAATAAGAAAAAGTGAGTGTAGTTCAGTGCATTTCCAGAAACTGTATAAATGCTTAACCTTAAATAATCACTTAGGGATCAGGCTACCACACAACCATTTAACACTTAGAGCTACTCCAAAGAATAATTTTATTATTCATTTAAGACAGGAGACCCCATGGCTGCTCTGAAAAGAGGTCCAGTAAAAGGCCTTGTAAATGCCAGTTTCTGGGTACAGTGTTCTGCTGCTAAGACAACAGTCAAACTTGTAACACACATATATCACATACATTTTAGTGCAGCCTGTGGTGCTCCAGTAGTCTCTTTCAGTTTCAGCTCTGTCACAAATGGGAGCCTGTGTCATAAAAATGGGGCCACATAATTACACCTGTTTAAAGAAGGAATTCCTGATTTATTGTACATTGATGTACAATACTTAACTGGTCATCTGTCCTATGAAAAGACAATAGGTCATGATATGCACTTGTTCAAAAGTATAAGGATCAAATAGAAATGTAGTTTAATGTATCTCAAACTAAATGTACATTGATGTAATGGGCCTACAGTATGCAACACATAAAAAACAAACAAACAAAAATTGTACAAAACACAAACTGCAAGTCACCAACATTTTAAAACTGAAATCAAAAGCCCGTATAACACATGCAACACATGATGATATCCTTTGCTTTTACATGTGTTTTTTTTTTTTTTAATTTTACTCCTGGCAAAAGCCTAAAAGCCACATGCTAGAGACATCTACCTTTGTTAAGTGTTACGTTACTAGAATAATGGACAGTTTTAGGCTGCCTAAATACATAAGTCACGCTTCAAATCTACTCGACTCTCACTTTCTGATAGAAAACAGTTTTCTTTTCACGTCACATTTCGCAGTAAATATACGTTCCTGGCAGTGATTGAGAATTGGAGCTGTTGCCAAGCAACGGAATGCCGAACCGCCCTCAGGACAGCTCGTGCCAGTGCCAGTCTTGCTAGCTTAAAGGCATATACCAATTTAAAGCGACCCTGGCGCTAATCCAGAGTACTATAAGATTTTTATGTTGAGGCGAATTATTTTTTTAAGTTTTGTTTTGTTGAGGAAAGAAGTGCTGAAGCATGTCATCGTCGTAGAGCAATCATGTCCGACGACGAAAGTGTGCCTTCCTTACTGGAGGACGTTAGAGTGAAGTTTGTCGAGAAAAAAGTTTGTGAACTGCTGCAACTCCACCGTCAAACATGGGAGAAAAGCGCCGTCAACGAAGAGTTTCAAACTCTCCTGAAAGACTTCTTTGAAAAGGAGTCTATCATATTTTTCTCTTCATCAAGAAAAGGCTGTCTGGCTGCCTCTAAAGAGGTAACGTTACAGATGTTACAGTATGTCCAGTAAGAACTTGGCAATTAGCGTTAACGTTACATTTAGCGTTACATGTAATAGTTTATGTACATTTGAATAACCCGTAAGCAACTTAGCTAAACATAAGTGCATTTATGAAATGCTAACACTATATGCTTTCGAGTGATATATGACTAAATATTAATTGCTTGCAAGTGTCATATCTGTTCCTAGTAAAATCACTATTATTTCTAATGCAGGTCCCATATGTTACTCAAAACAAACGAAGCTATATTCTCAAGAAGACAGTTGTTCCCATCAATGCTGAAAATTACAGGGAACTTATGCTTTTTGGCCTTCTGTCTTCATCCCCACTTCTGCAGCTGTCAAGCACAGTTGAACAGGTAATTGCTGTACCCATAATCAGGCACCTCTCATAAGAAATCAGATTTTGTACATGCTGTCAGTAACTTTTGGCGTTCATATTTCTATTTGCCTTTATGAGTTCCTGATATATTCAGCATGTGTCTCTTACCAAGGTATGTGCTCCACTGCTGTCAAACAACAAAAACCATCAGATGTGGCCAAATCTGATGTCTGAAGACATTATTCGACATGTCGAAAGCATGTGCTGTAAGACATCAGTTGTGCAGGGACACGTTTTAGGGAAATCTGTTCTCCCTATCCCAGCTATGACAGACTGGACAGAAAATTCACACAGCACCTTCAAAATGTAAGAAATTACACATTTTGCTATGGTTTCATAGACTGGGACGCTGGTTGATACCATTAGTATTACCAAATATTCTCATGTGTTTTCACACTCAGGTATAACTATGACAGAGCATTGGCCCATGCCATAGAGACCCAGGTCATCAACTGGACCAATCTGATCCAGAAAATTTTAAAAGAGGATTCATCAGATCTACTCATGACAGGATGTAATCCAGGGCCCAATGCAGAGCTGAAGTTTTGGGCTTACAGGAAGAGCAATATAGAAAATATTTATCATCAAGTAGGCTCCACTTTCATCCTGTGCTTCAATAAAATGATAGTTTGTTGTTTTTATTTTCTGACATGCCATTCTCTCTGGTTTGGTATTTTATTTTCCAACGTAGCTTCAGAGTCCTGTTGTTAAGATGATGGCAGGAATGTTAGAGATGATGGATAGCAGCTATCATCCAGTGATCCAGACTCTTATTGGAAATGTATTTGATGGTAAGATTAGCTAAAGAAGCTATACTATAGATTGCAGCTTTTCAAATGTCTGATACACAGTATAATGTGACCATTGAAATCTATTACTTTGTTGTTGTTTTCTTATTTATTGTTGTTTTTCTTTATGTGGTTTTAATTTAAAACTGTTCTTTTCAATTTTCTTTTAAACTCAATCAAAAGCACTTCAAGAAGCCCAGGATGTTTACCTCCATCTGCAACCACTGCATGCACAAATATCTCAGCTGGAAAATGAAGAATACCCCCATTTAGAAATATTTATCCCTGGGCTGTTTCACACTCTCTTCCTTATCTGGACCAACTGTAAATCTTATCAAAGACCAGCACGCATTGTGGTTTTACTGCAGGAATTGTGCAATCTGTTCATTGAGCAGGTATGAATCTTCATTTGAAACACATGTAGTGATTGATTATTTTGAGTGAGGTTGACATATGGATAAATGTGAAAATGTTGCAAATAAAATTAAACACACTTTATGAGAATTTTTGGTTATGTCCTGCCCTGATGTTAGTCAATCAGCATTACTGACTTCAGTTATTGGCCCTCTGTGTGAACAAATAAACACATATAAAATCTCTCACCCTTCAGGCTTCTGCATACCTCTCTGCAGATCTGCTACTTAGAGAGGATCCAGAAGAGAATCTACAAATGGTGAAGAGGGTGATAAAAGTCTTCAGATCTTTCAGAGACAGTTATCAGACCCAGAGGGTAAGGTTAGCCAACCATGCAAAGCATGCACCCTGGGATTTCCCATCTGCCATGATTTTTGCACGTTTCAACCAGTTCTTAAATCGCATGGCACAGCTAGAGGTAAGATTGGATGTTTTTTGTTTTTTTTTAAATTCATGTGGCACAGTGTGGTTGTGTTTTAATGTGGTTTAATTCCAAAATACCAGTACCAAAATACCAAAAAATTCATTTTTGCAGGACCTGTTTGAAACTATCCTGGACTTTCAGCGGATGGAAAAACTAGAATTTGGTGGACTTAAAGGCAAACTTTACAGTGAGCATGCTGCTCAGATGTACAAAGAGTTCAGTAATCACTGCCAAGCACTGAAGCACAGTGAAAGCAGCCCACTTGGCTTAGACTCTCAGGTAAAATTATTTTAATTGGCTAATAAAAGATTTCTTGGACAGCTACTGCATATGTGTAACGGAATTTTACACTGATGTAAAACATTAAGTAGTTGAATTGTTAACTTTATCATCAGGATTTTGAAAACGAGTATAAGGATTTTAAAGTGAAGATTGTAGACTTTGAATGCCGCCTTGCTAGCCTCTTTTGCTTGGCCTTTAAGGATTGCTCAGGACTGGAATCAGCTTTCAAAGTAAGCAAAACTGGATTTGACAGTATTGAAAAATAGAAAAGCAAGTTAAACAGTAAAGTGGGAAACCAACATGTTTTGTTTTTTTTTCTTTAGCTATTAACTATTGTTGGGCCCTTCCTGGAGAGAATACAAATCAGACAGATATTCAGTCCCAACTTCCTTCTACTGCAGCAGCATTTCAGAGAAGAGCTGGAAAAATGTAAATCTCTCTTTAAATCCCACCTTAACCAGGTAGGCCTACTTGAAAAAAAGTTGAATATTAACTAATATGTATTTAAGTCACAATACTTATTGTCCATGCTTTTTTTTTCATTATTTCTTTCTTTACAGATGCAGGATAGACTAACTAAGAACATGGCTCAAACATCTGGTTCTTTGAAGTGGGCAAAAATGCTCAGAGAACGCATTCAAACCCCATGGGAAAAAATCACATCACTGTTTGACAAGTCAGTGAAAAAACATTTAGTTATTACCAGTGAATGAATGAATAGATGAACTAGTTAGAAACAATAGCTAGTCAAATAGCTACATAGATATAGTTCGTAGCACAGACGAGAGATGGCTATTGTGCCAGCATTAAAAATGATGCTTTCTCTTACAATTATGCAATATTTTATAGGCCCACGGGAGGTGTCGAGATGGCAAAAGAGTACAACATGTACATGGAAATGTTGAGTCTCCTGGACCAGTATGAGGAGGACATTTACTCAGACTGGTGTAATGGTTTGGAACAGACCTGCTTGATAAGCCTGAACCAGCCCCTTCTCTCCAGAAATTCCTTGTCTGGCCTAATCTCTGTCAACTTTAATCCAGAGGTAATTGATATAATTCTCGCTACAAACTAGAATGCACTCCCTGTGCAAACATTCTCCAATGTTAAATAATTATTCAGCTTACTGTTAAAGAGATGTAGTCGTGTGTTTCTTAGAAAAGTCCGCAAAATTGGTTCCTGCACAGTTAGTTATTAAACTTGTTTTATTGTGTTCTCCGAGGGTTTCTCTTGTTTGAATATTTTTTTTTTTTTTACCAACGCCCCACTGTGACTATATTAATGAGTTAATCACTATTTATCTTGCTCCTTAGCTAACTGAAGTCTTAAAAGATGTGAAGTACATTCAGACTCTGAGTAAGATCAAGGTTCCTGCTGCTGCAATGACTGTTTTTGAAAAGCGTCTCTTGTTCACAAAGGTAAGAAAAAAATGTTAATCTTTATTTGCTCAGTCACAATAATGCACACTTATTTGGGTTTAGAATAGATTATATATCTTCCTTATTATTCTTTACATCTCTCATCATTATCTGTCCTTTACCTTGTCCTTAAATTTACCTTTTCTCCATACCTGTATTTTCCAGTGTGTGAGCAGTCTGCAGCTACTAGTACAGTGGTACAACAGATTAAAGCAGACAGTGCTAGAGGTTGAACTTCCTCTCATCAGAGCTGAGCTGGAGTCCATAGACCAGCAGCTGGGAAGAGCAGAGTCTGATCTGACATGGAAGGATCCAGATTGCTGGAGCTTCATAAGCACCACCAAAGACCTGGTCTACAACCTTGTGTTTCGAGTTAGTAGAGCCAAGGAAAACTGTGAAGCCATACAGTCAATTATGAAGAAATGGAGCAAACAGGTCATGTTTTGCAGAAAGGACCACAAGAAAGGCTCACTCTTACAGCTGGAAGACAGAAAAGACAGAGTCAACAAAAAGTACAGTTCTGTAAAAAAGGATGGCGATTCTGTTCACAAGCTGGTACAGGTGGGTATGGCTGGATTTGTGATGCTAATTAATCAATCGAGGGAATTATTATGGTGTCGTACTATAAGTAAAAACCAAAAGTTATAAATTTTGTTTTTTTATGGTTCAAGATCCTTTTAGCTTGTTGCAGATATCCAGATTACAAAAAATGTTTGTAATTTGTGTTTGAGTCTGGATTTAGTCCTTACGGTAAAATAATGTAGACATAAGAAAATAAGTCAAAATCTAACTTTTATCAGTCCCATTCAATGTAACATAGCTGAATATTAAGCTGATGAAAATACACTTTTTAAAATGTAGTCAGTCCAGTTTTTTTATGTTCTTAGTTTCTCATCTTTATGATGAGAGAAAATATTCCCTAGTTTTTCTAAATTAGATTCAAACTCTGAAACTGAATCTGACAGTCTCCACTATCCCTAAAAATCGAAAGAGTGCAAGCGCAAATACAAATACAAATACATGTGCAAATAAAACATTGGCTATTTTTGTGCTCACCATCTCTCCAATGTCCTTCACTTTAACCAGGAGAATATGGTCCTTTTCCATGCCGACCCAACGTCAGATGCATGGCAGTCCTATCTGGAGTTCGTGGATGAAATGGTAGTGGAGGGCTTCTTTAGTTACATCAGCTTTTCTCTTCAGTTCTTTGTGGACAACATGGAATTACGGCCAAACCAGACACCTCTGTTTGAGGCTCAGTTGATGCTGAGAAGCTCTGGAATGGTCTTTATCCCTTCCTTGGACAAAGATGCAGGAGACAGTCTTTATGAGCTGATGGAAGGATTGGTTGGAGACATATTCAAAACTTCAATGAATATCAACAGAGTGGCTGCCCATCTTGGCATGGAGAGCTACCAGGTACTGCTGTAGAATTGGATGTTAAAACTGACTTGCTTTAAAAACTACAGTTTCTGAGTAGACATATTAATATTAATGTTATATGAGCTACTAAAGCTTCAGTGTTGCAGACTTTTGAGTGTCAGACTCTTGTATAAACTTTCAAAACTCACAGGCAATATAAGTTACAGGGGTTGTTCCAAGTACATTTTCCGCTTAGAATTTTACATAGTTTAATTTAAAGTAGCTACAATGTCATTCATAAATAAATACTTAACCACCCCCTTAAGATGTAGTGTACTCTCAGACTGTGTGTTCTTCTACATATCCTCATGTAATATATCAAAAAATGTTACTCTTACAGGAAGTAATGGAAGACATGCTAGATTTGTTGGACCTAAGACAGGAAATAATGGAGCGAGTTGAGAATGTCCTCAACAAAGCAATAAATTACCAGAGAAAGTTTGATTGCTACACTCATCTCTGGCAAGATGACAGGGCTCAGTTTCTCAGCCAGTTTCTCCTGTATGGACGTGTACTCACAGCTGAAGAGATGGAGGCTTATGGAGCAGATGAACTCCCTGAGAGCCCGCCCACAATCAATAACTTCAAAGAACAAGTAAACAACTTTCGTTATGATGAATCACATTTTTTTGAAAATACTCAGCAAGTGTCTTAATTTTTTTCTCTGTTGTGTTAATTTTACAGATTGATTATTATGAGGATCTGTATGCTGAAATTTCTCAGCTTGAGGACTCCAGGGTGTTCAATGGATGGTTTCAAGTGGATATTAAGTTCTTTAAGGCAAGCCTACTAAACACTTCGAAGAAGTGGAGCTGGCTTTTTAAAGAAAACCTCTTGACATATGTAACTAACAGGTAGAGTTAATTTCTACGTGGCTATTGAATCTTTATTCATTAAATCCCCAAGGTTAGCTCGGGAAATGCTGCATTGCTAGGCCTATGTTTTTTTTTTTTTATTTGAAGAAAAAGCAGTATCAGAGCTAGCATGCAAACAGTATGAAAATAACTGCTAAATAATATAAAAATCATAAAAATTCTAACCTCTGATTCTACTTTGATAAACCTTAGTTCTTTTCTAAAATTAGTCATGGTAAACTTTTTAAAATTATTTTTGAATTAAAGGCTTTCACTTCCCCTGGATGAAGTCTATTTTTAGAAAGGTCTTGATAGCTTTGTCATCCATCTGTTAGTTGTTGTAAATTGCTGTATAGAGAGAGGCCTTTTTCCAGATGCACTTGAAGTAGCCCTAGCAAAGCCCTGACTTTAAATCGCAACCTAAATTCTTCTGTGCTCAGCAACTAGAGACCCATTTTCAAAGACCCATCTTTTTTAAACACCATGGGCCCTATCGCACGCTTTCCTCTAGAATCATCTCATCTATTCATAGGTGTTTCGAGGGTGTTTCTCTGGCCAAAAATGCATGAACCAATCAGAGAATCCGCTCTCGTCCAATTTAAAGACCGGTTCCGCCTTACGCCGGTTGCGCAGGCATATTGCTGTCTTACACCCAGCGCAAACGGATTTATTTATTTATTTATTTGCGCATTCATTCATTCATTCATTCCTTTATTCAGCTGGACAGGGACAACGCTCAATGAATGTACTGTGTCAGACAGCTCTCAGCTAATCCCCACTTCAGTCAAATCGTTTAAAAAGAAAACATTTCTATATTTTGTCATATCTATTTCTACAATATATTTTCGCCTGCACAGGCAAACGCGCACATACGCAGGCACACATGCATGTATGCACAGGCACACACCTAAAAATTAAATTCCTTTTGTGAATAGAATGCATGTGGTAATTAATGGTTGACGGACTGTTTTTCTTTCAGCCCTTGTTGATATTGAATTTAAACGAAGAAAGGCGATTCAGCGGTGAGGAGACAGACCTCTTGGCTCAGGGTTCATGGTATAGATAATTAATATTTAATCCTTGTTTTTCTGATCACGGTACAGGCTGTTTTTACATCTGTGCCTCTGTTTAGACTGGTTGTGACAGTCTGATGTTACTCTTGTCCTGAAAGCAAGCAAATAGTAGGCCTTTACCCATCAGAATTTATCCTGCTACTTTGATCTACAGCCAAAACATCATTAAAGTTCAATTTTGTTGTTATGCACAATCAGCTGGCCTAAAAGACTGCTTTGGGTCTAGAGAAAAAACATAAATTCCACTTACATTTCACATATTAAAATCTACAGTTTTTGATATATTTTATGCAGCAAAAAAATATATACATAGTAGCCAGTTTACTGAATATATTAGCTAAAACTAATGCAGTCTAACTGTTCTGTAGTTCGTCAAGGTTATGTTCAGAGAGCTGTTTCTGATAATTGATGATAAAGCATACCTTGTTGCTTTATTGATCTTTGTAAATAAGTAAGTAAGTAAATAAGTTGCTTGCTAGGTCTTCAAAATCAGTCTTCATAGTTTGACAGGGTTTGTCAGCTCTAAACCAGAAGAAACAACATTTTAAGTTGTTAGCTAACTGCAATAATACTTTCCTTTTACTGTTATCATCCAACATTTCTGGAAATAAATTTCAGGTGTATTGTACAGGCTAACTAGAAATGAAACTAAACTACATCTTAGCAATCTAAATTATCCAAAAAAACCCCAACTTTTATCTTGAAGTAAACATTAAACATGTTGAGCAATGTAACCTGAACTTGGGACGATAAATTATTAACACCTGGCTATAAAAGATGCAAACTAAAACACGTTGGGTTGACCTGGTTTATGAACACAAAAAAAAAAGTTGATAACTTTGCAAACACAGTCAGACATAAGCATGTGCCACATCAAAGGACATAACTGAGCAAACTGGCTAATGTTACATAACAGTCCAACAACAAGAAATCCACTTCAGAGTCTGTCTTACTGCCTTTTATTTTGTAAAGCACTTGCCAATGAATAAAAGACAGTCTGACGTTACTCCTGTCCTGACCTTTAGCTCAGTCACTTCTTTACCACCCTTCTCTGCCTTTAACATGTCGTCAGTAAAGTCATAAAGAACTAACAAACAGCTAGCATGTTAGTAAGTTAAAGTTACTGGCAGTCAGGTGTAGGTTGAGGAAACTCTAAATAACTGAAAGCTGAGACAGAGCAGCCACAGAACATTGTGTAAAACCAGACAACATTTTCTGCATAAAATATAACCCAGCTCATCCAGTCAGATGGTCCTGGTTGGACTCAGATCTAGACCCACAAACAGAGGCAACCATGCTTTTCTGTGGCTGGCATCAGCTCTGACATCTTGTCTTTGCACAATCTTGTGTTTTGCCCTGCTTTTTTTGTTTTGGTGTTTTAGCTTGTTTCTGAACTTGTTTAGCACTTGGGTCAACATTGGTTGTTTTTAAATGTACTTTATAAATAAATCTGACTTTGACTGTGACTTTGACCCAGTTTCACCAAAATCAGTAATAACTGTTGGTATGCCACGAAGTGCCAAAAAGCATTATGCAGGGTCTCCTGCCAGCTAGCCCATATTCCCTTTTGCAATATAATTATATATAATTGCCAGGGCACACAGTGACCAAGACAGATATAGACATAATGATACAGAATAATGATTTTTAAACTGTTATTTTAAGGTTAAATAGATTCATAATGTGTCTAAAGAAGGTCTGTATGGGTCAGTGTATCAGAATGACCCTGTCATATATTCCATTCTCCAAGGTTCTCCTGCTGAAACTATTTGAGCAAGCTGACCAAGCCCCAAGCTATGAGAATGACTAAATGCATGGGTCAATGTTCATCAAGTCTCCTGTTCTGTGTAAGTGAAGGAACCTTTCTTTCTGTGAAGTATCTACAAACACATGAAATATCTTTCACTCTGATTCTCCATACTGCAGGAATAATGAGATGCTATATCACTGCCCTGAGAGGCCTCCTGATTAAAACACACACAGTCACACACACACACTCACAGACTGTCTCCCACCATAACTAATGAGAGCGTTTCATGGTTGTGACAGCAAGCAGCATGTGTGTCTGTCTGAGCATTATGGCTGTTACGATAATAATGAGAACAAATGAGAGCAATCCATTTCCTTCCTGGCAGCTAGCCCCTCCCCCCCCCCAATGACCGTCTGGCAACCTGCTGGGTGAGCATCAGCCAATGAGCCACAGTGCTGAAGGCTGAGGATGGGGGAAGTTTAGGGAGGTGTTATGGCTTACTATTGCTGTCACAACAACATCTACAACTGCTAGCACTGTTGGTACTACTGCTACCAGTACAACTTCTTTCATTACTACTCCTACAACTAAACAATTACTACCACTAAATGTTCCGGAACTTCTGCTAAATGTTTTGAATCAGTCATGCATGTCTAAATCTATGCTAAGTCAGATTTTTTTGTGAGAATAAGGTTGCAGATAAAGAAAAATACAAATGTCTTACAAATACTGCAACTCTGTGATAAATATTACAGTGCCTATTGAAGAAACATTAAGAAATATAAATTAAAATTACTGAAAAAATAAATAATATAATATAATAAATAAATATTTTTTTTTAAAAAAAGACCTTTGAAAGAATTCTAACTGTTGGTAACATAGGCTATAATTTAATGTGCCTAATGTCACACAATAGCCACTGTGACATTTTTAACAACAAAAGTGCTGTATAATGTAATTTATTATTATTTTTAATCATTTATCAACCTGGATTTTATTTTGGTGGGCTGTCCATTTATGTCATGGTCATGTGTTGCTGTTTCTTCATTTTTTAACTTGAATGGCAAACCAGAAAAAGTACAATTGCAAAAATCACAATTGGCTTGTTATTTGAACTTGGTTTTTAATTTTTAATTTTCATCCAAAAATGAAACACCAAACCAAAATACAAAACAACCAGAAAACAAGAAAACGGTTTTTGTTTGGTTTCAAACCAAAAACAAAAAAACAAAATATGTCCCTGTGTTTTCATTCTCCAATATTCATAAATGGCAAACATAAAACCCCTTTTCTCATTTTCTGGTTTTTGGTATTTGCAAGGAAAAACAGGAAAATGGAAAATGGATGTAAACTGACTTGAGTGCTTGGTGGAGGCATATAACTGCGATGTAGTAAGTCTAGCTGGGGTTTTTTTTTTTTAATCTTAAAACTGGTCATACTCTAGTAACTTGACCTGTACTTGCAATATTTCTATATTTGATGATGTTCTCTGTATTTGCCTCACTTTTTCTAAATGCTGCACATGGGTTGTCAAATTTATGAAGCTGTTTTCTTAATTAGCTTTTTTTCTTAGATTTAATGCATCGGGTTTACAGGGTTGCCATAGTCTTCAGCCACACTTACTGTCTTCATTAATCCCTTCACTTGTAGAGGACAGAAAGCCTTCCTGTAACGCAGTTCAATAAATAGACCACCAGTGGGCCTCCACGAGCACAAATACAGTTGTTGTGTGTTTGCGTGCCTATGTGTGTGTGTGCGTGCCTATGTGTGTGCATGCGCACGTGTGAATGTGCGTGTGTATGTGCAAGTTGTTTGTGTGCATGTTGTGTGTGTGTGTGTGTGTGTGTGTGTGTGTGTATGTGTCTCACAAATGGTAAAGAAGAGAAGGTTCCTTAGGAAGTAGAAGAAGTGGTTAGGAAGTACCTCTGGTGAAAAGAGAGATTAAGTGGAGAGAGGACAGCAAAACATCAGATATGGTATCTATGGAATGTATAATTAAACCAAATACATATTCCATAATACTTAAAGGGTGTTTACATAAGTTGGAGCCAATTTTGTAAATGAGCTATAAATGTGATTCAGCTGTGTAGAAAGGATAACAGGTCATGATCAGGTCATGATAACTTTCCTGCCTGGGGCCTCTCTGTCCCTTTAGGTGAATATCTTCATAGGTCTTTACCTGTAGAACCACCTATAGAGGATACAATGTATAAATTAAGCAAGCAAAGTATTTTCTAACGATGTGATAGCTGCCAGAGAAGACCCTCTGAGTAAACCTCTTCCTCTGAGTGAGGAGCCTGTTTGTGGCACTGCTACATAATTACATTACCAAACCAACCAAGGCCTTTTAAAAGGGGGAAATAATAGTGCTACAGTAAGGAGCTTATACTCTGAGAGGCTTATATACTATATAAGACTCATACAAAGTGGGTCATTTTATTTTCCTGGTACCTTTGCATGCACATCAAGTGCCTGGGCAGAAAATGATCTCCATAAATTCACTTTCAGCTTAAAGGATATTTTAATGATATAGAAATTATGCAGGTTTTTATACAGTGCTCTACGTGAAGATAACCTGTTAGATCTAAATCATTTCAGATCGACAGATCAATACAGAAAGTACAGATCAATCAGAAAGATATGGTACTCATCCATTCCCATCCCCCTGCCTCTCTTCCACTTTTTCTGCTTCTTCATAGCAACTGATTGGGGACCATTAGATATTTAATTGAGGGGGGACCCTGGTTGAAAAAGAGGGGAGGGAATTTTGATTTTATTTTAAGTATTTTTAAGTATTTAAGTATTCTCTTTAGGGATTGAGGGGCATATAAAGTTATTTTTCAATTTTCTGTTTTGCATTTGTTTACACTGTTTGCATTCAGGGCCTGCGTAAATATTCCTCTCTAATTGACTGGACGGAGTTGTAATACAGCGTGTCATTTACAGAAAACCAACATCGTTGTCTATGCTTATTCTTAATACTCACTCACATAAGTTTTCAAATAACAGGCAAATATACATGAGTCAGTTTGAAAGACATCCTTTGTAACTCCTTGCGCACCCCACCCCTGATGGGATGTAGTTTGTTTCAATTAGCTTAACAAGAGCCACACTGTTTTCAATTCAATCGGTCTACTACTAATGATTAACCTGGAGCTAAACTCGTGGGAAATAAGAGAATGTGGAATAAGTAAAGGACAAGTAAGTTCACAACACATACTCACATGTGACCCTATCTGGTTCTAGATCTAGTTGATTGGAATTGCTATGAGCTTGTTTCCCCTTGGTTTTTCAATCCATCCTGAGTGATCCGATCCCAAGTGGACAGCGCTAACTGCGTGTGTTCCCACCTGGTATCAACATGTGTCTCTAAATGCGTCTCAAGTGACCACCTGTGATCGGGTCTCATTCTCCCACCCCATATGCAAATAAACATGCCACGTATAATGAAGGAAGGAGGACCCAAAAGCAGACAATCTCCAACGGAAAAATTAGCTTTAATACCGCACTTCAAA
>JAQMCX010000057.1:5484720-5562204 GCA_029814765.1 Acanthurus leucopareius | reverse complement strand
GGATTCCTCTGCTGCTCCTGGAACAAGGTGGCAACGGTTGACCTGGAAACTCCCCTGAATTAATGTGAAACTTTCCCTGCCCAATGTGCCACTGGCGCACTGCAGAAAGTGATAGGGCCCCTGCGCATTTGACCTCAATGCGCCGGGTGTAAGATAGCTAACGCGCCAGGACACGCCTCCATTCCACCTTCATTTTCAGACCTCCCGCCCCTCGGCACACAGACCCAGCGCAAGTGGATTTGCTATCTTACACTTGTGGTAAAAATGACGTTTGCGCTGGGTGTAAGATAGCAATGACACATGCGCCACTGGCGCACTGTGTTTGCGCCGGGTTTACGATAGGGCCCCATGAGTTTCTACATGACAAATAAATTATTATTCTTATCATTATTATTACTATTAGTAGTATTGTTATAGTAAACTGTAACATCACTCGGTCTTACTGTGCATATTCATTCTTTCCCACACAGTCTTGATGAGCTGCAGAAGTTTGTTTGCACCACTGTTGAAGGACTAGGCCAGTCAGTGCCAAAAGGAAACCTCCCAGAATTTGTGGAAGTGATGAGTCACCTACTGGCTGTCAGAGACAGACAATCAGCCACAGACAAAATGTTTGAACCTCTTGGAGACACAATAGTCCTCCTGCAAAACTATGGAGTGACCATACCAGACCAGGTCTATTCTCAGCTGGAGGTAAGGGATGGAATGGGATATGAGCTTATTTTCTTACTACGTTGAATTACTATTAAAAATATTGTGGTGACAAATGATAATTTATTCGCATTTAACCTTTAAGAAGTCAAAGTAATTCTCTCTACAGGAACTGCCAGAGAAATGGAATGAGGCCAAAAAACTGGCATTAAAAGTGAGGCATGAAGTAGCCCCCATGCAGAATGCAGAAGTGATGGTTTTACGAAGACGATGCATGACATTTGAGGTCACAAGTCACTTTAAGCTCTTTTTCCATAGAAATTAAACACACACCAGTTTGAGGTTATGGTTTTGTAAACCTCAGTGTGTGGGTCGTTTAAATGGTACCTCTTTTTTCAGGTGAAACAAAGCAAATTCAGAGAGTCCTTCAGATCATTGGCACCATTCAATTATAATGCAGTGCGTCCCTACATCAGCCTGGAGAAAGTAAGTGTTAACTTGGAAACACAGCACCCTGTCATAATGCACACTTTGGTTTTTGACTGCATGTGATGTTTTTTAGGCTGAAAAAGCGATCCGAGACATGGAGAAAGAGGAAGCAGAGCTGCAGGAGCTCACAAATCTGTTAGATGTTTCTATTCCTGACTACAGAGACATCAAGCTGTGCAGACGAGAGATAACAATTCTTAAAGAACTGTGGGACATTGTTGTGTTTGTGCAGGTAAATTTATCTGTTTAAAGGTGACTATTCTGGATGAAATGGGTTTAGCTGTAGGCCTCATCATAACTTGATGAGCACTATCCCTCTTGTAGGCTGTCATTGATTCTTTGAATACCCTGTGGCCTTTAAATATCCCCATTAAGCCCCCTTTGCCAATTGACCCCTTGACATTCCTCTTTATCAATACAGAGCAGTGTGGAAAACTGGACAATAACCAAATGGAGGCAGATAAACGTGGACCAGATGGATGCAGAATTAAGGAGGTTTGCCAAGGTGAGGTCACCAACAGTGCTACATCACACCAGCGCATCTCTCCTGCTGTCTTGCTGTCATGCACCATTGCTGCTTGTAACAGATGCCCCTAATAACTAATTATGTTTACCTACCTTCTGTTTGTGTAGGACATGAGGAAGCTTGACAAAGAGGCTCGCATGTGGGATGTGTATTGTGGGTTAGACCTTCATGTAAAGAACCTGTTGACGTCATTGCGGGCAGTGAGTCAGTTACAGAACCTGGCAATACGAGAGCGCCACTGGGTGCAGCTAATTAAAACAACGCAGGTGCATAGATACACACAGCAGAGGTTTTACCAAAGTGGAACACTTTTTTTCTAGCATTATAGAAATCTGAGACTTTTGCATCATTACAATAATTCTTTTAAATAGATGGACTTCACTGTGACTGATAGTACCACCTTGGAAGACCTTTTGGCTCTGCAGCTCCATTTGCTGGAAGATGAAGTTCGCAACATAGTGGATAAGGCTGTCAAAGAAATGGCCATAGAGAAGGTTCTTCTATTTTTCCTAAACTGTGGTTCATTTGGATGTTGTTGGTTTTTTTTAATTGACCAATTATATAATGGTACTGTACCACACAGCATTTCTGATAGAATGTTATTACAAGCTAGTGCTTTACTTTAAAGGTTTTGGTGATGTATAGATAAAGATAGAGCTATTTATGCTTTAAATTCATAGAAAAACCTTGGTCTTATTTGATGTATGTTTTGACTGAGGCTGGTTAATGAGATAAACAAAAAGGATAATAAACCAATGTAATAAACAAACAGGACTTGTGATAGTACATAAATGGATAATAAAAATGGGTTCCAACATTAAGATGTAGATATGGAGGTTTCATTGTACAATGAAGATCTAAAAAAAGTAATGGCATCACACCATAGTTTATTTAGTATAAGATGATTGAATTTTTTTTAAACCCATAAAGAAACACTTAATCTAAAATAGCTCAAACTAAATCACCTAATTTGGAGACACATAGTTTTCATTGGCTAGCTACAATTGCTATATATTTGGTTTCTAAGTTACTTTTAAACCATATATAGTTGTAAATACAGGACTATTTGTGTTAAGACATTTTACCAATTATGCTGTCTGTTTTTTTTCCAGGTTGTAACACAAATAAGTCAAACATGGACATCAATGGAGCTCTCGTATGAGAACCATTACCAAACCTCTGTGCTGCTGCTTAAATGTGATGAGGAACTCATCGAAACTCTCGAGGATCATCAGGTAAACAGCTAGGTTACTAATTTTGAAAGCAAGGTTTTATTTGTGGCCTTATTGTAATGAAAATGCATAATGGCTATAAAGCACAAGAAGTTTCTCAAGATCAGTTGTCTGTGAAAAGCACTGATAGTTAAGTGCTGAATAGAGATGAGAGTGCAAAGAGGGGCCGAACTGTCTGACTGTCTAACAGCACCGCTGAGAGCAAAGAGGACCCTATTGAGTCTTAAGATTTATAGTTGCTGTAGGACACAGGGCATTGTTGCACCATAGCAGTCTTTGTGTGTGTACTATTGAGGGATTATAGCTGGCAATTAGAAGTCTTGCCACTTTAGTGCCTCTATCTTTCTGTAAACAGACAGTTTCCCTTCCCTGCTTTTTAATGGTTGTGGTATGCTGATTAGGTTGAATATACATAAAAATTAAAATAAGATATGTCATGAGGTTAAGGTTTTAAAATGTCTTTTTCATGCCACAAATTGGGTGGTAGTCTGGACCAGAACATTTTGAATGACCATACTCATGTCTCTGTATGTTTATACCCTAAGGTTCAGCTCCAGGGCATCTTTCAGAGCAAGCATGTAGATCACTTCCTGTCTCAGGTAGTAGAACTACAGAAACAGCTGACTGTGGCTGACGCTGTGCTGATGGTCTGGATGGAGATCCAGAGGACCTGGGCCTACCTGGAAAGCATCTTCAAAGGCTGTGATGACATCTGCCAACAGCTGCCTGCAGATGCACACAGATTTCAAGCAATTGATGTTGAATTCCAGGTCTGCACTTATATGCCAGTAATGTAGCTTTGCAAATTCCATTATTCTCATCATTGTAAACGTTGAAATATTTGTTCTTTCAGCTTTTGTTGCTGGACAGTGCCAAGACGAAAAATGTAATTGAGATCACCAACAAACCTTATTTGTTTGAGAAGTTAGAGGATCTACAAAAAAGGTTCATTTAATTTACTGTCATTCCTTTATTATTATTTTTTTTACAGTTTTATTTTATGGTCGACAGTTTTGTGCTTACTATTCCCATGCTCACTCTTAACAGGCTTGCACTATGTGAGAAAGCCCTTGCTGAATACCTGGAAACAAAGAGACTGGCCTTTCCAAGATTTTACTTTATTTCATCTGCAGACTTGTTGGACATCCTCTCAAAAGGGAGTCGCCCCATAGAGGTACATTTATGTAGTATTTATATCTATTTTTGATTTTAATATTTATCCAGTGTTACTGTGTATTTATTGCATCAGTAATCAAAAATCAATGTCTTTATGTCTTTTGCAGGTGACTGCCCATCTCTCAAAATTATTTGACAACATGTCAGATCTTGAGTTTGCCAAAAATGAGCAGCTGGAAAATCCTAAAATTGCTCTGGGCATGTACAGCAAAGAAAGGGAATTTGTCTCATTCCACAAAGAATGTCACTGTTTTGGACCGGTAAGATTAAATTTAAAACCAAAGAATTTGAATTACATATTGCTTTTTATAAAATCGCTAACGTCAAAAATACTGTACTTTAGGTGGAGGCATGGCTTACTTGTCTGGAAGAATCTATGAAGGAATGTGTGAGGTATCACCTGTCTGAGGCTGTGTCTGTGTACGAGGACAGGCCCAGAGAGCAGTGGATTCTCAACTTCCCTGCCCAAGTGGCTCTCACTGGATCTCAGATCTGGTGGAGCAATGATATGGAGCTTGTGTTTAAAAGACTCGAGGAAGGATTTGAGTCTGCACTGAAGGACTATAACAAGAAACAGGTACATTCTGTGATGAGTTTACACATAGATGTAGATGTTGATATAGATAGTGAGAGAGAGAAAGAGGGAGAGAAAGAGACAGAGAGAGATGTGCTGTGTTGTGAGCCATGGTCAGAACTGTATTATCACTCATGTCAGTTTCATCAGCACTATTTGAGGTTAGCATGTCCTTGGTTCCTGTTTGAATAGTCTTTCATTTTCTTCACTGTGCTGCACTGATTAGATTTGCTGTTGTAGAGAACCAGTGACAAATGAAAGACACGATTTTTATATTAAACAGCTACTTATTTTGGACTGTAAAGTCTCGGTCCATGATTAGTGTCAACATTGTTTCGGTCAAATTGGCCACATGACTTAATTTGTATACCCGCTGTGCCTGTGTTTGTTATTCTGCATGGACTGAAGTTTTAATAATTATTTTTCAGTGCATGTGAAATGGGAAATATTAAAAAAAAAAAAAAGTTAATTCTGATTGTTGCCAATTCAGTCTCATGTGAATTTAAACTGCTACTTTTGTCATAAGCTCTGTTTTTCTCAGCTTTGTTCTGAATCATTTTTTTTTTCTGTCTCCAGATTTCTCAACTCAACTTATTGATCAGCATGCTGCTGGGAGAGCTGAGTGCAGGCGACCGGCAGAAGATCATGACTATATGCACTATTGATGTCCATGCTAGAGACATTGTTGCAAACCTCATTGCCCAGAAGGTATTAACAATTTTATCATCCCATTACCAGCATTTCCTTTTATTGTAATTGAGCAATGTTTTTCATTTAATGCATTTATCAAATATGGCTGTAAAATACCTCATCATTGTGTGTGTTTCGTTTTGCTTTTTTCAGGATAAATTTTAAATATACTGTTTATCACTACATGTATGGCAAAAGTTAAATTATTAATTTGCAAACTATATGAAGAAACAAGTAAAAAAAAATTAAATTAAAACTTAAAAATATAAAATAAAAAAGAAAAGAACTTGATACCTGAACAGAAACAGTAAAATTTCTTCCTCCATTTTAGAAAATAAATTGACCAAAATATAGACTGTAGTCTTAAACAAAATGTAGTTATGATCATCTGCTGCTTATTTATACCAAATCTTCAATAATATTTGAGCTCTTTGACATTGTTAGAAAATTACCATCTGTGTTTCCAGGTCACCACTTCACAGGCCTTCCAATGGCTTTCTCAGCTCCGACATTTTTGGTGTGAAAAGCAGCATCACTGCTTTGTTAACATCTGTGATGCTCAATTCCTTTACTCATATGAGTATCTTGGAAATACACCTCGTCTAGTCATCACTCCCCTCACAGACCGGTAACCCTGCGGCTTATCAGTATTCAATCTGTGCATTTAACATTTCAGCACATACACTGTATTAGGTATTGCCAAACAGCACATTAATATATGTATATGTGGTGTCGCCATTTTCATGTATAGGTGCTACATCACCTTAACTCAGTCACTCCACCTGACAATGAGTGGTGCCCCAGCAGGCCCTGCTGGAACAGGGAAGACTGAGACCACCAAGGATCTCGGCAGAGCCATGGGTGTGATGGTATACATCTTTAACTGCTCTGAACAGATGGACTACAAGGTGTGAAATTGAGCTGACAATTCAAATTTTTTCTGTTGATCATTTATGTCTCCATAAGTTTTTGTAATACACATGTCTAATTAAATGCAAAATAGAATTTAGGTTATGGTTTTGGTCTTTGTTTAGTCAATTGGAAATATCTACAAAGGCCTGGCCCAGACCGGAGCATGGGGCTGCTTTGATGAGTTCAATCGTATTGCTGTGGATGTTCTCTCAGTTGTGGCAGTGCAGGTCAAAACTATACAGGATGCCATTCGTTCTAAAAAGAAGAGGTAAGAAAATCTAAACTGATTATCTAAAGCCTTTATATAGTAGAGTGTAAAAATGTTTAATCTATGCAACCTTACAGGTTTCTGTTCTTGGATAAAGACATTGACCTCAAGCTCTCTGTTGGAATTTTCATCACTATGAATCCAGGCTATGCAGGCAGGACAGAGCTACCAGAGAACCTCAAGGCTCTTTTCAGGTGGGATACAGTACAGTACAGATAAAACATTATTTTTAGTGGACATTAACTCATTACTAAGTTATACTTCATTGTGTTTGTTTTGCCATAGACCCTGTGCAATGGTGGTGCCTGACACTGAGCTTATTTGTGAGATAATGTTGGTTGCAGAGGGCTTTCGTGGTGCTAAACTTTTAGCACGAAAGTTCATCACTCTGTACACTCTCTGCAAAGAGCTGCTCTCCAAGCAGGTAGGGGAAAAAACACTTAGTTCAACTTTTCTTTTTAATACTATTGAATTAGAACTGAAATCATAATTTATTTTTTTTTCAGCTATACCTCAAAAAGAAAGTAATACATGAAACTATTCAATAAATCTTAATGCTTTTGTATGACATGATTTATGCTAAGTGTAAACAAAGTAATACAGATCTTTACTGTATTTTGTTTGCCTATTAGGACCACTATGATTGGGGTTTGCGTGCTGTGAAGTCTGTTCTGGTCGTAGCAGGATCGCTAAGAAGAAGAGACAAGAGTAAACCAGAGGATCAGGTGACCTAAATGTGTGTTTTTGTGTATCTCAAAGAGACAAGAGGAAGAAAGACTGTCTTAATTAATCTATGAGTGTGCTTTACTTTGCAGGTGCTGATGTGTGCACTGAGGGATTTCAACTTGCCTAAAATTGTGACTGAGGATGTAACTATTTTCTCGGGACTGCTGGGAGACCTATTCCCAGGCCTGGAGGTGGAGAGGGGGAGAGACTGTGAATTTGAAGAGGCTGTTCGAAAGACCACACTGGAGCTCCGACTCCAGCCTGAAGAGACATTCATTCTTAAGGTTTGAAATGATATGCTGTATCCCTGCTTAAAACTTTAAAAAGAAAGAAGCAATCTTTTTCTAAACATTTATATTGTCAGGTGGTGCAGTTGGAGGAACTCATGGCAGTTCGTCATTCTGTCTTTGTTCTTGGAAATGCAGGGACTGGGAAAAGCCAGGTTGGATTTTATTGCCCTAAAAATTCTAAAAGTAAATACTCAATTGATTTTAATAAGTACAATAAATATTAGGCATTTATCTTTTCAACAGATACTGAGAGTTCTCCATAAAACCTATGCAAACCTGAAAAGGAAGCCGGTTTGGAATGACCTCAATCCAAAGGCTGTGGACAGAGATGAATTGTTTGGCTTTATCCATCCGGCAACTCGAGAGTGGAAGGATGGTAAACAAAGCTGGTTTTAAAATTGGGAAAACAAGCACCAGAGTTAACTCAAAAGAGGTGAAAATGTGCTCATTTCTTCTAATCTCAGTTGTTGTTTGTGCTTTTCAATCCCTGTGTAAGGTTTGTTTTCAACCCTGATGCGAGAGCAAGCAAACATCTCCCACATAGGACCTAAGTGGATTGTGTTGGATGGAGACATTGATCCGATGTGGATTGAATCACTCAACACAGTGATGGATGACAACAAGGTACCTCCCTCCTCTTCACTCATATACTTTTGTCCAACACATAGCAACCAAGGTGGTATAGATAAAAAAAGATGTTTCTTACCCCCTCCTTCAGCAATCACTTCCAGGAGTGTGAGTACTTGGAGGTCCTTTTCCACACCAATGAATCATGTCACAGTCATCTTGTGCCTTTGAAATATTCTAAAGCAAATCTGTCATACCTGATGAGATATTAAGGTGTTTTCCTTATCGTGTGGATAGAGTCTTGTCCCTCATGTTGGCTATTCAAATATTGATAAAATTCAGAAACTGTAATGCTTTGCAACATGTTTCAGGTCCTAACTCTGGCCAGTAATGAGCGTGTGCCACTCACTTCCTCCATGAGACTAGTGTTTGAAATCAGTCACCTAAGGATGGCCACTCCTGCTACTGTGTCCAGAGCAGGAGTTCTCTATGTTAACCACCAGGATCTGGGCTGGAACCCGTGAGTCACAGTTTTCTCTCATATAGCATCTAAGTTTTTTTCAGCTTTTCAGTGCAGTAAGGTTTTGTATTATCTTCAATGGTTGTTATTTGTTTCACCAAAGTGACTGTGTTTTCAAAAAACTATGTAAGGGACCTCCATGACTTTGTTCTCAGTATATATCTGTGTAAATACACTGACTACAAAAACACTGATTCAGGACGAGATCAGATGAGAACAGCAATACAAATTGATTGCTGTAATTGTTGCTTAGGTATGTTGCCAGCTGGATTGACCAACGAGACCGGCAGACAGAAAGGGCCCACCTCACCATATTGTTTGAAAAATATGTTCCAAGATGTCTCGAACAGATGAGAAACACCTTCAAGACCGTCACTCCTATCCCAGAAAACTCTATGGTTCAGGTACCAAATACACAAGCAAGACAGTGGATTTAGGTTTTGTTTTTTGTTTTTTTTTTGTTTTTTATGCCTATCAATTGAAATTCAGTGAAATATTTTTTTTCTTCTGGTTCAGACACTCTGCACTTTGCTCGACTGCCTTCTAACCCCAGAAAATATTCCATCTGACTCTTCACGTGAAATCTATGAGACCTACTTCACCTTTGCCTGCATCTGGGCTTTTGGTGGAGCCCTGAATCAAGATCAGGTATTGCTTTTTTTTTAATTTAAGTGCATAAAATTAAATTGTTTTAACAAGTTTTTATAGATGATGTGTGAATTGGCCTTTGTGTTGACATCATCAACAGCTGTTGGACAATCTTAGTGGATACTTTATTAACACTACAAGTAATAATCAACCTAATTTTTCAATATACTCACTCTTGGTTTGTTGTCTTGTTCTGTCATAAAGATGTAAGTATAAGCTGAGGCATGACATATTGCCTTTTATTTCCATGTCAAGAGTGTCAAGTGACCAAGAATAAGATAAGCATAGCTGTCAATTATTTGGACTAATAGCAGGGTTGATCATTGAAATTATATGAATCAATGCATGATATTATATCTTCCATCATTTTCTCAGCTCTGTGATTATCGGGTAGAGTTCAGTCAGTGGTGGACCAAAGAAATGAAGACAGTGAAGCTACCAGCACAGGGGACTGTGTTTGACTACTACCTCGACCCTCAAACCAGGCGGTTCCTGCCCTGGAGTGATAATGTGCCTCTGTTTGAAATGGAATCTTCTACACCATTACAGGTGAATACATGTTAGCCGCTGTAAATTTGGAAGAGTAGGAACTCCAGAGACAAAGACTTTTCAAAGTGGTTTGAAAAAAAAAAAACGACACATATATAGTCACAAGAAGCAACCCCCTTAAAGAAAAATAACCACAAATGAACAATACGGTCATATTAAAAATGTATGCCTGCTTCAATGAACATAATAAGAGAGGGTAAAGTCACATCATGAGGTTATGGCAGGGGTGCTAGAATGGATGATAGGCTTTCCACTGTGTCTGATTACCATCTACTACACCCCATACCAGACTGTGTGGGGGTGAAGGCATGAGCAACAAGGCTTGAGCTATCACCCACGCTCTATTGTCTTTCTTTATGCTTCTGCGTACAGCTGTGAATGCTCCAAAGGCTCTTGCTGAGCCATAATTAGTAGGGTTTTGTTCTGAGCAAATGATGCTATTATGACAGAATAGTTGTGGTGCACTGGGGAAATACAAGAAATTATAAATCACATACAATTCACTGAACACATGTCTGTCAATAAATCACACTCAAAGAAAGCCATAATAACTATGTATGTTTCTGTTCTCTGTCTTCCTGCTGTTTCTATGATTGCAGGCTGTTCTGGTACACACAGCAGAGACTGTGCGTCTGCAGTACTTCATGGACTTGTTGCTGGAGAGAAGACAGCCAGTGATGCTTGTGGGGAACGCTGGAGTGGGAAAGACTGCACTTGTCAGGAATAAGTTAGACTGTCTGCCAGAGAGTTACATGACTACAAAAGTACCCTTCAACTACTACACTACCTCCCTTATGCTGCAGAGTGAGTGGGGTTTTTTGATTGTCCTTAGTGCAGACTGGCACATCAAGTAAACTGTAGCACCATCTACTGGCGATATTTAGACTTAAAGGGGGTTGAGGGGGAGAGAACTTCACCTTCAGGTGTTTTTGCAGTTTTTTCCTTAGCCATGATTATCTCACATAAACTAGCTTAATTTGATTAGTGTAATTTATTTAAACTCTTTTAAAAAGCTGTTGTTTGCCTCACATATGGTAGGTAGCTGTAGTTTGGTTGATGTTTTCTCTTGTTTTTAATTTGTCACAAATCACTTTTCTTTCCCTTTCCTAGCAATTCTAGAGCGTCCATTAGAGAAAAAAACAGGCAGAAGCTACTCACCTGTCGGCAACAGAAGAATGGTCTACTTTATAGATGATTTGAACATGCCAGCTGTCGACAGCTATGGAACAGTGCAACCTCACACACTTATACGCCAGCATCTGGATTACGGGCACTGGTAGGAAGCCCCAAATAGTACACTGTTTCAGTTGTGCCACAGCATGAGTTTGCAAAACTGCTGCTTGTTCAGCTTATTAAACCAGGCCTATTTTTCTCTTTCACTCTCTGTAGGTATGACAGACAGAAACTGACTCTAAAAAAGATTAACAATACACAGTATGTTGCATGTATGAATCCAACTGCTGGCTGCTTCAACATCAACCCAAGACTGCAGGTGTGTTTCCAATTAAAATTGTCCTTGTTCTTATTTTCTTGGATTTTCTTACTTTCTTTGATTATAAGAAAAAAATGTGACCAATGAAGTTTCTGATATGGGATCCTCTAAAAAGAAGTGCTAATGCACCCGCAGTGAGGCAGTGACAGTGTCACTGATCAACACTACACTTGGTAATTTATTGGGTGATGAATTTTTATAAGTTTGTTGCTCAAAAAAATTTTTTAAGGAAAAAGAAAATCTAAATGTAAAATCTAAATCTAAGAACAAAAGTTTCACAGGTGCACAGATGAGACCAAGCGTCAGGAGAAAGACTGAAGCTGAAAAAACTTATTTAGTGTGAGGGCTGGATTTATGTTAAAGTACTACTAAATCTGAGCGTGAAATTATCTCAAAAGTAAGAAAAGAAACCTCATAGAGACCAGCAGAATTTGTTTTTTTATTGCAAAGTGTGTCACCTGTGTTAACAGCCTTGTGATTTTTCAAGGCCTTAAGTATAGTTTAATTGAGTATAGTTACAAGTAGAGTGAATTTGTACACAGGTTGTGTAGTGTCTTTTAGTAATTAAGATGATGCATGGCTTTACATTTTTTTTCTACAGAGGCATTTCTCAGTGTTCGCAGTGACCTTTCCTTCATCTGAGGCTCAGATGTCCATCTTCGGTCAGATCCTGTGTGGTTACTTAAAGCAGGAGCTCTTCAGTCCACTCATTCAAAAGAATGCTGCAGCTGTGGTCCAAGCTGCCATAGCTCTACATCACAAGATGGTTCACAGCTTTCTGCCCACAGCCATCAAATTTCACTACACATTCAATCTTCGAGACTTGTCAAATATCTTTCAGGTAGTGTGGATAGTAAACAATTTTAAACAATAGTAGTACAATTTAATTGTACTTTGAATGAAATGTGAAATAATAATGTAATTTTCTCTGTTATTCAGGGCATCCTCTTTGCTGGGCCTGAGAGTGTTAAAGAGAGCACTGACCTGGCACTGTTGTGGCTTCATGAGTCCTGCAGAGTGTACTCAGACAGACTGGTTGATGTCATGGATCTGCAGCTCTTCCGGAAGCTCCAGATGGAGACCGTGCGTGAATGCTTTGAGGTGCAATACAGATTCTGCTAAACACTTTAAACAGTATAAATTGCTGGTCTTCACCTTCAGATAACAACATTGACCAAAAGATTTAAATGATTTATTATGCTTTTCCTCTTCCAGGGACTGGAGGATAAAAAGGTGACAAAGCAGCCCCTCCTCTATTGCCACTTTGCCCAAATGGGTGATGAAACCTCCTATACTCGTGTTACAGACTGGTCTGTACTCAGGTCCATCCTCACAGATGCCCTGGAGAGCTACAATGAGCTCAATTCAACCATGAATCTGGTGCTGTTTGAAGATGCCATACAACATGTGTAAGTATAACTGGTTCTCATAATACTGTAATAATAATAACAATCATAGTAAGCCTGAAGAGCCTATTTCATTTCATAATATCCCAGAACTGTTATGCACCAAAAATAAATCTAAGGCATTAAACACGTCAGATATAGAGATATATAGAGAGATATACAGATATAACTTACAAATGTAACACGAAGTAGTAAAAAAAGAGCACAAACAATTTAATGAAATATCAGGATAGCAGTTCAGTGCTTGAACTGAAATTAATATGATTTAAGTTACTGACACATGTCAAAGTCTCCCTGCTGTTGATGTGGAGCCTGCGTACTAAAAAGTTTAAAGACAGTCTGTATAAATAAAGAACATTTGGTGTAGTTTTGTGGCGTAACAAAGATTGTGTTGTTACTAGCTGTCGCATCAGTCGTATCCTGGAGTCTCCAAGGGGTCATGGCTTACTGGTTGGGGTCGGGGGCAGCGGGAAGCAGAGCCTGACTCGACTGGCTGCCTACATATCCTCTGTGGAAGTCTTTCAAATCACTCTGAGTAAAGGTTATGGCATCCAGGACTTCAAGGTAAATAGTAATGTTGTAACAGCCAAAAAGAACATAAGCCACAGATTAACCTCTTCAAATAAGCTCTTTTGAAAATGTAAAAAGGAAAAATCTCTTTGATCAGTTTTCTTTCTGGCTGCATGCAGGATATTGATATACCAGTAATTCAGTTTGGTCCCTCAATGATGCAAGAGCTTTGTGTCAGATACTATTTAAAGCCATTGAGAAATGTTTCAATATTACATTAATGAAGCATGTTTGTCAATTTAATCATTTAATAGCCTCTTAAAAAATCAAAGCATTATCATGGGACTTGGCCTGTCCCATTGATTATTGCTGGGCAATTTAGAATATATATCAATTTACTCCCTATCAGTGTGACCATTATACTGTTGGTATATGTTCATGGCATGTGTGCTTTTATTTAGATGGATCTAGCAGGTCTGTTTCTCAAAACTGGAGTGAAGAACCAGCGTGTGACTCTGCTCCTAACTGATGCACAAATACCTGATGAGCAGTTACTGGTCATTATCAATGACTTACTGGCATCAGGTTAGAACCAAAGTCTAAAACAATTATACTGTGCTCCATGCCTGCCTGAGACAACATGCAGCAGTCTTTTAAGTCATTCTGCAATTATTTATTGAATTAAGAATGAATATTGATTGCTAGAGCTTGTCATTCTGAGATTACGACTGTACATTTCACCTTTAGGAGAAATTCCTGATCTCTTTACCGAGGAGGAGATTGACGGTATTGTGTCAAGTGTGAGAGCTGATGTCCGAGCCCTTGGACTGCTGGACACCAGGGAGAACTGCTGGAGATTCTTCACGGACCGAGTTCGGCTACAGCTCACGGTCTAGTTTTAAATATTTTCCTTCCATCCTTCATTAGTGCTGTGAGCTTTTTTTTTTTTTAATAATGAAAGTTACTGATACGTAATTCCTCTTTTCACTAAAGCAAATTTTACCTTGACAATGTTTTAAATTCAATTCAGTTCAGTTCCATTCATTATAATAATAAGTCTAGCTAAAGTTAATATGATTATGAGACCCATGATGATTTCTTTTTTTAGAATTGAAGTCAGTTTTCACATGACAGCAGCAATATGTTACACAGATACTGCAGCCTGTATAAGAAAACCCTTTGTATGTAGCTGTTTTGACTACCTAGTATGTCTTCTCAGCTGTAGCCTTTGCTTGTCTAATGGCTGCTTTCTATTTTGCTAGCCTACCAGCAAAAACAATTAAGTTTCTGTTAGCTCTTGAAGTGAAGGCACAAAATGACACAGATTAAACATACGAATCAGATCTATGTTGTACTCAATTGTTTTGAGTACTCACAGCCAACACTCACAACAAGACAAAATTTAATTAATTAAACAAGAATATTTAAGAAATTAAAATCCTTCCACATACTCTAACATGTTTGAGCCACAAAATGGAAAGCACAGCTGCTGTGTAATGTGGTTAAATATGTTTAACAACCTGAATTAACAGAGCCAGACAAACTGGAGGGTTAAAAGGAAGGAAATTCTTGTCTCAGTTTACGTTTATGCCATCCAGCATGTCTTTGCGCCAGGGCCTCTGGTAGCGGCACCGTCTGCTCCAACCAACTGCAAATGTGGCTGCCTGTCCACATGCCAAGTTGATGAAAGTGGTGGCACAGAAGGCTGCCAGTTATGGTTTCCCTTTTGGATGCATCTGTGATATCTATGACCCGTGTTGATTTTCCGATGTGCACTTGGCTGCATATCTTGTCATGCTCAAGTATGGGGATTTGCATAGACCTGTTTGTGTACAGTGTGTGTGCGTGAGTGAGTGACCCTTTGTCTCCTTGGGTCCTTTTTGTAGGTGGTACTGTGTTTGTCTCCTGTGGGCAGTGCCCTTCGGGTTAGGGCCCGTCGATTTCCTGCTATCGTTCAGTGCACCACCATTGACTGGTTCCATCCTTGGACATCAGAGGCCCTGCAGTCAGTCAGCTACAAGTTCATCCAAGAGATCGAAGGCATAGAGGTCAGATCTTTGAACCCAAATATCTCACCAACTCTCTCATTCTGATGGACAATTTTTTTTAATGAAGTGATAATTTTAGGGCTCTCTTCTCTCCATGAACCATTTGATATTATTGCAAATAACAGTACTGGCAGTCAGAGATGCATCTATGGGTGTGACATACAGTAGTATGTATCTTCCCTAGGTTTTCATGTATCCCCTTATTCCCAACTGAGTTAACTTTAATGAACACCTTCTAATTACTACAGTGCAGCTGGATTAACGTCTCCATAGATCCCTCATCATTAGTTCTCTGCTGAGGTACTGACAAATTGCTGAACACATGCCTGGAGACTCACAGTGAGTGCAGGCATATCATTGTTTTCCATCATAGCAGTGGAACGATCACAACCCAGAATCATTTATGTTAATGAGAGAAGAGTGATTAAGCACATAACGACCCTCTAAGGAGGCACAGCTGTCACAACCAGGAAGTGTCAGCGCATATGTGAACATGTGCCAGACTATTGCTTTCTGCTGTTTGTGTGTGTCTACATCTGTCTATGTGTTGAAGTTCATGTGCTACAAAAATTGTGTCCTAAAAGTAGCTATGGTATTATTAGCACATTATTACTTAAGTAAAAGTAACAGAGACAACTCAAAGTATGATATTATTAGAGGTTTGAGGTGGACTTGAGTAATGGTTGCATTAGTGGCTATGTGGATAGTAGCTTAAGCTGCATGGAGTATTCGATTAATTGAGGAAGATGAAATTAACTGATAATTATTGACATTGTCAAAACGCATTCATTCATTCATTCATTCATTCATTTATTTATTTATTTATTTATTTCCTACAAAATGTAAAGCATTTGCTTCTCGGATGTGAAACCTTTAATCATATCCTTTTCAAAACAAGACATATGATAACCTTCTGCTATTGGAAATTATAACTGGCGTTTTTTGTAATTTTCTAAAACCGTATAGAACAATGTATTTATCAAGAAAATAATTCAACTAATCATTGATTGCAACACTTATATCTGTGAAGTTACAGTTAAAGTATGGCACTGAGAGGAGAATGTGTGAAAGAAAGTTCATAAAAAGTTAATAAGCATTAATAACAAATTGTTTTGAAAACTTAAAACAATTTATGAAAAATTTATCTTTTTAAAGAGGCAGGGAAAAAAGAAATGAAATGATCATTTATTTAAAGTTAGAAATACACAACCCACTAAATAGTTGTTAAGCAAGGCCAATCAATGAGAACTTCATTCGCATCTCAACTAACATAGCATGCTTTGTCAAAAAGCATTATGTCAGATCTTAATTAATAATGATTTTTTCCTACAGGCTTCATGATCATTAACAATGGCTTTTTGTGAGTTATGGTTAGGTTTGATCCTTGTATTCTCTGCTCATTTGTTTTTGCTTTAATTGATCGCTAACTGCGTGATTAATAGAAGTTCTGTGTCATTGAGCATCATATGATGAATACCTAGTTGGAATGTAGTACAACAGCCGCTGTAGACGTTTAGAAAGTTAGAGGACACCAGAGATAATGTAAACAGTGTGCATGTTTTACAAGCTGCACGTCAGTGGTCTAAACACATTATTTTCACAGAGGTTTCAAAGCCTAATCATTCCTGCTAGCTGCACCTAAATTTCAGATTGAGTAAGTCAGGGCCAGCCAAGTAAGATGGCAAAACTTGTAGATGAATTCAAAATTTATGAAGATAATATTTCAGTCCCCATCAGGTGGGGATGTTAAACTCTACTCAATCCAGCTCCCCCTGTTCTCCCTTCTCCCCCCTTGTCTGCTTATTTTTACAGCCTGCCGTCCAGGAATCCATCAGTCTTTTCATGGCCTACGTTCACACCAGTGTCAACCAGGCAGGTGAAAAATACCAGCGCAATGAGAAGAGGTACAATTACACCACCCCCAAGAGCTTTCTCCAGCAAATCACCCTGTACAGGAACCTTCTGGAGAGGAGTCGGGATCAGCTCCAGCACAAGATGAACCGGCTTGACAGTGGCCTTCAAAAACTCCAAACCACTGCCACTCAGGTAAGACTCTGTATGCATGTACTGTTGGAGACTAATGTCAGTGTTTGAGTTACAAGGTTGAGGTAGGAAAATTAGGAATTTTTTCCAACATTAAATATATTACACATTGAAATATGTGTAATAATCTTTCCTCTGTTATAGGTTGAAGATCTGAAAGCTAAGTTGGCATCCCAAGAAGCTGAGCTGACCTCTAAAAAGCTGAATATTGATGCTCTTATTACAAAGATTGGACTGCAGACTGAGAGGGTTAGCAGTAAGAGAGAGGCTGCGGATGTCGAGGCACAAAAAGTGAGACATCACATGTTGGGTTTCCATATTACATGAATATAAACCATAGCATGTCACGTCATTCATTCCACCCACTTTTTATGATTTAGTTCATTATGGTCGCTTTGTACAGGTTGCTGCAATCCAGGCAGAGGTCTCAGTCAAAAAGAAAGACTGTGAAAATGACCTTGCTAAGGCAGAGCCCTTACTGACAGCTGCCACAGCAGCCCTCCACACCCTCAACAAGGTGCTTTATTTGATCAACCTTCATCTTATCAACCAAATCTTCAGTCTACTAAAGATCAGATGTAACTTGTAAATCTGTTTTTAGGTGAATCTCACTGAACTGAAGGCCTTTCCAAACCCTCCAGCCGCAGTGATCAATGTAGCAGCAGCTGTGATGGTTCTGCTAGCCCCCCGCGGTCGAGTGCCAAAGGATCGGAGCTGGAAGGCGGCGCGGGCCTTCATGGGCAAGGTTAAGCTGTCATGTCAATCACATCTGCCTGATTAATGCCAATCTAATTTGTGTGTGGGCCTTGACCCTGGCCCTGCCCACCATCTCTCCGGTGCTCACATTACAGCTGGATGGCTCTATGAATATGCTCACTCAGTAGCAAGTGTGTGGATCCAAGTCTCTACCTCTAGGTGTTGTGAATGCCAGTGTGGCCAAAAAAAGGATGTATTTGTCTTGAAATTAAAAAGTAGGATATATAGCTTGAAATAGTGATGAATTCTATCTGTCCCAATAGCATATTCTAAGCATTTTAAACATCATAAGTTTTTTTTAAATTGATTAATTGATTAGATTTATTTGATCAGTACTTAATACATGCATCTTACATACATATTTTTGAGGAAAAAAAATGTTAAGCCACAATTGAAGGCTTGAAAGCTGATCTTCACTGTGGTCCTAAATGTAAGATACTGGTCTGTAACAAATCTATTTACACATTTTACACAACATCAGAAGATATCATCTGAGTGATATTTGGAGAAGATTATTTTTTTCCCCGCCATGGGACCTCTCATTTGCAAACACAGCATAAAGTTGTGTCATGTCCTGTAAGTGTGTCATTTTCATGTTTTACTAATAAGAAAATTCTTTGTAACAGTACCTGATTTTTGACTGCTATAAGCCCAAAATGCCAGTGCATGTGTTGATGTATCCCTTGTTTTTGTGCTTATGTCTGTCAGGTGGATGATTTCCTGCAGGCTCTGGTATCATATAACAAGGAGCACATCCCTGAATCTTGTTTGACTGTGGTGAAACAAGAGTATCTGAGAAAACCAGAGTTCCACCCCGATCTAGTTCGCACCAAATCTACAGCTGCAGCTGGTCTCTGTGCCTGGACGATTAACATTGTCAAATACTTTGAGGTCAGTACCTTCAGATAGGTAGTAGTTTTGATAAATGTCAGTATATTTAATTGTAATTTCTACAAGAAACTTTGTGGAGCTGAAAAGCTTTTTTAATAAAGTAGGCCTGCTTTTTTCATAGATTTATTGTGAGGTCATTCCAAAGAGGCATGCATTATCCCAAGCTAATGCAGAACTAGATAGTGCAACAACTAAAATGTTAGCAGTTCAAAAGAAATTGGTGGTAAGTACAACTATTATAAATACTTATTTAAGTCACATTGCCTGAAAGCTGGATTTTATGAAATGGTTTCAATTTTTTTACAGTTTGCTTTTGTTTGTTTGTTTCTGTAGGATCTTGATTCCAGCCTCCAGAGCTTAACAGCTCAGTTTGAAAAAGCAACAGCTGAGAAAATCAGTTGTCAGGAGGAGGTGACACGTACTAACCAGACCATAGAGCTGGCCAACCGACTAGTCAAGGGCTTGGAGGTAAACAAGGAGAGATAGAGGAGTTTGGTTGTGTTATTAGGGCTGACCTGGCACAATGTAAACCGTCAATTTGCATGCATGGAGAGGTGCTGGTTAATCGAATTGCATCAGTAATCTGGACTAGAAGTTGTTATGTCCTGGCATGATGGCCTGACAGTTGTTTGAGTAGATCAGGCAAAGAGAGATTTTACAGCCTGGCCCAGCAGTATACTTGAGACTTGTGAGACAGGTAGAGAGGGCTGGACCACAGAAAACGCATGGCTGAACTGGGCAACTGGCTGGCTGAAAGGTTTCCAGATGGAGGAAGAGAAGAGAAATGACAAGGACGCTACACTAACACTGCTCTCCGTCAGTCAGCTTGTTTTTGCATATACTGTATGTACTGTATACACTGTGTGTGTTTGTGCACTTTATATTTTGTCTAATGCTAAGTATCTGAATAATTATTCAATTATCGTGTTCAGCTCTTATTTTTCTGTGCATTCTTTATTTGTGCTACAGTATTTATTATCTTTATTGATGCTAATATGAAATAAAAGATGACCATTTCAGTGGCCATTCTGTAGGTTCGACTTTCTTATTTCAGAGAATAAATGTGGTTTGCATGGAACAGCTTGGCTTTTAAGCATATCAAGATAAATGTTTTATCTTTATGGCATTGACCTGGAAGCAATAGTGTTCAGACTAATAAATCAGGCCGTCTATATTTAATCATTAACTTAGCTCAAAGCCTCAACAGCTGTTGGAAATTAACAATGTCTCTCCCCAGACTGAGTGATATTACAGGCAATCCATAATACATTAGAGTAAAATTATAGTGATTTTTAACTGTCCGAGAATTTATTATGTGACATATTCAAGATCCACAGCCCCTTGTAAGAAAATGCCATGCGTGATTTATTGTTGTAGTGTTGTCACAGTTATAGTATTGAAGGTTTAAATTAATGCTAAATTGATGCTGAATGAATTTTCAGCCAAAGTTCTAAAGCTATTTTAAGGGAATTGCACTTATGTGCTTTATTGCTTACATCGTCCTAGTTTGTACAATTAATTGAAGTGTAAAGTTGCCCAGCATGTACATTTTCCCTAAGGTGAAGAGTAAAACTGTCCTCAAATGGGCTTGAAGCATCCCCCTTGTAAATGAAGTTTTTATGTTTCTACTGCGTATTTTAAAAATGATATTAAAGCCTGGTGTTTGTGTCTTTCAGTCAGAGAAGGAGCGCTGGTCCCAGGCAATTGTGCAGTACCAAAAGCAACAGAAAACTCTGTGTGGGGATGTTCTCATCACTTCAGCATTTGTCTCTTACATGGGTTACTTTACTAGGCAGTATCGTGCTGAGCTCCTTAACGATGCATGGATCCCTTTCCTTCAGTCTCAAAAGGTATTGCAAGCTGACTTTTGACCTTTTTTCATCAGACAGCAATAGTTAAAGACAAACAACAGATATCCACAGCAGAGTCTTTGAACTGAAGCTCAACGTACAGCTACCAGAGCTCCAACTAGAGTGACATCATTCCGCTGTTTCTGTTCCAGATCTCTGTTCCCCTGACAGACGGCCTGGATCCAATCCTCATGCTTACAGATGATGCCACTGTGGCTGCCTGGCATAACCAGGGCCTGCCAAATGATAGGATGTCTACTGAGAATGCTGCCATCCTGACCACCAGTGAGCGTTGGCCACTCATCATTGACCCACAGCAGCAGGCCATCAAGTGGATCCGAAACCGGCTAGGATCAGAGCTGAGGGTGGTGCAGCTGGGACAGGGAGGGTGAGGGGACCTATCTATCATCTGTTTGCAATCACAGTGTGCTGTTTTGACGTGACAGTGAGTGGTTATGTACCAAAATTTGCATGTCAACATACATTGTTTTTTTTGTTTGTTTGTTTTTTCTGAAAGCAGGTATCTTAAAGTGATTGAACAAGCCCTCGCCTGTGGTGAAACAGTTCTGATTGAAAATCTGACAGAAAAAGTAGACCCAGTCTTGGAGCCTTTACTGGGCAGAAACACTATCAAAAGAGGAAGGTTGGTAATGACATGCAGCATTACATTAACATTGTTGTATAAAAGATACCATATGAGGCATCAAACAAGCTCATCAGTACTTAACTCTTTGTCTTATAGAAGCTATTTAGCATTGGGCTGTTGAACACCGAAGACATTTAAATCAATGTGTTGCTTCACCACTCAATATGCCCACAATTAGTCCCAATGTGTCTGTGGTGTTAGACAATAGAGGCAGATTTGCCAGATGGTTGAATCTCACCGAGCATTGAAACACCAGTAAGACATGACTGAATGCATTATTATTGCCCACTCTTTAGATTATAAATGAATTTGGGGCGCGTGTTCTGAATCCCTGAGGCCAACGTATTGATTTGCACCTCAAGACGGGTGATAGATGTTTATTTGTGTGTTCATATTCTTTAGGCGTGATAAATATTGAACAGCTGAGCCTCAGTGTAAAAGCTGGATGTAGGGCAGTCATGGTTATGTATAAGGACTCCTGTCGCTGATAAAAAGATGGCGTGTAACATGCTAAATTCAGGAGTCCTCCATCATTACATCACATTAAATTCAGCTTTACAGATTTCATAATGCTGATGGGTAATTTTCTGACATTTCTTTGCATTAATTTATTTGGAAATAACATTACTTAGCTTTACACTTATTAAAACAATGTTTTGCAACTGGATTATCAATATTATATTATGAATGCAATGTTTATTGTCACATAGTGTGGTGATCATATGTGAATATGTTGTGTCATTTAATGGTGAACAAAGCTTTAACACTAATTCTGTGCATTCAGATCTTTTTTTGTTTATAAGTTAGTTATAAATACCATCCAAGTGGTTGAAGGAGCCTGTATTTTGTTACTCTGTCTGACTCTCAAACATTATTTGTGCCATCACCACAGTCTGCTTCACAAGGACTGTGCCACTTATATAGCTGCTCTGTAATCACCTTTATTCAGTTACCAGTCACCCTGAACAGACAAGATCTAGTAATTTTCCCAAACAGGACAACCAACAGCAAAATAAATACAAAATACAACATACTGACGTTCTGCTTTGACTTCTCCCTCAAAAATATTTACATCTTTCTTGCTCTGATCTATATGTGACCATGAATAATATTGAATACCTTTGCGCATGTTCATTGAACTTCTGAAGTCCTGTCTGTCCTGACGTAACAATTCATCATAATAAATCTGATTATAAGTATATCCCTTGTAGATGACCCACACACTTGTTTCTGTCGATGATTAATACAGCCTGCTGGGGCAGCCATGATGGATCTGGTAGGGATCCACAGCTGAAGTTCATTAATAATTGGAATGTTGTAGAGTGTGAAGTAATGAATACTAATTATTCCTTTCATGGCTGACGGAAGACTACAAGCCAATCCATCAGCAAGGACTTTAATTTGGTGGAGTAATGGTTCTATCAATAGTACATTAATTCTGGCTTGTGAAGATATAGAGTTAAACCAGACCAAGGCCATGAGGAACCTGTGCTGTAAAATTGGGGCCTTGCCTGACATCCAAGGGGTAATTAGAGAAAAATGAAAAGCCACCAGGTTCGTCAAGCCAGTGCTAATTTAATTGAAATGCAGGAACAGATAAATATTGGCTGCTGTGCTGATAATCTTTCATATTTGTTCAAGATTATTTGTCAAAAGTCTGAGTGACATTTGCGAGCCAAAGTGAAGTTCTTTTCTGTGTTTATCTCTGTTTAAGAAGAAATGCACGAAGACAAGAAGTCAGTGGGCTCAGATGCATATGGACAATAATACCTCACTTGATATTTTTAATCAAACAGCTGTCAGCTCATCATCAATAATGTTTCACTTTTTGAAAATTGGTATTGATGTAAATTAATGGGAAAACAAAACTAACTACAGCAGGTTTTGCAAGATTATTTGGGAATTAAATTATTTTTTCACAGTCAAGTTTATAGCAAAGTGGTGATTTTAAACATGACTGCAAGCATAAAAGTTTACTCTTGAATTTGGAAATTGTAGTTTGACAAAATAATCTAAACTCAAAATCCACAGAATGGCTTTTTTCTGAAGCTTTTAATCAGTTAGTTTGCTCTGTTCCATCAATAACTGTCTATAGCAGCAGTCAAGCAAAGTTTTACCTTATTTCAAAGAACATAACTTAGACTGTTGAAGCTTTTCAGCACAGTTGAGTAATGTACAGGACCTGTCTTTAAGGAATGTAACAACATAGTCATTAAGTTGTTTTTGGCCTTTACCTTATTCTTGAAATATGCACCTCACCTGTTATCCAGGTACATTCAAATTGGGGGCAAGGAGTGTGAATACAACAGTAACTTTCAGCTTATTATCCACACCAAGTTGGCCAATCCCCATTTCCCTCCTGAGCTCCAAGCCCAGACCACCCTCATCAACTTCACAGTGACTCCTGTGGGCCTGGAAGAACAGTTGCTGGGACAGGTAGTGTCCTGGGAAAGGCCCGATCTGGAGGCCCAAAAGGTGAACCCCTTTTCCTTTAACAAAAGATTGTTAAGCCTACAGTAAAGAATTTCATTAGTTACTTTATAGACATTAGTCCATAATATAAAATACTGATGCAAAATGACTGAATAGTCTTGTTTACATTTTCTAAGATGGAGCTGACCATACAGCAGAACCATTTCAAGATTGAGCTCAAGAGGCTGGAGGACGACCTGTTGAATCGACTCTCTGCGGCCCACGGTAATTTCCTGGGTGACATTTCTCTGGTGGAACAACTTGAAAACACCAAGACCACGGCTGCTCACATTCAGTGCAAGGTGAGGTTATTACACTAAAAGGGTCCCTTCAGTTGTCACACTGAACTCAAGTGCGTATGTTTTTTGGACATTCAAGTGTTTTTGAATGTCACACAGCAAGAGCCTCATTTTATTGCATTAGCTGCAAATGATGTGTAGTAAGGAATATGTGTAATGAGAGGCTTTTGGAGCATGACTGAGAGCCTAATAGCTCATTTTGTGCAATTGGAACACACAGGTGGTGGAGGCCAGAGACAATGAGACAAAGATCAACGAGGCCCGAGAACTATACCGCCCAGCAGCCGAGAGAGCGTCACTCCTCTTCTTCATCATCAATGACCTCAGCAAGATTAACCTCATGTACCAGTTTTCTCTCAAGGTGAAACCTTTACCCTTAAAGAGCTTTCAGGGGATACACATTGTTTTTTGAAGCATTACAAACAATGCTCAGAGTCCACTTTAAATAGTTTTCTCTTGAATTCTTTAATGTAGGCTCTTATACCAAAACTTTATTTCTTTAAAAGTGTTGCTTTTTATTTTGCTGTCAATACAATGATCCTTGCTATACGTACGTATTCCTTATCAGAGCACTATCCTCCTGTTGGTTGTGTTCCAGACCTTTAACTCGGTGTTTAAGAAAGCAATGGAGCGCGCAGAGTGGGACGAGGATGTGAAGACTCGAGTGCTCATCCTCACTGAGGCCATCACCTATTCTGTATTCCTGTACACCAGCCAGGGCCTGTTTGAGAGAGACAAGTTAACCTTCTTGTCACACACTGCCTTCCAGGTGAGGGACTCGGGGCCGCCTCAAAGGTGGGGCCTCCTGTCATCCTCATCAATCAAAGTACTTTTCTGCCCCCACATTAACTTCAATTAAAAGCAGTCAGCAGGACCATACGCTGCTATTGATTACCTCTCACACCTTCCCCCGTGGCTGCTGTTCAGACAGTTGGTTCTGACAAGGGGGTTGGTTCTGATGGCATAATGCAATTATCTGTCATTGCGCCAACTGTTTTCATCTTAGAAATTGTGCTGCTCTGAAGGCTGTCCTTCATGTAGCTATTTCACATTCAGAGACACCCATTCAGCCTTTATGAGTTTGCCCAATCCATTAACCAAAGGTTTCTTGAAGTTTTCAATTATTGTGAAAATGATTGAAAAGAGATCAATACAGCATAGATAATTTCAAACTGCTTTTGGTTCTTCCCCTCAGATTCTGCTGAAGAAGGGCCTGATTGATGCTCAGGAGTTTGACTTCTTACTGTGTTTTCCTGTGGAAGCTAGCAGAGTTAGTCCTGTGTCCTTCCTCTCTGCACATGCCTGGGGAGCCATTAAGGTAGAGACAATACATATGTGTTAAGTGTCACAGTTTCATTCTTGTAAGTTAGCAGGACATCACAAGTACATACTATTTCCACTGCTCAGAGAGGTCTGACAGTTTCTGTTGTTTGGATATAGGCAGTTTCTACACTAGAGGACTTCAGTGGTCTTGACAGAGATGTGGAGAGCTCACCAAAGCGCTGGAGGAAGATTATTGAATCCAGCTGTCCTGAAAAGGAAAGACTTCCCCAGGACTGGAAGAATAAAAATTCCTTCAAGAAGCTCATTATCCTCAGAGCACTTCGCCCTGATAGGATAACCTATGCACTAAGGTAAGTGAAAGACTCAAATATGTTCATACTTGTAAGTTTTGTAAATCACTGAGCTTTCTGGAAATATTTCTTGGCAGGAACTTCGTGGAGGAGAGCATGGGAACAAAATATGTGGAGGTCACCAGTTTGGAATTTGATAAGTTGTATGAAGATAGCGGCCCATCAACCCCTGTGTTCTTCATCCTCTCACCTGGAGTAGATCCACTCAAAGATGTGGAAAAGCTAGGTATTAGGACAACTGTTTGTCATTTTTAAATCCTGTATCACCTTGGTAGGAATTAATATTCTAAATATTCTCCCCATGCAGGACTGAAGCTGGGGTTTTCAATTGACCAGGGCACTTTGCACAATGTATCCCTGGGCCAGGGGCAAGAGGAAATAGCTGAGAGGGTTCTGAAGAATGCCTCTAAATTAGGACACTGGGTTATTTTACAGGTAGGGAACATTTCTATACAGTTAATAAGCTACTGTAATGACTTCAGGCTGCTCTTCCAACAAGCCTGCAGTGTACCTAATGATATCATCTCACCCAATGCACAAGAGAAATAAACTCAATTTGGTTCAATAAAAGCCATAATTGGCTAGATCAGCTCCATAAATGCCTCCTTTGAAAGAAAGAAGCATGCAGCCAAGTGAGCCACTGAAGATTGTCTTAAATATACATACAATTTAGTTTTGGTTTTTTTTTTATTGATCAAATTAATTTTTTAAAATCTTTTCAAAATGTTTTTTCAGAATATACACCTGGTGGCTCGCTGGCTTCCCTCTCTGGAAGATCTTCTGGAGGCAGCAGCTGTGGACTGCCATCCAAACTACCGTGTGTTCATCACTGGGGAACCGGCACCAATCCCTGAGCAACATATTATCCCCAGAAGCATTCTGGAGAATGCCATCAAAATCACTAATGAGCCCCCCACTGGCATGAATGCCAGTCTGCATGCAGCCCTCAACAACTTCAGTCAAGTGTGTTGAAAACCCAGAGTAGTTTCTAAAAAAAAAAGCATTGAAAAGCATTTATTATAATCTCTATTTCTTGATGTCTCTCCCTTTTCAGGACACTCTGGATATGTGTTCCAGAGAGCAGGAGTTCAACTCTATGTTCTTCTCCCTCTGCTTTTTTCATGCTTGTGTTACGGAGCGCCGTAAATTTGGTCCTCAGGGGTGGAACCATAACTACCCCTTCAGCACGGGAGATCTCACCATTTCAGCCAGTGTCTTGTACAACTATTTAGAGGCCAACACAAAAGTACTTTTTTCCCCATTATTTTTAATGATTCATCATTTTTATATGGTTTTTAACTATGTATTTTCTGATACTGAGTAAACTTTTAATTTTTTTTAATACGACTTTCTTAAGTTGCGTAAATTTATAATAATAATGGTGTTTGCAGTGAAATTATTGCCAGACAGGGATGTTGAATTACAGCACAGTGTATTCAATTACTTACCAAAATCTTTTGTTCCACTGTTATTTCTGAGAAATGCTCACTGTGGTCCTTTTTTCACATTTCTTCTCTTATAACTATGAACACGCAACCTATAATTTAGCTTTATTTCATGAAGACAAAAAATCCATTCTAGGGGTGCTGCACCCCTCACAACTCCTAATGCATTTCTCTTAGAACTCCTATTACTCTGGTCACAACCAATTATGTCTCCTAGGTATTCTGCCCTCCAAAAACGAATGTCCTTCATTATGTTAACCAAACAGTAACCTGTATGTGCGTATACAGAGAATTCATTAGGAGGGCAATGAAGCGTAATCCTAAATGTAATTACATGCAGCCAATGTGACAGTTCACAACACTACATAAGTGATCACTGCAATTAGAGCTGATGAAGGAAGCAATTTGCAAAACAATACAGGTACAAATGATTGTGAACCTCCAGCTTTTGTAATTTGTTATGAATCACAGGTTCTTTTCTTCCTTCTTCACCCTCACGGATCATAATCTCCCGCTGAGGAAAAGACTCTTCTGTCATACATTAGATCAGTGTGTGTAAAGAAACATAATTTTGTTACATTTCCCTGCCTTTGTCATTATTACCAGAGCTCATTTGGGAAGAGATCATCTATAGTTAGTTCCAAAGTTCCAAAGGAAGAATAATACAGACAAAGTATAACTGTGAGATGATCTTGATATATTACTGATATCTGGAATTAATTTAAACAACATGCGTTTTTAGTCTTTTTAATTTAGAAACGCTTGTATTTATTTAATTATTTGATTTTTCTTATATCAGCTTGTAGACAGATGTTTTTTATAGTCCATGCAGGTGCCTTGGGAAGACTTGTGTTATCTTTTTGGGGAGATCATGTACGGAGGACACATCACTGATGATTGGGACAGGAGACTGTGTAAGACTTATCTGCAGGAGTTCATGCATCCAAAAATAGTAAGTCCATTTTCATGTTGTCAGGGAAGAGGAATCTTTTCCTCTGTTTTTTTTCTTATTTTGTGTTTAATTTCAACAAAACTATAAAGGTTGAGTTCAGTAGAAGTGAATTTGACCAGATTATATTCTTCAGTTTTCAAGATTTCAAGATTGCCAAAATGAATTTTTGTTATATCTTGTTACATCCGCATTTACTCTTTTAAAAAGTCAAGAAAATCGACAAAGCTGTTCAGAATTTCTTTGTGATGTTGTCAAGGTAAAGGGTGCCCTCTTGGGATGCAAACTCAAACTGCAATAAATCTCGAAAATCTTTGAAATCTTTATTATTATTTTTGCTCTTTTTTTCCACCATTACTTTGGTCGTGATACCTGTGTGCATTGCATCAGAGTTGATTGCATGACAATTCACTGGAAGTATTTTTGTGATTATTTGGTTCTTCAGATCAAAAAAAAAACAAAACTGTCGGTTCACCTTCGCCACCAAGCAAACAGCCACTGACTTTTGAGAGCAGTTTAAGTTGAATGCTCATTGTAACCTTTTTTGCTGTGTATCAAGTAGCGAACTGCATCTATGTTTGTCTTCATCTTTTGAGCTTCAAATCTTTGTTTCAAAGTTTGAAGGGGAGCTCTCTCTGTGTCCTGGGTTTCTGGCCCCTCCATTCATGGACTACAGTGGTTACCACGGTTATATTGACGAGCATCTCCCATCTGAGAACCCCACTCTGTATGGTCTGCACCCAAATGCTGAGCTGGACTGCCTCACTGTCACCTCAGACAACCTCCTGAGGACTCTGCTGGAACTGCAGCCACAGGGCTCATCCAGAGGAGAGGGGTCAGCTCAGAGCACAGAGGAGAAGGTGTGGAGATGAAAAACAACCATTACTGAGAAGAAGCAGCTGGTAATACAGTAACTTACCCACATAAAAACCCTAACCATGTATGTTAATATTTATCAGGTAAAATCTGTCATTGAAGACATCCTTGACAGGCTTCCTGAGGAGTATAACATGGCAGAGATAATGACAAAGACAACAAAGCGGAGCCCGTACATTCAAGTCTGTTTTCAGGAGTGTGAGCGCATGAATCTTCTGTTAGCAGAAACAAGAAAGTCCCTGGATGAGCTGAATCTTGGTCTGAAGGTATTGTTTACTGCAGAACATGATATATGAAAAAGAAGCTCTTATCTTCAGTATGATCCTGTAGCATTTATGTGGATTTCTTTTTTAACAGGGTGAACTCACATTCAACTCCAGTATGGAGTCTCTGCAGTCAGCCCTGTTCACTGACTCTGTTCCACATTCCTGGGCTAGACTGGCTTATCCTTCCACCAAAACACTGGCACTGTGGTAACTATTCCTTTCAAATAAGAGCATATTTTTTGCTCAACATGACCTTTATTGTCTCTTTTTTATTGCCTGTTATATTGTTTCACAGTGACACATTGAATTGTGTAAATTTTGAAAAACATCCTCAAATAGGAAGCCAATTTTAATGTGACTCTTGCAGACATAAAAAAGGCTTCAAGCAAAAAGATACCATATTATTAATTGATGGATTTTTTTTCTATAGGTTTAGTGATATAATGTGCAGCTGTCGAGAGCTGGATAGCTGGACCCAAGACTTGGTTCTTCCTGCAGTTGTTTGGCTCTCTGGGCTTTTTAACCCTCAGTCTTTCCTCACTGGTGAGATCACAATCTTAAAAGCAACATGAGAGACGGTTTTCATGACATGAGCACCAGAAATATAACATGCAGATTTTTTTTTTCCAGCTGTGCTGCAGAGTATTGCTCGTAAGAATCAGTGGCCCCTGGACAACATGACTCTTACTGTGGACGTAACAAAGAAGACAAAAGAAGACTTTGGACATCCACCACGGGAGGGGGCCTACATCCACGGACTCTTTATGGAAGGTCAGAATTATTCAGTCAAACATCCTTCTATTACTGATCCCTCTGTATGTAATTGAGTTTCATTTATTTTTGTCTTGGTAAAATGAGCATCTCTGTAAATTGTCCTATCAGCCTTACAGTGCAGCCTGTTCTGTGTCCTCTTAGGAGCACGGTGGGACCCCCAGTCTGGAGTTATTTCCGAGGCGATTTTGAGGGATCTGACCCCAGCCATGCCGGTGCTGTATGTTCGAGCTGTGCCTGCAGAGGAGCAGGAGCTCAAGGGAACTTACAAGTGTCCAGTATACCGCACTAAGCAGCGTGGGCCAACATATGTGTGGACGTTTCATCTCCGGTCCAAACAACCTTCTGCTAAGTGGACTGTCGCTGGAGTGGCACTGCTTCTGTCCGTGTGAGACATATTATATAGTATCTACTGCAAACAGTGTTCAAAAAGATATTTTGAAGGTGATATATTCATTTTAATTCAACAGTATTTAATCATGAATTACAACCATTAATTTTTTTTAAAATTTTTTTTATACGTATTAATAGAACAAACAAAAATTATACTTTTTAAATTATGCACGCTAGTGTTGTATTCAGTTTGGTTCATATGTGACAAGACTGACATTGTAGTGTATGAATGTGTGTGTTTTAGATTTAAAGATAATGGAAATAAAGAGATAGAGATGCATGTTAAACTGGTGCTGAACCTGTTGTGTCTGTGTCTGACACCGTTGAACGTCTCCCTTGAGATGGTTCAGTCTGGGCATGATTTGTTGGGGCTTATGTCTCCATTTCAGACCATGTAATTCTGGATCGGGAGCATATTTTATTGGAAGGTCAAGATTAAAAAAGCTCTCTGGCTGCCCTCTACTAACTGAATGATACACAATGCCGTCTGGAGGGTTCCCGGACAGAATTCCCAGGAGATGATGTGCATGCTTGCTATTGACTTTTAAATGAGGTGCATTTGACATTGACCTTTTGTACGGCAGAGGCAGAATACTAACAGACTAGTGTAATTCATTCACCCGGGCCTGTTGAAGAAACCTATTCAAAGAAACTGATAGCTTTCTATGAGAAAGAAACACATTAGATTAGCCATCCTTTATCTGTCTGCACTCTCTGTTAGCATCTGATTAACTTGATATGAACCAAATAAAACCTTTAACTTTGAATGAGTCTAAAGAAACACAGTCATCTTTTCTAAAATGTTATATTTTCAAACTGATTTAATTGAGGTTAATTGAAAACCAGCAAGATGTTCAGATTAAGGTGTAATTATGTAAATGTAAATTCATGTGTTTTAAAGTCTCCTGTATGACAGAGGTACATGAAAATATTGCAGGAGCTCCATAGTCAACATTGAAACAGCTTGGCATTGCAGTGAGAAAAAAGAATAAACACAGAAGAAAGTGCTATAAGGCAATTTCGTGCAAATAAATAATTTACTGATTTTTATTCAAAACAAGCCTAGTTGACTCTCAGAGTTGGTGTGTTCTGATATGTACAAGCTCAAACAGAAAAAGAACAGGTGTTATATGATCTGCTAGTATAACCAGGTGACATTATGATGTACAAATTACAGCCACTGAACCACAGATTTTTTTGGGGGGATAGAAATCAGCACTCTTATTTTCAATGAGATCAGCACTAATAACGGCTGTGTTTCTCTTAATTCCTCCTTGTAGCCAAAGTGGCTGCAGACAGACAAGTGGAGGATGGAGGATTGATCCTGTGTATTGTATTGCACAGGGGAAATGAAGAACTAGTCTTCCTGTACTTTCTCTTCATCAGCCCTCTCTTCCTCTCATTAGCATGCCACAGCAGCTAGCCAGTCATTTGGTGACAGGGAAATGATACAGTGCTGGCAGTGTTTGGGAGGAAATGGCAGGGTACGAGGCCGAGCGCAGCAGGGGTCCTGCCACAGATAGTCATGTTAAAAGGCCAAGCAGGACACCTGGTTAAAGTCAGCAAGGGCATCTGGGTCACACCTCTGCCTGAGAGGCAACCCAGAAAGACAATCTGCACTGATGGTTTTATTTTACCACAAAATTTCCCACATTTTTTAGCATTTTTAAATATGTGAAATACAATGCTATAAATGCTTTGTTTGTATAAAATTATTGATAATAAAACCATTCATATTATTTTTCTGTTTTGGTAGAGACACAAAAGAACTCCAAACTTTATTTCCCTGTACAACCTGATGATAATATATGGATCTTGCATCGTGTACAGGAAAATGTAAAACCTGGGCCTCTGAAATGCTATAAAATAATGAAAAACAGTACCTAAATTAGTGTAGAATATTAGGATATTGTGTCACTACTTAAAAACCACTTTAGATTGTTTGGACCTGATGAACCCACTAGGGGGCCCTGCAGCAAAAGTGAGGTGAGTTGTGGGCACCTGCAGACCACCCTGTTCTCCATCTCTCCGTGCACTGTATTTGTTTTGGTAATATTTTGTGGTAATTTGATTAAATGCAAATTTATTCAGTAAAATGCATCATACACACAACATGTACCAAACTATAAGGGCTTTTAGACAATATTTCCATATTGAATAAGCTATGAACAAACACATTTACAAATAACTACAAAATAATTGTCACGCCGTGACCTGGAGCCTTTGGGTCCCTTAAGGGTGTGTTGTCCCCAAGGACATTTCACTTTGTAGTGGAAATACGATATTTTTTAATGGTTGAAAGCTACCTTCAGATCATGACCAACTTAAATGTTTGATACCCTTTGCAGCCACATGGAGGCGGTGAAGCTGCAGTAGACATGGAGATGATCTGAAACAAACATTAGATAACAAAAATGCTTTTTTATGCCAAAAAAAGAAGCAGTGAATGAAGAAATGTAAGAAAAAGTAAAGTAATATATCTGTTGCCAAGCTAGTAACACACACACTAGCAGTCAGTCTGTGTTTTATCAGCATTCATAAGCACCCCTTCTTTTTCTTTGTATTGCTGAAGGTTTTATTCAAACCAGTTTCTCATTGAATCTCTTGTAAATGCATTAGAAATGTCTCTTCAATTACTTGAGTCTGTGCAGCTATCGTAACTTCTTTCTTTGCCCTAACCTGAGTTTACCAGGTAATCACTGGTATAAGTGTGTGAAACCTTTAAGCTTTGAATGACACCAATTTGAAGTGTATTTGAATGACACCAATTTGAAGTGTATTTGAATGACACCAATTTGAAGTGTATCTATTGTTTAAAATAAGCCAGTCATGATGATGAAAAATATTTTATTGCATGCACAGTTGACACTGGTGGTCAGTCCATGGTTTGCCATTTCATGCTGACCAGCCAAAACAGTGCGTTCAAAATAAAAATATGAAATCAAACTAAATATTTAGAAAGCAAATAAATAAGTCTGAAATAAATAAATATCCTTATCCAGAATTTTAAACACATATATACAGTATAAACAGAATCAACTATACATTGTTGATGATACAAATGAAATTCAAAAAAAGACAGATACTGCTGAAGCATTTTTTTCTCCATGTTCACTGTGGACTAAACTTCCATCTACAACAACTCACAATGCCTACTGAAAACAGCCTAATCTGGAGCAAACATGAGAATTTTCACTCCACCAGTTTAGAGAATAATTACAGTATCTTCATTAACTACACACTATACAGTTGTATACAGTAGTGTTACACACTGTAAATAAGTACATGGCTTCTATTTATCTTGCTCTTTCTTTACTATTTTTGTCCTGAAGGTGCTGTAGTACATATTTGATTTGCTATTACTCACATACGGAAAGTAATTTTTCATCTATAATGTCTGTCTGTATGTTTAAGGAGGATGGAGGATGTTGCAGTAATGTAGCTAAGTAGCATTTGATTTATCTAGAAAGCAGTTCTGTTTAGAGGAAAAGTTTTCATGGGTTTTTGTGAGTCACCGTGTTAATTTTTTTTTTTTTTTTACATGTTTCTTAAAATGCTAATTTCTTGAACTCTGAGCACCGTAAAGCTAAAGCCAGTATCTTAAACCTTCTACAAATCTAACCAAAACAATCTAATAACATGAAAACAAACACTTAACAGTGTTTTAACCTGAATTCTTAAGCTGCTATATGTTACATTTAGCACCATTTACAGTACAGTTCCTCAAAAATCTCACCTCTTTAAAAAGTTGTCAAATCAGCGTCAAATCATTTGACCCAGTCTGTAGGTCTGTAGCGCTACATTAAGTGCAGTTTTTACAAAGTACAGCTTCTTTATTGTCTAGATGTTAGTATATTTGGTTTTCCCTCACGCAGCCCAGGTTTAACTCCTGGTATGGGAACAGTTTAGTTGTCTTTTAATCAACATTCATGATGCCACCACATGCTACTTCTTATTTGGTATGGTTTAAATTAGATTTCAGCCTTGTACATGCAGTATGTGATGCTAGCATAACCTCTACATAGGAAATGTTCTGTACTTGGTACTAAAATGTTACATATAGCACCTCTAAAGACCAACGCAGACATGTATCAGTGGGTCTGCTCTTCATTAACTGATTGTCTACAGCCCAACTAGATGGAAATCCTCACACCAAGGATTCTTTTTTAAAAGACAAGCACTTAGCATTAAATAGTCATTTTTATGGTATTAAGCAAGAAAATATTTCATTAACACATCCTTTTATACACACCAAAGAAATACAGTATGTTTTTTCTTTTTCTCTAATGTCCTGCTCTGATATCCATCTGAATTGTGTAAAGCCTAACACATGACCCTTAATGGTGAAATAATATAAAACTGTGTGGTAGAATTATGAAATGTAAAAAATAGAAAATGAAAATAACATATGAAACTGTAAAATATTTGAAAAATTATCTTCACTACCTCTGTTTTCTTGATTCAGTTTAACAGGACATCAACTTGTTTAGCGTACACTTATTTTACGATTTACGAGTGACAGCGTGTCCTACATCTGGTAAAGAGAACATCTGGATTGTGGCAGACTGAGAAAACAGCAGTAGTGTGTGTTCAGTGTCAGACTGAAATAGTCTTTGGTTAAACCTGATGAAACAATGCTCTGCTGTCAGATCTATGAACACTGTGTGGAAATACAAAAGGATGTGTGTCATGATTCCATCTGCAGCTTATGATCTCAGTCACGTAATGTGACTTGATTTTTGTGATTAAAAGCTCTGAAAAGTCTAGCAGGGATACACTTTTTGTCAGACACACTGTTTTCAAGGTCGGCAATGAACCCTCATGTTCAGCACTTTTACTTGGTGGCACATGTGCTTTCTGTAGCTTTTTTTCATTTGATTGGGAGCAATTCTCTTGCAAACAAACTCATTCTATTTGTCATCCACAGGGGGGAGCTGTTGGGTCATTGTTAGAAAAGCTCTTTGCCCTCGCAACTTCTGCCATCTGTTGGAAAGCAGATGAATAACCGCAACAGCAGCAGGTTTGGATCTAAAGATCTTGTCATACTGATCAACATCTTCAGTTAAAACTATCTGCAGGTGTTTTTTTCTTGCCAACAGGTGGCACAAGTTTGAGCGGAACTGTTGGCCCTGCTTTCAGCTGTTGGGGATCAGTGATACTGCTGTGGAACAATAACACATTTAAGATGTTCCCTTTGCTGCTCGTTCCTGCCTCTGGCGAGAGTTTTCCTGATTGAGTGGCTCCCTCCTGCCATCCGGGTCCTGAGAGATAGATGAGACAGTGATGGATTGTTCCTTGGCAATCGAACGGTCTGGCTGACAGAGTGGGAAGTGCGGTGAGCTGTCCTCTAAACACGAGGCTCCAGTCTGTGTGACAGTTCAAACAGAGTCTGCTGATTGTCGATGATATGAAGGTAATCGACGTAGGCTCGAACTTCAGAGCTACTCTTCTGGGTGATGCCATTTCCTGGAGGGAAACAGAATGTTATTCTTCCAAAGCTAAGACAGCAGCACCCAGGACAACTGCTCTGTTTGTACCGTGCACATGGATACACATGCAAAAAAATATTCACTTCTTTTCATCTTTGAATAAAAACACATCATGTAATTGATGCTAAAAAATCATCCTGAATGCCATTAAAGTCAGCCATTATTATCTTTGAATCACTTTGATCAAAGGATAAATTTGTGTGTCACAATCATGTTCTTTTAACTTTCCACAGATTTTGTGAAAAGTTAAAATACCAGAATTGTTTTTATGTCAAAAAGTAAAAGGGATGTCCATCATTGTAAGTAGTATGAACCTGGTCTTAATTATACCGAATCTGAATTTGAATTTCATAGTTAACCTGTTTGACAGATTGCATTATTTTCTTTTCAAAGACAAACTCTGTATTCACTCTTTAAAATGCCATGACATCCCTGATTATAACTACTTTCTAAAAATTCAAAGCACTGGTTATTTTAAACTATAAAATAAGAAATGAGAAAAAAATCTGAATACTAACCCATGTGATCTTTTTGACACTGCCGGATGAGCCGCACTGTGTCTGCTATCATGTGCTGGAAACAAAGACGAACACAGGCTTTTTTAAACACACAAGACATTTCAAACTCAGCACTGCTGCATGTTTTCTTTAGGAGGTTCATGAACTCACCAGCTTTTCAAAATTGACCAGGTTGTCATGAAAAGTCTTGTTTCCTTCATGAATGAATGTAATATCTGAAGCAAAAAAAAGCATTTTTTTTAGTATTAACCAACATGTATTAGTTGTCTATTTGTTTTTACATGTCAAATCCGCCTCATGAAAGCATTACACGGAGCTCTCCTCACAGACTTGTTGTTGGGTACTGAAGTGACAGGATAATGAGCGAACCTTTCAGCAGCAGAGGAAGAAAGGGGATCTTTGGCGCCTTCATCTTCTTGAAGGAGTCCCTGTAGGCCTTGTGGTTCAGCGACGGATCCTGTGAAGACATTTTCAAAACGAATGAGTGTAATCCTCTGGGGGGAGACTGTGTGTGCCCGTGCATGTATGCTTTGTTAGACTGAATTATGGCAGCACTGGAGACTAATGATCATCTAAAACCCCTGATGTTGCGCCTGATGTTTGGAATTTAAAGCAGCTGTTTGTTTCACATCACACTCACGGAACCACAGGTTTGTATTGCCTGTTGGAGTGGATTTATTTTCTTTTTCTTATTTCAGCACAGATGTACCCCATACAGTGTATTATATGCACTTATATGCACTGAGTGCCAAGTATTACACTTACTGTAATGGTCTCCAGCTCTGAAAACAGCTTTTTGAATTTCCCAGGAATTTTCTGCAGATATAATCATAGGTTTTATATTTTTCAGACACTATATACTTGAGCCATAAAGGTGTCATGGTTGTCTGTAAGAAGAAGAAGAGGACATTCTTACCTCCCATGTCTGACTGAGGCGGCTAACAGCTGCAGCGTTCAGGCCCATTATAATGGAAAAGAAACAATTGAGGTTCCTCTGAGCTTTACAGCTATAAAAGATAATGGAGCACATAGTTCATTTACAGGAGGCACAGCTCAAAAGCACAAAAATGGATGCAGTTTATTGCTTTGCCACTGGAGGGGGCACCCTCCCACGCAAATATTTACACCTCAACCCAAACATTTGGGCCTTAAATGCTGTAGTGTGGCTGTCATCCCCATGAGTAAATCTTAACCTGAATGCAGAAGGATGTGAGTAAAGCTACTAACTGGGCAGCGATCTTGATAAACTTCTTGATGAGTTGGACTCTTTTGCACAGCGTCAGGCACAGCAGCACCTCAGTCATCACCCACAGCTGGACTTCATTGCAGCGCTGAAGCAGCAGCTCTAACGCCACAGTGTGGCCGCTGCCACCATGTCGACTGAAGGTGAAATAGACGAGCTCTTGCTGTAAATGGAACAACACAATATATATTAATGAGCTGAGCAGAGCACAGAACGTCACGTCTGATGTCTTTACAAACAGTTAAAACCCTTTAGGCCAACATTTTATTGAAGAGTTGGGATAAAACCTCGTGTATTGAGTCAAAGATGGCCCAGTCGAAGTTGGTGAGAGCAACAGCCATGTCCCATGTGTTCAAACTGAGCATGCGAGCCGTCCTCTGCTGCAGCTCAGAGTTATCTGCAAATGGGTTCTGCAGAGGAAAAATTACAGAAAAACAATGTCAAACAATGACAAGTTCAGGGCTGTTTGTTTCCAGGCACTGAAGCACCCAGATCAACACCAACATTAAAAGACATCATTTGCAGTACTTATTTATTTTTTAACCCTAACCGCACAGCAAATACGCAAGTGATAATAAAGATTATCTTGTCCATTGCTCCTATGCTTATGTGTGATTGTGCACATACTGAATGAGCAATCAGAGGACTCTGTTCTGATGCTGCAGTGTGTGTGCAGCGTGTTGAAATGACACATTGCAGTGACATCTTTACCAGGACTTCTCCCAGGTCCTTTCTGCAAACATGAAACCTCCCAACCTGCCGTAAAGAATCAGAGAAGACTCTGTCCTGAGGCTGCAGGAGGAGTCTACCTGCAGGGGGAGAAAACATATCACAAACAGCAGAACACCATTAAAAATCTGTCAGGCAGCGTGTAAGCAGCTATCAGTGGCAGGAGATAAGACCTGCTGTGTGAGGTTGGCAGTAACTTGAGTTGCTGATAACAGATAATGTTGAACTGTTCTCACCAGGGAAATTTTTAGGCCAGTTTTCTTACAATCTCAAACATTCATGTCTACACTCAATATAAAACTTGATATAGGATAAAAAAAAACGGCAAGTATTAAATTTTTTTTGAGAAAAATGCTATATCATATGTTCTTTTATTGAAAATATTTACCATTTTTTTCTGTTTGTATTTTGTTGACTTCAATCAGAATACCTTCACAACACTTACAACACTTGATTTAAACTGATCTATTATATACTAAATAACTGAAATGCAAATTTGTGTGCAATGATTTGTAATGTATTTGTTTTTATTAACTATGTTGATATTCAAACACCAGGGAATACACTTTCAAACCAATCAAAGCTCAATAGACTACAGATCCAACCTCATAGATTTCTAGTCAGACTGACACTGTTGTCAATGCTGTTATCACATGGAGCTATAATGTCTTTAGTGTTGGTTGCTGATTATTTATAATGTTATTTTTACCTCCAGGGTAAGTGACAGCCACCAGTACCAGATCCCCCTGTGGGACATCCATCCTTTCTGCAACCGCCTGCAGCAGCTCCTGGGCCACTACACCAGCATGGGTCCTCATACTTAAGTATGAATCCATGGTAATGTACACATGACACAGCACTGAAACAGAGAGGATATTCTTTCAGAAAAGCACGAGACAGAATACGCAGCTGTTCCAATGCCTACATATGATAGCTTCATTATATAAACACAGACAAACCAGCAGTCAGAGCCTGAGGTAAAACAAAATGAGATCAGGTTTTCTAAATAATACGGCTCCTGAAAGGAGATTATGGCGCTCAGTCACAAGACTAGCTGATAGAATGAGGGAATATTTTGTTGTATTGCAAATACAATTGTACATTTTCAAATAATCATATTATTTAAATTCCCCTTTGCCTTTTGGATCCTCTGAGGGTCTTGAGGGCTTGTTCTCTTTGTTGTGTGACCTGGTGCCAAGTGTTTTGGGGTTGGTGTTCAGAGAGGAGAGATAATCAACCACTGTGTGCAGTGGGGTGATTTTCTTTTCGGGCAACACAGCTGGATATCTAACCGTTTAGCACGTTCAACCAGAAAGAAACCAATTAATTAAGTCACCTTCTGTTGTCTCTGAGAGCTGCAGGAAGGAAAGGAAACAGCAGGGCTGGTCCTTGTTGATCAGGTGACCTTGAGCAAAAGCAACTGACCCTGAACAGCTCGGGTGTAACCACCCAATGATTAGCTGCAGGGGACTGTGTAGGCTTTACATGGACACCTAATAGATTTCTTTTAAAGGCTAAAAACTCACCAGGGATTTTAATTTATTGAAAATAGTTCACTAATCAAAGTTAGTGCTGTGTATTATTTAAAAGCAGAATCTTCAAAGACAGACGTCTCCAAAGTAGAAAAGTATCAAAAGTATCCAGAGTACAAGATAGAACCTAAAAGAACCGAAAGTTGATACCGATTCAATAAAGAGAATTCTTAGGTCATAATTCAGGAATTTGCATTTCCAAACCTTCTCATTCATTCCCTAGAAGGATTTCCATTGTTCTACTGTTCAGACAAAACGTCTCGCTTCAGCAGCTTTGGAAGCAACGTATGATGGGAGGAATGTGTGAAGAACGACATGTTTTACGACTCACCTTCCTTGGTCTCCCTCTGTGGGCCCCTGGACTGGAGCCCGTTCTCCTTCAGGCTCAATTGGTGGAAAAGTGCTTTGCTCTAAAAGAAGGGAAATGCGTGGATTTTGACACACATTCATGTTGCCTGAGAACACTGGGCATTTCAGTGGACCACGGAACAATGTCTTAAGCAGGAAATGTGAGGACAATAGCTTTGACGACGAAATGAGTAAATGAGTAAGTTAAAGTGGGCAGTCAGTTCTGTTTAATGCAATTCTCACTAACTTAAGTATCGTAAAGAGGACAACACAAGATCTTTTCACTCACCTTTCTTTGAGGGGAATATTCATCCACCATACTGGCAAAGAAGAGGAAATGAATCAGTTAAATGGAGGCTTTAAACATGCACGTACACATGCACAAATTACAATTTGTCCTGAAAAGACCTGTTCTGATGATTTTATTAAGTTTGAAACCATGTTATGTCCAAAAAAACTTCATCATAAACACACTCTATAATCAAAGTGAAGTGAGTGCACATATATAAACTCCTCTGCTGCTGGAGGTCCATTATTTAAGATCAGTGTCAAGGCAAGATTAGAGTGCTGTGTTGCTTTTTAGACCTTCCAATGTGATCCCTACATTTAATCACCCTATTCTCTTCAGTTAGGCCCGGCTAGCATGATGGATAGCCCCGTGTCCATTATCATCCCTCAGCTTTTCCTGGGCTCTGCATCACAATAGGCATGCTGGCACAAAGCCTGCCCTGAGGGATCTCCTCTCGCAGACCAGCAGCAATCCTGCGCTAATGAAAAACCTGATTCCCTTCACCACATCAAAAAAAAAAGGAGCTCATGATCTAATTCACTCTCTTATTCATCAAAAAAAAAAAAAACTGACAGCCACTGTAGGTGTAAATGACCTTGGTAAATTATAATACTGAATGACAGGCAACTGCAAGAGAAAAAGTGCTGTTTGAATCATAAGCTCCTTGAGGTTTCTTTCACACAATGGCGCCAGATTGAAGTTCGCTGAAGAAAAGCACAAAATCAGCTTCATTCTATAAAAACTGACACATTTTTGGTTTTTTTACTCCGTGGTAAACTGACACAAAACAGCCAACCTTATCCTCCCCCGGGGTGAGCCTGATTGTGAGAAGCTCATAAATAGTAGAGCGTGTCAGTTTGTAACACCCACACAGAGTCCACTGCTCTAAAGGAGTGGGTGTTGTGGATCTCCCCGACTGGATATAAACATAAAAAAAAGCAGGTGCAGATAATGGCAGCAGAGTCAGGTTGAATTATCTGTGCTGGGTTCAAACTGGTGGCAGGTTGGAGCATCCCCCAGGGAGAGGATCTGATTGGTACTGTTAAAGGGGAGGGGGCAAGGGGGACATGGGTGTGGCAAAGTGTCTGGTGACAGAAAGGTTATTTGCACTGTAACATCAAAGAAAATGTGATGCTTATTTCTTATTGAACTGAGAATCTGCAGCTTGGCACCACTTTCACTTTAACTTTGCAGCGTGAAACTAAGTGAGAGCATTTTATTTATTAATAGCTGTGACACTAAAAAGTGAGTTGGTGGTCTGACATTAATAAATAACTGTGACTTACAGTGGGAACAAGGATCAGCTACTGTATGAGAGATGAGACGTTCGGCTGAAAATATCACAGCAGATACCAATTTGCAATGGATCAATGCATTCCTATTCTCTGCATTATCAATTTAGATTAATAACTTACTTACATTATTACTTTATTGCGCTCCGTGTCAAATTATACAAATAGCTATGTGTTTTCACATATGGGCATGGAAATAAACATGAGTTTGACACCATCACTAGCAAGCACGCTTGAAGTTGTACCCAGAAAACAAGTGCCGGAGTGTCCTTTTTTTAACGACAAGTGACAAAAAATTTCTGCCAGATTGTCATTAACTCTTAAAATTTCAGTATTTTCTCAGTCTTTGGAGATTCATAATAAAGAGCTCTGTGACTTTCACATTTCGGTGCAAAACATCCCAGAACACTGCAATGACTCTTCAATCTCTGAATGGATTCATTGATGAGAAACGAGCAGAGAAGGAGCTCTTTCTTTGTCCTCAGTCACAGTACAGTCACACTCGCTGCACCCAGACTTAATAATAATAGATGCATCATTTTTTTTTCCATTTTATACATAATCCATGTGTGTAGTCTATGCATTGAATTATCATGTACATCATAACTTGTAATAAAAAAGTAAGCTGTTTGGTTACTCACTGTCTGCGGTGCAGCTGGTACAGTTTCTGCAGCTCCCTCACATCCGTCTCCAGGGCCGGGTGCTCATAAAGATCATCCAACACGTAACGACACAAAGTCTGGAAGGAAATGTCAATTTTTATTTTTCCCATATTAACTTCTGCTCACGCCCGAGTTCCCACCCTTTTCACGGAACATTATATTCCTTACCTTCATGAACAGTTTGACATGTTCGTCCTCCCTCAGGAAATCTTTGCAAAGCGCCATCCACTGTGACACCAGGTGCAGGACTTTTCGTTTCCTCTCCAGAGCCTCCTTCCTGTCCTCTTTCCCTCTGTATCGCTTGGTGCAATAGGTGGGATTCAGTTAAGGCTTCAGCACAGATGGAGAGCGAGATATGTTTGCTGACTTCAAAATGCAGTATAAAGCGAGGCATGAAAAAACGGGAGTGTGTGCGGGATGTTGATTCAAGGATAGGCGGCAAGAGAGATGCAGGTGGAGCAGCTCTGAGACAATAAGACTGGCATGTTTTTGTATAAAACAGCTATGACTGTCTGTGGCAATCACAAAGGAGGGTTCCTATGTGTGAGTCTCTGAAATACTGTTCCTGTGTTCAAGGATATTGTCCCAGCAGAGCCTGACATAAATCACTGGTGGACATGAACACCGGGTAGGTCAGCAGAAAGTCGTCCAGAAGAGTATCTGCAAAAGAAAAACACATCACTGACAGTGGACGAAATGGGACTTTTCTCAGAGTTGTAGCTTAAGAAATAGTTCCAACTGCTACAACTTCCATCGATTTTTAAACTATTGAAGAGATCTCACTGGGAGAAAATTCAAACAAATTAAAATTCTGTGCACACCATCATATAAATCCTCATTAGATTTAAACTGTGTTACAGGATGCTGGATGGCAGGTGCACCGGCGACATTGACAACTGTGTGATTAATGTTAGCTGAGCTGCAACTACAGTAAGCCTGTACTTTTAATTGAGGTGGCTGCTCTGAGTCTCAGCTTCAGCTTTCCATCTTCCATCTTAATAATACCAGCAGGAGAGCTCATTCTTTGCTGTCAAATATCAGTTTATAAGCACTAAGCCGGACATTATGTGACAGACGTTTCAATGGCACATTATCCTTCATGGTCCGTCTCAGATAGTCGGTCTTGCTGAAACCACAGAGGATTCTCCTGTTGCATTTTGCTCCTACAAGTTCAAACAAGCCTTTACTGGCTTTATCCTCGCTCTCACATGTTTGCCTGTGCAGGCTATATCAGCAAAGATAAGCCAATAAATTTTTAATGTGTCAGTTGACTCTCTCTGACCTCTGATGAAGTCCATGTTTTCATTATGATTACCTTGCAAACAGAAAAGCAATCTGATACGCTTAGCCATCATCCTAATGTGTTTACAAGCAGCATTTTCAGCCACTGTATCCTTGTATGAATTCTTCTCAAGGTTACACCTGGGTTAAGTGTTTCTAAATGGATTGGATCAAAGCTGATCAAATAGTCCCTGGAACATGAAATGCACCTACAGGCTACATCATCACAACACTTATCATCCAGTCTTGTGCTTTTGGATCTCAGGGCTGCCTTTGACACTGCTGAACATGATACATTAAGAGAGAGAATAAGAGGAAATGATCAGCCTGTCAGGCCCTGTTCCTTGTAAGAACCAACCTACAGGAAAGGCAGTTTTTGTTTCTATTGGAGCCGCGAACGTGGTCAGTGTTTTATTACTAATAATTTTTATGCCTGTACATGTTATACAGAAACACAAAATAGATAAATGCAGATGATTCACACTGTACACATCCCTGACTTAAAAGTTTGACAAGCTCTATGAGCATCTAAGCCTTTTGAGTCACGTTTAACAATCATTTGTGAATCAGGCTTCACGGCTGTGTATATGGAAATGAGCAGTCTATCTTCTGAGCTTGTTTGGTGTTTACAGAAGTTTGACTTCAGGGCTTTGTGCCTGAAAGCCTTCAGGAAGTCAAACAAACAACTGTACTATAAAATATACAGGAGTGTTTTATTAATATCAGACTCTGAGAAATAAATCAATGCATTTGTAACAAGTAGACCAGACTACTTTGATGGTTCATTCATCAACCTCTAAAAAACCAGCGTGCAGCTGCTATAGTAAATTCGAAATTGTGCAGCACGCGTATTTACTGGAACTAAAGAATCTGAACACATTAGACACACATGGTTGTAGACCTCTGCAGAAACTCCCCATCAAAACCAGGACTGAAACACTCTGCTGCTGTTTCTCTATGAAGGATCTGCAGATACGAAGCAACAAGAACTTTTGGGTCCACTGACAATTTTCTTTTAACCATCTTATGTACTAACTCAAACAGGGGAGATTGCTATTTGTATCTGTGCCCCAAGTTGATGAAGCGTCTACCTAAGAACCTGAGAGACTGACTGAACACAGTGAACAGCAGATTAAGCAGGCTGTACTGTAAACTGTTATATACATGTATCTTCTGCACTTTTTGGATTCTTTGATTTGATTGATTAAATGTAAGTTGATTTGGACATACATAACGAGATGTACAGTAAATAGTGCATTCCAGAAATTGTTAAAAGGCCATAAAAATAAAATTCAAAGGCAAACAGAGAAAGAGAAGGACAGTAACTGGAAGACGTGATGTCAGGCTGCAAGTGAAAAGCTTTACAAATCCTATTAGGGCCAGCCTCCGCTCGACCCCTCTGTAAGTGTGCCTCACACCCAGAATTGTAAATTCTCCCCTTTAATTTCACACTGGCTTCCCCAGGCCTTTGTGTGCGTTCTGGTCCACAGGACTCCCTGACATCATTATGTTAATCCGTGCAGAGCAGCTGTGGATGCACCCGTCACTGTTTATGAGAGGTTACACACTCGTACACATGTAGCATCCAGTAAAGAATACAGTAACACACCTGAGCATGAAGCCAGATAACAGCATCCAAAAGATCAGCCACCCATCCCTGCACTGTACTTTACCTCTCCCTGTACACACACGCACGCACGCACGCACGCACAACCTGCTCTGTATTTTCTCCAAGCTGTCTTAACTGACACACTTTCTCCTGAGCAACAGCTTACATACTACTCCCCAGGCTGTACACTGCAAGTTTTTTAAAGTTGGAAAACAGAATAAATATTTAATCTCACAACCTAAAGCCATATGCACCAGTTTTTCTCAGTAAATCAGCAGAAAAAAAAGCAGGGAATATCCTTTGGAGTAGATTTAATCCACAGTTTAGCAGTATGTATGTTGGTTTCTTTGACCCAAAGACATGTTTGGATAAACTGTGCTCTGTACACCAAGTTTAACAGTCTGTTATGCTGATTTGTAGCTCTTATATGACTATTTTTACTTAAGATTTCACTTATCATCATCAGTTATCTGGATCAAGAAAGATGTAGATAAAAATATATGACACGCTGCTTCTCAGGCTAAAGCACATTTAGTTTCTTTTTTAAAAGGAAATGAAAAATGGATTCATTGATTTAGCCTGTCAATCTTCTGTTAAATCAATCAACTGTCAATCTGCTTGTCAATCACTTTCGCATTCCAATAAACACTCATAAAAACAATCAATGCAGCCTTTGTAATAAGAATGTAAATGTGTTAGTTATTGGCTCTGTGACCACCAGAAGACCGTCTCTTGGTGTAAAAGCCTTCTCACTTAATGTGATGTTGTTTTTTTTCTCACTACAAATAAGCATCAACATCTCCTACAGAACTGGAACATCCTCTCATTAAGAACACAAATGTTCCATTACATGCTTTTCGGAGCTGGCAGAGTGCAGTGTGAATCTGTGCAGCGCATAATCAATAGCTGCACTCAGAGCACAGGCACAGGAAAGGCAACACTGAACACTTGTGAATGCTACCCACAATGCTAGCCCACAGAAGGAAGCACTAGCACATCAAATCTCCACAGTGTTGACTGCTGCAGTGGTTCATGTTTGCTCTTTCTCAAACATGCCTGTGGCTCTCTTAGACAAAGTGCCATCTTCTGCAGAAAGCTCCTTTGCAACCTTAACGGTGTGTATGGAGCACAGATGGAAGCAAGTGCTGCTGCACCATGAAGAGATGAACTTGGTTTTATAAGGTGCTGTACTGCATGTAAGTCATAAACACAGCATCAATAATCTGCTGCAGTCATCACTCATGTTGCTGCACATGCTGCATGAGCCATCCTTGAAGAAAGGCTGAACATGGCAGCTGGTGGATGTTCAAACAAACCTCTTTATGATGAAACCCACAATCTTATGCTGAAAAGCTCCTGGGGAACTGAACTTCCTTTAGCACATTTAAAGTTCTTCTCAGGCATGTTTTAAAGAAAAAAAACTCTGATATAGTTTGTGCATTGTTTATTTTTACAAATAAAGAAAAAAAAATCCCAAAAATGGACTGGAGGCACTTCTTTTTTGAAAATTTTGAATCTGTCAATCACAGCCTTGTGCCCCGCCCACCACCACTGCTCGTGCTCAGTTAACTAGTGAAAGAGAAGCGCACATCAAGATGGAAATGTATTTTGGATTCAGTTACACCTGTTTGAGCCTCACTCAGACTTCAGATGAAGAGTGTAACGTGCTTCAAATTTAGTGACTTTAAAAATGAGATTGATCAGACTAGAAAGCATCTTCTAATTGCTGTTGTTTGTTACCTTGCTAGTTTTTAACTGGCAGTGACTGACACAATGTGAGATAAATTTATGTTTGGGTCTCTGTGCACTTGTTTAAAACAGATTTTAAGGCAAATGCACAGATATCAACTCCTAGTGGCGAAGTTTGCACAGATACAAGCCAGTTTACACAAGATCTGATGTTTTAAAGGATATAAACAAATGAAAAGTGGAGGGGATCTTTTACTGTAGTGCTAGAGCTAGAGCTGTGAGTATTCACTCAGGAAGAAGGCCAGCAGGAGTCGCACAATTAAACATCACTGAGCGCAAATCAATTGCTGCTGAGGACTCAGTTCATTCGTTCCTCTCTGCAGGTCTCTGGCTCTTTGACCCTGAGATTATCACTCAGCATCATGCTGTGGTCTATAGCTCCCTATGAAGGAATCACTTTAGTATCTTCATTACAAGGAGAGCTAATATTGAATGATTCATTAACAAGATATTCCCAAATAATATAACCTAAAAGGTTTAGGAACATCCAGGTTTATTGGGAATACACAAGACCAAAGGAATGAGCAGATGTCTTAACCACCTCTCTTCTAATGATGCTTCATGTTTAACTTTAGCTCCATAATAAATAGTCTATTATAGCAATAAGTTATATGCTTCAACATAAAGCGCCTCTGGTGCATGTAAAATGCACCATCTTGCAACTGCAGGCGCATCTCCTGAGAGGACTTTTAGATCAATTTCATTCACTTACTCATCAGAATGAGTAATGATCTCTGGTGAGGGGTCAGCCTGCCTCTGTCCTGATAAAAGATCATCTGTAATCACTTCCATCTGTAAAGAAAAAAAAATCTGCATCTCCTTTTCTCCCCTCCCTTTTTCCTTTTTTCCCTCCATGCACAGTGTTTCTCTGTTCTCTCTAGTATTCCTCCGCTTGTCTGACTGTGCTGCTGCTCTCAATCATCATCTTTCATCAAACCATCTTTCCAGCTCAAGCAACAGAGTCTCCTCTGCCTTGGCAACAGTGTCACATTATCATGTACCTGCTGGGATGAGAGGAAATGTGTTGATTTGTCGTCGCTACAAGGCTGGACTACATGTTGAGCAGTCCGTTACAGTATCGCTCAAAAGATTCGAGGAACGTTTATCTCTGTCAGAGGCTTTTAAATGAACAAGCACAAGCTCCGAACCATTCTGGGAATGATACCACATGATTAGCCCAGTAATAATGCCCAGAGGGGGCTGCTGTCCCAGCTCCTCTGTGAGAAAGAGAGAGGGGTGGGGAGGTGGGAGAGTAAAATGGAAAGTGAAGGGAGTTAATTCTGTTTTTCACAAACACACAAAAATATCAGATGATCTGCAAAAAGCAAAAAGGACACCACCTTAACAATGCTGTAGTCACAAAGTTACATTGACCTATTTCATACTTTTTTATTTATTTAGTTTTCTCTCTACAATACATAAAAATTGCTTATCCACATAATGACAAAGCATAGAGAGGACAAATAGGAATGAAAAGGTGTTTCAGGATGTTTAAGTATTTATGCTGACCTGGCTCTTTGGCTTGTGTTGTCCCCTGGTCGTCATCCAGTGTCAGGTCATTCAGCAAGTGCTCCAGGATCTTCTCTGGGGTTCCTGACACCACCATGTACCTGTCAGACACAACAGAGTCAGTGGACGAGTCCTCCTCGATAGAGGACAGAGAGCGGCTGCTGCTCCATTCCTCCTCTCCCTCCGTCCCCTCATCATCTATGTAGCGGAAGTAGGGGACGTCAAAGGTGGGCATTGTCACCGGCTCTGCCCGGCTGGTGCTGTCACTGCTGCTCTCCTCAGAGCCCTCCTCATCATCCTCGTCCTCCTCCTGCTCCACCAGGGCAGCATGCAGCAGCCTGCCCTCCTCCTGCCGCAGGTTCGGGGGCTGTGGCCGAGATCCCATCCTCGCGGAGTCCCTGTGCCCTCAAACCGGCAACGTTGCCGTGGTTACTGCTGCATGCCCCCTTTACCCATCCATCCATCCATCCATCCACCTGCAGCTGATACAGCCTGTGGTCTACTGCCTCAAGCGCACAAAAGTATCCCGTTATCTTCCTCGACTGGAAAAAATCTTCTCAGTGACTTGAATGGGAAGGAGCCAGCAAAGCTCTGACTCACAGTTCCATGCTGCTCACTTCTATGTTTTCAATGTAATCATTTATGTGTAGGGAGCTGTGATGTAAGCACGCCTGAGTGAGAGTGTGATCCGTTGAGACAGAGAGGAAGAATGATGAGAGGGAGAGTGCTGAGAGAGAGAAAAAGATAGTGAGAGAGGGAGGGAGGGAGGGAGGGATTCTAGGAAGGAGGGGAGTAGAGAGGCTTACCTCCTGTTCCTCGCCTCCTCCCTCCCTCCTCCCCTCGACGATGCAGAGGGGGCTGGCAGCTCTGACGACATTCTCTGGAGAACCAGCACATCGTGGCCCCTCTCCCTCAGACACACACGGACTGCCTCGTCACTCTGGGGTGGGTGAGAGAGAGAGAGAGAGAGGAGGGGTGGGAGGGAGGGAGGGAGGGAGGGAGAGTGTTATCACCAAGGAGATTCCCCTGAATTTTCTCCCACTCACACAAATCACCACTGATTTCCATCATAATACTCTGTCAAAGCCAGCACTATAAATGAAAGAGAATTTCCATATATCATTATTCAGTCCTTATCGTTGGAGTCCATTCAGGGATTAACAAAAAAGACTCACACAGTTTTTAATTACTGATTCCTACATGGAGCCTTTTAAATTGCAGCCAGTGTCTCGAGACAATTTATTTTGAAGCTGTCATATATTAAACTGCACCCAAACAATAGTTTTGTGGTTAGACATAAACTCACAGGGTATGTTCTTGTCTTGTGACCACCATGAAGTGCTATGAATGATAAATTCTGCTTCGTGTTGCATACAGTCTCTCTGTTTCACTATGTCTCTCTCTTAGTCATACAGTCTCACAATGGCAGTGTTATCAGTGTCTCAATGAAAGGAAGTAAAAGTTCTCTTATGTTCACCTGGTAAACAAGAAAGTCTCTGAAAGCCCTCGTCTCTAGGTTTACATTGTTAGAGCTGTCAGATAAATGGGTGCAATGGACAAATAATAACATTTTTTTTTTAATCACTCAGTTTTTTCAATAAATAAATCGTCTAGAATATGTCATAAAATAATGAAAAATACCTTGGAGCCAAAGCTGAAATCTTTAAATTGCTTTTTTTGTCCAGCCAGTACTTAAAAACATACAGATATAAAATAGATAGAAGCAGGAAACAGCAAATACTGATATTTCTGTTCCTTAAAGATTCAAGTATTTGTACAAGTAATAACTTAGAGACCAAAATACATTTAAATTTTACTGATAAATTATCAAAATAGTTACTGACTCATTTTTTTATCTAACAGGTGCTCTGACTGAGCTGCTGGTCAAACAATCAAAACACAAGTAGTATCCATGTGGATAAGATTGATTCTGTTTGCTATTGCATATTAAAAGAAAATATCAAGCAAATATAAATAATTCTTCTGTAGAAACATGTTGGTTCGGGTTTGTAGCAGTCGACCTGCTCCCTTGTTATATATAAAGGGCTCTTCTGGGGTTATAAATACATGATTACACACTAAGGAAACATACTCATTAACATTATTTAGATTACCAACATCCTACACACTGGACCTTTAATAGTATGCAGTATTTTAATGGATATGATGCAATACATTACTGGTTAGCCTGCAAATTCATCCCAAAGGGAACTTCTTTAGCTCTTCATCTGAAACAAGATAGTAGTGTGTGTTGCAGCATCTCTGAGGTAAAAAGATGGCTGATAGCTGCTTGACAATGGAGGGTCTGGATGAGAGAAATTGGTCTTAATGAGGAGTTTACTGTACAGTGCACACATCCTGCATCAGCTAACCCCACCTTCACCTCTTGCCCCACCCCCATCCTTCTCTTCAGTCATCAGTCAATGCAACACAAGCCTCTGTGCATGCAATTAGCCAGGCAGACAGGCTGGAAGTGGTTGCAGTTTTCTGCACTAATTGCCTTTTGCAGAGAATCCAGAGCCCTTCAGTTAGACAGGACTTCCTGGCACACAAAGACTTATCAGCAATATCTGTGTAAACATACATGCACACAGATGAATGCATTAACACAACAATGTTGACACACACAGAAAATTTCCAGTGCAACAGACTCACAGCTGTGTTCATCAGTGAGTGGGCCACATTTTTCAGCATTAAAGTTACACAGCCTGCTGGTCACATCTATAAACAGCAGAGATGTTTTCTGAACCTACTGAACGTACCATTAATGGTAATGTTTGCTGGAATTTACTTTAGCGCTGTGAGTCATGACTCCAAGCAATGTTAAGATGTCTGTTAATGTGACAACTTAAAAATTTATTTCTCCTTTATCTTAATTCAAACACACACACAAGCATGCATAAAACATTCTTTCATATACATAAGGGTGTGTCTGTTTAAATAACAGGCTGTATTATCCTGTCAAAGGACCTGCAGTATGACAGAAGATTTGAAGGGGGTGTGATGAAAACCAAAGAATGGGAAAATTCCCAGAAAGGGAGGGCTGCACTGATTAGCTTTCTGGTTCTTGGGAAAAAGACATTGCGGGTTATATCTTTATCAGGAAAATTATATAAACCATGTGCTCTTAACCTACTCAAACCAAACTTTCTCACTTACCAAGCATAGCAGCAAAGCAAGTTGAATTCTTAACCATAAGTGAGAGTCTCAGTGTACTGTGAACAGGTCAAACAACAAAACAAACCTTTTCTTGCAATGAATTATTGATCCTGACTCTGTTGCTGGCCAGTCACTCAGTGTGCACTGGGCTTTGTGGTCACCAGTGTCCCAGTACAAAAATACAATCAGACCTCTGAGAGTGGAGCTTGTAATGAGACTGATTGCCAGGCCTGCATAGTTCCCACTCTCGCCTGTGGGGTGACCTCAACTCACAGCTAGCACTAAAGTGCTCCCAACATGGATACTGTCAACAGAGGTGTAAACACAACTTATCAAGCCTTTACGCAAAGCTATGTCTCGCAAAATAGTTTACAGTTTCTTTTAGGCTTCCAGATGCATTCCACTGGCCAAAGGACCACTGTCTGCATGCATGTCTGCATGCTACTGCAACAGGTCTGGCACGCCTGGTATGAAACACTTCAAGAAAGCTGGAGGACGTCAAGACCTGACAGAGAGCAGATTTGAACCAAATTACTCTGAAGGAACAGAGGATCAGAGAGAATGGCAAGATGGGAAGAAGAAGAAAGCCAAAAAGCAAAGACTCATGCATCAGAGTTGCCTTCAAAAAAACCCTTTGATGCAGATGCACTTCATTATCTTTCACAGTAATTAGCTAAAATTCCTTTTTAATGCATTGAGCTTTGATAATTTACTGTAAACAAGAGTATATGTCTGTTATGTAAATTATTTGCACATAAACTCTCTCGTGTTTCATCTATTGGCAGAGAACAACGGCTCCGTCCTGACCAAAGCAAATACAACAGATGATTATGCACAACTCTTTGATAGCCTCTGAATAATTGAAAATAGTGGTGAATTAAAGAGATAAAAGAATGGGTGATTTCTCAGTCAAAACAATTACATTTAAACCTGATTTTCACAGCAAAATTAATTGTGAATAGCATTTTCACTTAACTGCAAGAAAAGATCTAGAAACACATATGGCTTCAAATACAAGGAAATTGCATAATATTCATGATCATCCTGTGCCGGAATATTGGATACATTTTCACAGAAATGAAGCATACTGTATATTAAGCATCCCTCTTTCCACCAGCTGGGATTTAACTGATTTCTAAGCTCTCTGATGTCTAGGCTTATATATTTATACGAGTCACATGTAATACAGTATGTGCATTGTAGCATCATTGGATTACTTTTAAGCATTCTATAATCCTAGAAACACTGCTAGATAATCTCACATAATCTTAGTATTTATAAATAATGTGAAATATTACAAGGTCAGCATATCTGGCCATTACCTTTAGAGTTATATAACATAAAGAAACAAGTGTTAATGGCATAGTCACGTTTTGTTTTTTTTTTTATTCACAACATAAGAAATTTAGTTTTGTTTAAACAATGAAACATTACTTATTACTACAGCTACAAATGGTAACACAGATTGTTTCATTACGCAGCACTATTATTTGATCATACGCAGATTGGTGATGACTTAGTGCGGAAAAAAAGGTCACACTGAATAACAACATTGATAAGGAGACGTGGTCTTGTGTTTGCAGTAAAGGTCAGAGACCTGGTGCAGTGGAATCCACCCTGAAACCCTACAATGTCTTGGCATTGTGGTCTGGCCACTTGCGTCAACTTTTCCTGCCATTGTTGCTCAGTTCGGCGCACAGATACAGCTGGCAGGAAAGGCGATGCTGAGCCCACCATGAGGTCAGCCAATCAGACGTCTCCTGTGCGGTCAAATGTAATGATGTAATGTTTTGAAAGGGTGCAGGTTACACTAAACATACAGCATGTATAGTCAGGTTCTCAATGACAGATGTGCCTGAAGATGCCACCACTGACAGCAACTATATTGTAAATGTATATTAAGTTTCTGTAATGACGTTGTGAGTGTCTTATTTTTCATGCAAATAAAAAAAGTAGTTGACAGTATACTTCTTTGCACTGATCTATGTTAAATTCTTACATACCTTTTAAAGCTGTCTAGAGATTATTTTAGTATATTTATGAGAAGAAAACCTTTTTGCAGTCTGAACAGGATCTGAATTACCACATTCATCTTCAGAGCAAGCACAGACATTATCATATGTACTGAGGCCCATAAAAATAGACATCAAATTAAAATCTGTTTGATGGATTAAACACTGCAGGGAGTAAGAGGAATGATTCCTGGGCACAATGCTGCCAAAACAGCAGCATAAAACACCACAATTAAACCCAGAGTAAAGTGGACTATTAATGTTTTCTAACTGAATACTCAGGGGCAGAGTATGCTAATCTGTTACAGTTCATAAAGATATAAAGAGGACAATCTGATAAGCAGCATGACTGATGTGTTTTAACTATGACAAGGCCAAAGTAAGCTGTTTTAGGAGCTGTGTGTGCAGCATTTCACAGTATGGCTATAGCCATATATTTTTTATTACAATATAGCTGTATGAAACAAGTTAAGTTGTGAAAAATATTGCATCACAAGAACGCAAAAGTGACTGCAGCAGTGTTGTCTCGGTGTGTCTCACCTCGTATGTCCTCTCTGGGCCCTTGCTGTGGCTCTGCAGGAAGCGGCAGCCATCCTTGGCCAGTCTCTGGACCATCTCCAGCCTGGAAAGATCCTCCTTGTCGTGCAGGATGCACATGCCCCCCTGCTGCAGCACAGGGGACACGGAGAACATGTACCTCAGGCCACAGTCCCACGACATCGCTTGTTCACAAACTACTGGCTCTCCACCAGGCAAAACAGCAGGACTCCTGCCTGTGAGCTCACACTACTCTTAAAACAGTGTAAGAGGAGGTGAGCAGCTCAAAAATGAGTGTTTGTATAGTGTGTGTTTCTGTGTATGCTGTTCAGACGAGTTACAGGTTCTTCTGTCGCTGCAGCAGAGTTAAATCCCAGCAGCTGTGTGCCTTGGTCAGTTCGACTGCAGAGAGACACACTGAGATAAGGCTTCATCAGTTGGGCTCCAGGTATCTCTGTGCTTTACCGAGAGTGAATGACACATTTTCTCTCCATGTCCTTCACTTGCCTTTTACCACTGGGGAGGGGACTGAGTGAGTTAGGAACACGGTGGGTTCAGGAAACATCTGGTGAGCCAGAAAGCCCCAAAAAGGAAGTTTCAAAATCTCACGAAAGCAGGAGAGCGTCCAGATTCAGGATTGGGCAGGGTACATTTCACTGGAAGGTCAAACACTTGTTAGGGTGGAGAAGTATTACGTGTGTGTGTGAAGGTTTAAGGTCAGTCAGGCAAAAGCACTTAAGCACTTACAATATTTAACTTTTTCATTTTCAGTAAGAACAATAAATGAATGTCAAGCAAGCAAGCATATGTAAAAGTATACAAATGTCACAGAACTGTTACAGTAAATTATCCACATATTCATCACACAACAATAACATAGACAAGTCAAAACTGATGTAAATGTGATATTTGAAGCAATTTGTGAAAGAGTATGGCTACACTGACCATGGTCTGAGGTAACAGGCAGAACAATAACTGGCAATAATCTTCACTTTTTTCAACACATAAAACCCAAAGATTTTTTCAATGGATCAACTAATTGATAAATTGACTTTTTTTAGCTCTACATTAAACATTTTTAAAATAAACTGGAAAAATTTAATATAAAATTATATATTAAAAATAAAACTAACTGTGATCATAATACCATTTTTTTCAGTTAGTTGGTGAAGCCCTGAAAGCACCTTATGGTGTTTTTGATCACATGAGGTGCTTCAGTGCAAAGTTTTGTGGAGCTGATCACCTACTGTTATATTAAGTGTCTAATATCATTAGTATACTGGCTTGTCAGACACTTGTTAATCAAATGAAGCCTGTCAGTTGCATAGTTACAGTACAGAGCGACCAGAGTCATTCAACATGTATTGACCAAGGTAGAGCAAGGACATTAATTTATCCCATGAACACTTAATCTATTAGCGTTATATCTTTTTCCCCCTCTGTCAGCACTGTGACGCTTGACTGGGTCCTTGCAAAGACATTCAGTTGGGCTGCTGTTATAACCTGCTGATACAGCAAAGTGTAGAATGAAAAAAGGTCCCCATCTCTGGGTGATGTTTTTTTTCATGTGTGGTTGAAGACCCGTCATTCCATGTTGCCTTTTGTTCTTTTAGAGTAACTGATGGGGAAGACGCCCACTGCCGTCATGGACAGTATGTGTCTTTAAAAGTGATTATCAGCCTTTTTCTATAAATATAAATGCAACTGAATAATTTAATCCTTCAACTCTCGATAAGCATTTGTTAGTTAGAGCTCAGGTCTTTACATTCACTGTATGCTAATGAATATTCCTCATCATTTGCAACTTCAAGGAATTAATTACAATAAGTAGGTACTCTAAGATTATCCTTAGCTAATTTTTTATTCAAAGCTGAGTTTTATTGATAAAGAATAGAAATTTGTTTGTCACAGCCTTTAATTTATCATTTTTAGACAATATGTTGCTGTCTTCGCTCTATATTATTCTATATCTTTTAACAATGAGAAAATTAATTAAGTCATTGGCCTTAAACATCTTAAAACACCCCTGTCTTCCTTCCTGCTCCTCAGTGAGACAAAGCCAGGAGGACAGCTCAAGCTTTAATGTGCTATCACTGACCTACTTTCTCAAGTAAATGAATTGCTAAGCGAAAATGCCTAAAGTCAGACTTGTTATTGAGCTCGCTCTAATATTGCTGTCTTTAACCAGGGACTACCAAGACAACCATAGGAGGTACAGTGTTACTGTTGGCCTGTAGCAGTGAAAAAACGAGAGTGATGAAACTCTAGTGAGCTTATTACAGCATCCTCTTACCGAAAAAAACACAGTACAAAGATTCAACAGATGCACAATCTTATAATGATTAAAGAAGAGACTAAACAATAAAACAAAATGCATCAGCATAAAGGGTGACCTTAATAATGAATGAATTATTTTAACCTATATTTTCTGCATTAACACCTAACTTTATTTATTAAGCTTAAATCAAAACTAGAAGCCATCTTGTCTTCAGATCTCACTAAACGCAACACTCATAGACAAGCAAAACTCATGTACTGTGATTTAATATTAATATTACATTACACGAGGAGAAATTAGGCTAATTTGTGGGAGCAATTAAGGACCACAGCAACAGCCGACTGTGTCCTAAACCTGTGTGAGAGCAAGATATTGGGGTTTTTTTGTGGGGCACTGAGCCAAAAATAAAAATAAAAAAACAAAAACAAAAACAGATGCATTGTGGTTTCCTTTTTGTTCTGCATCCCTCAAAGACTTTTATATTATATTATCTTTTTGGGATACCAGTGTATGACACTGCAAAACAGCATTAAAAATGTAAATGATGTTTTATGTAGCGACTAACCTACAAATTGTTGACTGAATCTGCAGCTCCCCACATCTTTTTCAGGCTTATAATAAGTTTTAGCACATGAATATCTGCGTGCAACTTTACTGTTTTGACTTGTAAAGCTGGATCTAAAGGTGGAACAATCTACTGGCAAGCAACTTCCTCATATTTCCTAGGCTTTGCTTGAAATTCATTTGTGATCACCAATTTTCCCAACACATCCGTGAGCAGATGTTACTGTCTACACAATTTTTGGTGTCAAATTTATGGGGTTTTCATAGACTGCACTATCAAAAACCCAAATTCCATTTAAGTGGCACAGGGCGTAAAAAATGTACTGTTGCTAACATGTACATACTTATTTTCAAGCTCAATATTTATCAGGTTTACAGTGGCACTGTGGGCACTTCCTACAGTCAACAGCCTCCCACTTCAGCAACAGCTTTTCCTGGCTAGTTGCCTTCACCAGCCTGCTTAAGGCGTCTGTTCATATACCAAAGTAACTGAACACTGCCAGTGATTATGGTAGAAGCATTATAAGCTTACTTTGGTGCATCAGGTAGTTAGGGCTGCAACAGGACTGGAACCTGTAATCATGTCAGACATTAACAGGGCTAGTGGTTGTCTTCATCAAAACACCATTAAAAAGGTTTAAATAGCCATACAATTTACATGTGCACTGCTACTTTTACTGTTTAGTACTTGTGGTGAACCAGTATATTGAAACTTGACTTTTACTTTGGCAACATTGCAATTATTTGATCATTTCACCAACCGTTTCCTGGCTACCTACATTTACATTGAACTTACAAAGTTGCAATAATCTGATCACTGCTGGAGAGAATATGAGATGAGAATGTGCTTCCCCTTTGTGTTTTCATAATTCTTTCACCCTTATATGTCCTCAGGTGTATTTCTCTACATGATGGTTTTACAGTGTTAAGATATGGTCTGTGTGTTGTGTCTAATTTCCATGATAATCATGCACAAAAAGCCTAAACATTTCCTATACGAACATTGAGGATGACCAATTAATGTGACATCGACCTCTACTGGCCATAAAAAGTCATTACGTTTTTATATTGCTGCTGTATGTTCCTTACCTAGGTTATGTTTTTCTCAACATAAATGTGTTGAGGTTGTATGTTTGTATTTTCTTTATATACTTACTCTCTTGCAGTCTCAACTTTATCTGCCGGGTATTTCCACCAACAAACATAGTAGCTTTGTGGAAACTACAGCTTGATTCTAATAAATTAACTGAACCTGTGGTACAATATCCTATATTATACAGGTTATTTAAGGGGCTATTTAAGGGTTTTAGACAGTAAAAGCTCTAATAACCTTCCGGGAGTTCAGGATCCTGTATATGTATATGCAAACTCCACAAGGGACAAACAGTGCTAAACCATGTCCGTCACACTGGAAGGATTCCAATGAAAACATTGACTTGTGAAGGTTGAATGTTGTTGGTCAAATGGATTTAACAATGTCATGAAAGAGATTTTACAGTCTATCTAACATTTAGCACTTAATTTTACATTGCTTGTATGTATTTGTGGATGATTCGGGTCGGATGATATGAGGCTAAAGATCGTCTTCAGTCATCTTTATTATCATAATTATCAGTCTGGAAAAAAAAGGACAACATGCAATACGGAAATTTTACAGGAAAATTATACAAATATATTGTGTTGCTGGTTGTATGACAAAAGGTTCAACTTTGATGGTTTTTTTTCCACTGTACATGAAGGAGATATGAAAACATACAGTAGCTGAGAGTAATTCCTCAGTCATATTTCCAACAGCGTTCTTGTTCTTAGTTGAGGTGAGGTAATCTTTAGTTCATCAGAACTACAAAAGAATGAAGCAAAAGTGTAAAACAACACTGCTGATAGCAGTGATCGACATTTGCTATCAACACATAGCTATCACTGATTTCAAACATGTCACAAAATGAAGATAGCTCTCTTTTTAGATGTCTATAAAAACTATTAATATCACTCTTTATAATGGAAGGAAAGAAAGTTTGGAACTATTTTTATTCACCTAAGTACACAAGCAATTAGAATAAAATAGTTTGTTGTTTGACAAAAGTACATGGCATGATGTGATAATGTTTCTGTTGTTGTAAGCCATTAGCCGGGTTTACATGCATAAAAGAAAGGCAAATGTTTGCTTGATTCATCCACAGAGAAACAAACCAGGGGAAGGATTCACTTTGTCCTTTCACTTCTGTCCATTAAAGGGGGGCTGCCTCTCTGATCTTTTTAAGCAAACAATCTCACATCAAGTTCCCTTTATATTCCTTTTTGGACATCCTGGAATATTTCCAAGTGGACGGATCAGTAACATCAATGCCACTTGTAGAAGTACTGTCTCGTCTTGCTTGTATTTTCATGTAATACTGTTAGGTTTTCCTCACAACACCAGTTCTTTACTGAGTGAAGGTTAGAAAAATCTCTCCATCCATCCACCCTCCCATCCAAAAAGCTATGTAAGTTAACAGGCTTGTTTGATGAAAGTCTTGCACTCTTGCAGGGTTTTCAAAGGCATGTGCTGGTGCCTTAGCTGTTACCTTTTGTGTCCTGCGTTACGATAGATAAGGACATTTCCCCTGGAGGTACCACTGCTGCATTTGTTGTAGCCACCTCAACTTATGTACACGAAGGGAGAGCGTGTCCCCCACTCGATTTCACCTGAGTTCTTGTTTTGCTGCTATGGCATATGGCCCTGCAGGAAGATAGCAACCTAGGTGGGACAGGCACCCTGCTATGTTGTGCTGAAATGAATGGCTAAGTCAGGAGCGGAGTGTTGCAATAACATTGCTGAAGGAACAGGAGGGAGACATTCATTTCACAGGTGCAGAGTGGAGTCAGTGCTGGTAAGCATCACGCATGGATGTGTGGGCCATGTCTGCTCCTTATGTGTCGAGGCGGCGTTTTCTCTTGGCTTTATGTGCATACAGGAAGTACATAGTGTGCCCCGTGGTGATAAATAATACAGAAATTATAACGAGGATACCAAAGTGCTGTGGCTGTGGAGCAGAGATCACCATGATGAAGTGAAGCAGATCCATCAGGTAGTTCATAGAGCTCTGCACCCCATTTACCACACCCCTCTCCGACTCACAGATGTTCTCCTGCAGGAGCTGGGTCACTGTCAGATCGAAGGACCAGAGACCTAAAACACAGATGTCATCATAGCTTAAAGGTTGAAATCGCTATTACATAAGTTTTTGTCATAACATCTAGGCATTTTTTCAGACACAATAAATTAATTTGTAGAAATAGTTTATTAGAGACCAACCTCAACCCCTCAGGCTGACACTGACATTTTCATAAAGCATGATTATTATATACTGTAATCGTGGGACATTCTGGAGGTCCAGTAATATGCCATTTGCTACAGACTTTGCAATTTTATTTAAGGTAAGAATGCCATATAATGAGTAAGAAATTCTATAACTGTCCCTGATATCAATACTGACGGTTACATATTTCAGTCTTTAACAGTGCTCTCAGGTCGATGTACCAGGTAATAAGAATTTTAATTATCTAATGCATGTATTTGGCGTCTTTGCACTACAATTCCTTACTTGTTCTCTAGTTTAAGTTATGGCTTTATATTCATAATAAGCAAATATTGGCTAAAACAGTGTATGACATACTAATGTATGGCCAGGGCTCTACAGTTAACACTGTTCATAAGCATTGTATACAGATGGAATCAATGTCTAAGTGGACACCAAAACTTACTTAGGTTTAAGTCTTGGTGTCCATCGGAACCAGTCACCGTTGGATGTCTATTTACTCACCAACACGAGCTGTGATGACACCCAGGAACAGCAGGATAATAGAGACGTAAGACTCTGGCGCTGTGCCAGAGGGCACATTGTCAAAAAGCACAGTGTTGTTGGTCCAGTGGATGGAGGAGCGGTCGGGCAGCAGCGGTTGATTGCTGCCTCCCCTCAGAGGATAAGGGTGTTTCTGCTTTTGGCTTGCCATCCCTCCGAGCTCGCCAGAGGAGTTGGAGGTAATGTAGGGCATCAGCAAGCTAAGATCCATGGGGCTGCCAGGGGCAAACACAGAGCACACACACAGCAGCAAGCAGCCCAGGTGGAGGCAGCTTGAGATAATGCCTGTGTTAACCAGGCCATAGGTCTTCCTGAGTCTGGTGAACATCACAGTGCCCATCAGCCCTGTGATAGCCGATACACCCATCAGCAGACTTAGAAGAGAGCCGCTTATGCCCTGCGTATAGGCGTAGCCGGTGGTGATGCAGTCAAATCCCAGGACTGTGGTGTAGAGGAAAGCCAGACCCATTCCTGCCAAAAAGACGGGCTGGCGATAGTAGGCCCTCCAGCCCTCTTTACAGGTGCTCACCAGCCAGCGAAACCTCCGGAAACACAGGGGCAGGTCGGTGATCTCTTTGAGGTGCAGGCTTGTGTTGCAGTTACCTTCTGTGAGAGCTTGAGGTTGAGCAACATTACCTTCATCTGATGAGAAAAAAAAGAATGTCATCCATCACTTCTTTTAATCAATTTTAAAGGCCCAGGCCTCAGTTAGTATTCTGCACCCTTTCTGTTCAATTTCATGTCAGTGAGTCGATATCATCTGTCTGTTATCATCTATCATTGTCCTGATTGATGTCTGCTGCTTAATCTTGCCATCAATGCACTGTTTTTTAAAATGCTGTTTCTACAAAATACAAATACAAGCAAGCATTGGTCAAATATTAAGTCCCAATGCACCGCTCTAAAACTCACTGTTAGTATTTTATTTTTATTTTTTATATCTGCATCGTTTGTCGGCTTGTGCAGTACTCCATGATGACTGGCTTTTCTTTCTGTCCATCTCAAAACATTCTAATGTTATAAGCTCAGCATACAGGGGAAGTCAGATATTCATAAAAAATAAAAGTCACTCCATACCTCGCGACCTTCTCCTCTCTATTCTCTGCAGAAAGACCTGATCCTCCTCCTCCACCGGTGGTTTGATTGAAAGGGCAGGGACGATCCGGTACACCCGTGACAAGAAGAAGAACTCCACTATGAGGGACACAAGGTTCCAGCCCAGGATGAAGCCACAGCCAACTACATTGGAGGCCAGGGTCATGACCTGCCCCACTGCTAGTGGGGCCAGGATGTTAGTCACCTGATCTATCCGCCTCATGGTTGCATTCATTCCTTTTGTTAGGATCAAAGACAGAGAGGTTAATGTGCTTCCACCAGAGGACTTTCAACAAAGAGCACAAACCGACCTGATAGTCTCTATAATTCAGGTCTCTGCACAACCAGTGGTGCAAGCCTGTGACAAGCATGGATTACAAGCCAATATGTGCATTAACAAAGTATGAAAATCCCCTCACCGGCTAGGTGACCTCGGTTGTAGCCTGTGATAACCACAATCCAGTCCCTCTGAATGGCAATGGTCAGTGCTGTGCTTGCAAGGTTTGCCACATCTGCCAGGACGATCACCACCGTATAACAAACCACCTTGTGTAAGTTTTGCGATGCAACATGTTACTATGACAGCACAGAGTAGCCACAAGCTCAGAAGCAGAGACATCAGGGGACAGAGGACAACAGCAGCAATAACTCTTCTGTCCAGGAATCATGGTGAGTATTTGGTTTGCAAATCAACATGATATTAAGTGATAAAACATAATTATCGGTCAGATATGTAATTTCTACTCACAGTGAGCCATCCATCCCAGATCTGCTCAATCCTTTGCTTATATAAGAACACCAACATGAGCACAATGCTACATACTGTCACTGAGATGTTCTGAATGAAAAGAGATGCATGTGCAACTAAAACAGAGGACAGAAAAACAGTTTTAGACTTTCAGAAAGCAGATAAAATTTTCTATAAAAAAACAAATGCTAGTCTTACAGATATGAGTCAGTTGCTGAACTTTGTGCCTTGAGTCCTGCTGGTCCTGCTAGCTATCAAATCAGGAAATGATTTGCACTTGAGATATCAAGGAAATGCAATTTACCACCTAGCGGGAGAGAAAACCAGCAGACCTCCGGGCCCAAGATTGAGATTCACTGATCTATATCACTGTTCTATGGCATCCTGAGTGCCACAATTTTCAACTGGGTGTGAAATTGTTGTGCATACCTTTATTTCTGGGATTGCGATCAACCCAGTCTCCAATCAAAGCCCCAAGTAGGAGCACTGACCCAGCCACTACCAATCCAAACACAGCAGTCAACAGCAGGTTACGGCCATACAGCTCAATCAGGAACACAGAGATTGCAAAGTGCCACATGCGGTCACCCTATTTAACACAACATTACAGGTGATCATTACAGGTCTTTTTGCAAGGTGCTCTTTACATGTTGTTACACAGTTTAAAGTAAGTAGACTACCTTTCAGTCATTTAAGTTTCAGTGTCTTATTTATGTCTCCTGGGAACTGATTCTTCTGGAAATGTCTCTTACCCACATTGACAATGCTCCACTGACATAGATGAGAAACTTGGGACCCTTGAGGTAGATAAGAGCTGAACCTTGCAAGGAAATGTATGAAAATTGAGTAAGCACCTATAATACAACTGCAAACACATTGCACAGATTCTTGCTGGGTTTGAAGTTGGGTTCACCTGGTATACTCCTAGCTTTTTTTGCTCTTGCATCCCTGATGTCATCGGACTCAAACTCGACCACAACCCCGCCACACTGGGGGGCATCTGCTCGCTGGGACATTGCCTAGTGTAGGATCGTAGGTCAAAAGAGTGTTGAACTTGTCGCACCCTTGTCCCATTGTTGATACTACAGAGTTTCATTGTTGTAGGTCACAGCACCACTTAGGTGTTTGGAAAGACACTAAGGCTACATTATTGTTGCTTACTATCGTAATGTCTAAACTATATAAGCTGGATACTCATTTATTAACACATGGTGAAGAAATTCCATAAATAACACCAGAAATCAACATGTGATGATATCAATGTAAATAATTCAATATTCACATTAAAAAGACGGCATATTCATGCAACAAAACTTGGATTGCCAGGTCCTTTCACACTTAAAAAACTCTTAAGAATGCATGCAACACTACACGATTTTTAAGTGCTCTATTCAAATCTAATTTCTTTCACATAATTCACACCATCACACCATCACATTTTTTTTGTTTTTGTTTTTTTTTTTAAAAGAGGTTTTTTTTTTTTTTTTTTAAATAGAGATTGTCAAAGTGTTGAAGCCATAAAATGTCAAACACAAGGTTTTTTCAGTTGTTCAGATATGGCAATACTGAAAATAGCATTAGCTTGAAACCTAGCTAGCTAGCTAAATACATAGCTCTACAAATGCAGTCTAAAGTGATACCGATTAAAGTCAATGCAGGGTCAGTCACCTTTGTTTTGATGTTACACTCAATCCTTGCTGTTGTTCCTCGATGATGTATCTTGTTCCATGTATCCTACATTGGGAAGCTTGTCTTTCCTGAGAGCTGGAATTCAAGCTGTAGTAGTTTGAAAGGCTTAATAACATCACAGTGTTCAAGTGCACCATTGTATGAAAGTGCCAGAAAAGCAGAACAGGCAGAGTGACAACAAAGGCAGCCAGCATATTCCAAAGCACGTGACAGAGGTAGGACAATATCACTCTCCATCCACACCACAAAAAGGACAACCCTGTAACTCGTATGACTCAAAATACACACATGCATACACATCATGCGCATGGTCAGTGAGCACATGCATGCACCCTCACACACACACGCAGTCCTACTACTCGCATACACCCTCATGCACTGTTGACATGCAAAAAAGTTACATAAGGGACACATCATGCAACACTACATCACTCACAACACTTGCAAGCAATCGAGGGCAGAGAGTAGTTATCTACGTTTAAACATAAACAAAAGCTGTTCCCGGGAAAACGCAAATGTGACAAGATGATGCACATTATTAATATGTTAACAGAACAGACAAATACAATATTGCTACAAATATCTGCTCACCTGGCTTTACTTGCACACATTTGTACTGATTTTTTTTTTTTTTTTTTTCGAGGAGTAATGATGTGCTTATCATGAATCATTCAGAAAGGTTATCCATCAACTCTCTTTTTGTCCGCTCTCAAAACAACAACACAGGAAATGAACTCTTGTCTACCTTTAATCAAACATTAACACAAACCTGATTTATTTCCACTCTTTGGTATTCTGTTGTTCATACAGTACTTTTCTCAGGGATATTGCCATGGCTTGATTTGATCTGGCTGACAGTGTTTGCATTTCCTTTACTAGTATAAATACACTTAAAAAATAAAAAAGTAAATTAAGACAAAATCAAAGTCACTGTAATTACAACGCCTACATGCCATACTGCCAATATGTTAGGGTAACAGTAATATAATTTAAAGTACAATTTCATTAGAAACTTACAATACTATACTATAGCTATTATAGGAAACAACATAACAACAATACCAGTCAAAAATCTTTGTTTTCAAATTTATATCTTCAATAAAAACATATTAACAACAAAATATCTCATATGTCTGTTAGTCCTGACCCCCAATCAGATAAGACTGACACAAATGTGCTAATAAAGTTAATCTGCATATGGGTTTTGGTTGTGCCTGGTTGTGATGTACTTCTTAAGGAAACCTGTGAATCTGTAGAGGGCCACAAGAGGAATAGAGATAACAGGGATGATAGACAAGAGCACACAGATGGCAAAAACCCACTCAGGGTAGTACAGAACATCAGCAAGGGGGAACTCCACCTGTGGAGGTAATGGAGCACAGAGTCAGTGTCTTTTTTCAACAAATTCTACACAGTGACGTCAAAACCAGCTGTACAATCTTTCTTACGTAGTTTGGGTTCCAGGCGTCATATGTTGGTAGCTCTTCTGCCTCAACAGCAACATACGCCAAAAACACCACCAGAAGCATTACAGGACTGATGAAACGCCATGTCACCTGCCAGTAGATGTTTGGTCTCCGACCAGTCATCCATTCAATGTCGTCATTGAACCTGTGAGCCAATGGAAACAATTTGTCAGATATGATTTAAATACGAGTCAAATATGTTGTAAAATTGCAAGTATAATAATGAAGTGAATTAAAATATTACCTGTTTATTCCATAAATATATGCCACACTGATCATCTCAAAGAACGCTATTATAAGCAGAGGTATGGATCCCACATAGTTGTTAAAAATATCTAGCCAGTAATTCCCAGAGCCCAAAGTAAAGATGAGGGATGCAGCAAAGGCTATAAGGCATAACATCCCTACAGGCAAAAAAAATAGAGGAGATAAAAAAAATATATTTTATTTTATGCTTTGATAATTGATAGGCTGAATTCACTAATGGAGAGACTTGCAGAAGGTCTATGTAAACAAAGTGATTTGAAACCCCACTGTGTTCAGAAAAAAAACCTGCTGTTGGCATCTTGCAAGAGCACACATTCTGACATATCAGATGTTTATGTTTTTGTTACACACACAAATATTTTATAGTGTGTATTTTATATGTAACTATTCGTGTCACATGTGACAACATTATTTTACAGGGGAAGAAAATTACAAAGAACACAAAAAATTACTGGGTTCCCCTGAAAAGCAATGTATCTGAAAGACTACATGTGCTGTGAAACACCAGGTGGGCTTTTTACATATGACTTTTGTGTAGGTGTGCCTTTATCGATGTTGAGTAAAGACAGTAATTTTGCACAATATCTTCTTTCTCTTTTCTGTCTTTAATTCATCTATGTTTTTGAAAGAGCATAAAACATTTTAAACTTGTGTTGCCAGGGCCCTAAATGCCATGATTGCCATCACCATACAGTAAGAACTTTTTAGAACTTTCCTGTTTACCTGTAAAAACTTCCTTAGGAATCCAAGGAGGAATCAAGTGCATGTCCATCAGAGGAGTAAGGACCCCCTGTAGATTTCCAAACATAGAGGACAAGCCCAGGCTGAAGAGCATGATGAAGAAGAGCACCGACCACACCTGAGAGCCTGGCATATTTATCACTGCCTCGGTAAACACAATGAAGGCAAGTCCAGTTCCAGAGGCGCTCTACAAGTAGGATGTAACACACAAGCTCATGCACAACAATCTCACTAAACTTTACTGAGAAAAAGGATCAAAATTGAATTTTTTTTGATTGATAGGAGGTACTACCTGGTCCAGGAAAGTTTGTAGGTCACAGGTCTTAAGATTGAGGCTTTCAACCTCTGAGGGATCCGTTCGGTTAAGATAGTTCAACCAGTCATCATAGTTCTCAAGAGTTATGTTTTCATCCCCAATGTTAAATGCATTCGTCAACGCCAGTATATTCCTAAAATCAACAAGAAATTTACAAGTGGATGTACTCCACTGTAATATGGCACATTATAGTTACATCATTGGTACGTACGTGTTTCTGCAGTTATCGTAGTTTTCGTTTGCTTTAAATCCAAGAATTGCAAAAATAGGAATTGATGCATATAATGATGTTAAACTGTTCACACATCCCACAATCAGAGCATCTCTCTCACAATTATTCCTGCAAAGATAAAACACTGTCTCAGTTGTGATCCACTTTTAAAAGATCTTTACAAATTTAAACTCTGTTATGAATGGAAATGAGTTCAAAACATTTTTACTTCTGAGGATTATAACTGGAAAAAGCAATAAGTCCACCGAAGGCCAAAGACAAAGAAAAAAAGATTTGAGTGGCAGCATCCAACCAGACATCAGGATTTTTTAGGGTTTCCCACTGCAATCAACATATACATTGTTAACACATATCAGATTTTACTCATGAAACGTATTCTTGAATTTATTTCAGGGATAAACAAACTTACATTTGGCGTGAAGAGATATATAAGTCCATCAGTGGCCCCCGACAGAGTCAGGGCTCTGACCAAGAAGATGGTTAAAACAAGATACGGTAGAGTGACTGTGACATAAATTGCCTGTAAAGAAAAAGGTTGAATGCTGTTAAAATATTCAATATTCACATTAAGCATTTTGGTCATTTCTGAGGCCACATCCTTTGCATGCACTCCCATTAACAGTTAAAGCCTCATCCATGTGCAGGTTGTTTGAAAGGGTGTTGTGAAGAGACTCATGGTTAGAGTCCTTTATATGGGACCTTAAAAGGTCCCATATAAAGGACTTTTGTGACAGTTCTTCTCCTGCTGGTTTGGGTCAAAACATTACATAAAGTGGTGAACTACCTTTCCAATGGTCTCAATTCCCCGTATGAAGCAGATGTACACGATGAACCAAGCAGATGCAAGACAAACCACAAGCCACCACTCTAAGGATCCACTCGTCTCAATGTTTGGTGTTATGTTCAGTGTTGTACGATACCAATAGTAATTCACTGATGAACTCTCTTCACATTCACTTATATAACCTGTACCAATGAGATTATTAGTAGAATTATTAATTAAGGAGCTAACTGTCTTTTGCTGTTGGTTATTCAGCATTCCGTGTGTATTACAATATACAATTTAAAAATTACCAGTGTGATTGGAGTTCAATGGGCAGTCCCTCCAAGGCAGTGGATTTTGAAAGGAGTTGAAGAAGTACCAGAGGATCCAGGCCAAGATCATGTTATAGAACATACCAACAAGGAAGGATACTGCCATGGAAGCCACACCTGTATATACACACTGATTTAATTCAGAAATGTAAAGTACAATGGATGGCTGTGATCTCAAAAGAATTGGAAAGAAGTTTTACACAGATTTATGTTGCACAGCTCATTCCTTTTTTTTGGCATCTTGTTTTTCTTGGTTTCTTTGCCTACTTGTTACCAAACTCTCTCACCTAAACCTCCCATATACGGGGAGATTGAATTCCACACGCCAACACTTCCCATACGGAGCCGTTGTCCGATGGCCAGCTCCATGTGTAACAGAGGGAGTCCCTCCAATACCAAGGCAATGACATAGGGGATCAGGAACGCCCCTTGAAATAAAACAATAATATTTGATAAGCAACAATCCAGTATGTCAGTGATTTTTTTTTTTTCTATTAGTGGGCGACTGACTTTACCTGGAAGAAAACAAACATGGGCATCTCTTTACAGTTGAAGGTCATTTTCTGTTTACTGGACATTTTATTATCAACAATCAGAGCTTTATCACACTCCACTCAAACCAAGCAACAGTCTCAACACCAGAAGTAGTCTTATGTGACTTATCTTGTGCATATTTGTACCATGGTGTGCACTTGAATTTTGACCAACCACAGCAATTAAAACACTGAATGCAATGACACTTTACAAGAAACATAATCACAAAAAAACAAAATCAATAAGGTATCATCTCTCCCTAAATCATTGGTGAAATCCAGGTAACTTATTAATAGAAGCCCATTAAAAAGCCCTTGGGGCAGAGAAGTTTCTGAATGCATTCTCTCATTAGACAAATATACATGCAGACCAGAATGATTTGATTTATTTTGTTTTAAAAACAAAAAACAATGACAACAAGACTATTCTCCTCTGAGGTCACACTGATGGCCACGTTAATATGTTTTTAGGTGAGTTTTGCTTCCTGTATGAAATTGCTAGAGATATGCATTTTTTTTTTTTTATTATCAATATTGTGTTGAAGTATAAATCAAGACAGTCAGCGACTTTATCTCAAAAAGTTGTTTAGTCAAAGTGACAAATGTTAAGTGTGTACTAGATAAATAAGAGTAAAGTAATATTTGCAGCCATGTCTCAGTCATGTCACACGTTAATGCAGAAGAAATAATAGTTAAATAATGGACATAAAGTCTGAATTTAAATAACAAGGTGTGTATTAATAACAGTATCTTCTATTTTAGAGAGAGCCTGTTTGATAATGGATTGTAAAATGATTCTTATGTTAAACCAAAGAAAAAGCCAGATTTTTGTCTGATCGGCTAACTTTACTTTTTGCAAAGTGTAAGGCATCCTGTAAGTAAATGAAAGGCTCTTACCTCCACCATAGGCTTGACATAAATAAGGAAATCTCCACACATTACCAAGTCCTACAGCAAAACCTATGCATGTTAGCAAATATTGAATTTTATTGTCCCATTTTGGTCTTTCAATGATCTCTTTAAGATCATCAGCCTGCATCTGTTCAACAGTGTTTTCTTCTATACCCATTACTCTTTGTTGCTGTTTATCTTATGAGACAACACATATCCTTTATTCCTGATGGGTCTGCTGCACTTTCTGAAGATATGGGTTGGGGAATGGTGTGCATATGTGTATGGGTGTGTGTATGGGGTTGGTGGGTGGGGTGTTAGCAACTTACCTGTTTGCATCAGGAGACAAAGGGGCAACCTTTGCCTTATCAGCCTTATTTTTTCTTGCTTTTGAAGCCGTGGGAACAATGAAGTTTGTTTATTGAGTAAAAGGTCATTTGTGTAAAATGGCATGGTGTTAAAAACAGAGGCGATAACAGCTGATTGTGATGCAGTGTAGCAGAACTGAAAGAGTAGAACTGTGATAAGACACATGCCTTTTAATTTGTTTGTGCCACAGTTTACATTACTGCTATTCGTACACAGTCTGAGTCACTTCATTTAGCAGTGTTTACCTAACACAACATACACTGTAAAAATGAAATGCTGCATTGTACCAAAAAAAGCCTTTTTCTGAATGTTTTATGTATAATATTTATACAGACTTCTGTCAGTCACAGAGCACAAGAAACACAGAATATTCACATAGTGTCATTTACTTTACATGTTATAGACTACTACAAAAACTAAGAGATTGAATATATCACTATAAAGCTAATTTGATCAACATTTTATTCACTTTTCAAATTCTCCAGACAGTGAACACATCCCAACAGTGACCCCAGCTGGACAGATGGGTGCATCACCTTTATGACTCATGTTAGGCTTCTTTGTAGAGCAGCACCTTCTCCCAGTCTCAAGACCTTTTTTGGTCATGTGGTAAGCTGTCAAATTATACTAAACCAACTAAAGGATCAACCCAAAATGGTGCCAGTGTTCACTAGATATGAAGTTTGTCAATATATATGTGCAGTAATTTGATACAAAATGCAAATTTGTTAAAAAATTTACACCACTATATGGTTTCATCCAGAGTTATAGGAAAGAAAGAACTTTTCTCTGATTTAAGGCCAGAAAGGGAACCAATGGAGCTCAAACAATTATGACTGCAGGGTCCATCCTTTAAGTTCAGATACTGTGTTTCATGATGCATAAAAGCATAAAGCTCTTAAAGCATAAAGTTGATGACCACAACATCATGAACACGTAGACTGTTCAACATAATGCCACCCATTAAAGTAGCTATTAAGGATATTGGTTTTATGAAAACAATAGTGTTCAGATGTTGCATAACGTTGCTTAAAGCAATTGTTTACTGTGCAGCATAGCAGCAGCAGCAGCAGCTTTCTCAAACGAAGTTACGTTTATATTTTATATTTATATGTTATTTTTATATTTATATTTTATGGTTACACTTAATCCCCAATTACATTCAAACACAAAGGTTAATAAATTAGTTAAATACATTTTTAAAAAAAACAAAAAACAAAAACAAAGTCCTCTTTTGATTTAGAATATCTCATTCATGCCTTCATTTTTTCCCCATCTCAACATCCAAAATCTCCTTTGCACTTTTTACTCCCACTGTGTCAGGCTAAAATGCAGCAGCAAGGCTCTTAAGTAGGATTGGGAACATCATTCCCTTTTCCAGGACTAATTTTATGAAAAAGATACACATTTGTAAAGTTTCCTAGCTTCTAAACTCTCACATAGCTGAGTGTCCACTAAATTTCAAGTATTATTTTTATTATTTGTCTAGGGATGGCAAGCTGTTTTTATGTCGTGTGCAGAATTTTTTCTTTTCGTCATTTATATTGTTCATCATCAATTCCTCAGTGAATTAATAGAAAATTGAGAATTACATTACAGTACAGTATTATGCTGGGGACTTTTTGAGTTCATTGCTCTTTTGACTTTGGTTAGAAATATTATCGAGATGTGACCTATCCCTCTTCTTGGTCCTGAAGCATTTCCAGATAGCAACTAAAGGTACAGCAAGACTGGGGATCCCTGCCAGTATGAAGATGATTACATAGATCCAGGCTGGATGCTGCTTATCCCCCAGTGCAGGGAATTTCTCCTGCAAAGAAAGAGAGAAATGTTTTGTTTTTGAGTTTTTAACTGGTACATTGCACTATGCTTTGTATATTCAAGGGAGATCATCTCGACATAAATTCATATTTACCGATTCAGGATCCCAGACTTTGTAAAGGACCTTTTCAGAAACTTTAGTGACGAGGTAAAAGACCAAGATCAAGAACATAATGAGCGGGCTGATGAATCTCCATGATATCTGCCAGAAGAAGTTCGGTTTGTGTCCAATCATGAACTTTATATCGTCATTGAACCTGAAAGTTACAAATATTATTTATTAGAGGGAATAAGTAATGCTCCTTTTTGTTATTTTGTCTACACATTCTTGACAAAGTTTGTGTTTCACAGCGATAGAAGCTGAGTTGAACTATTTGAACAATTCAGAACCAGTATTTCAATGTCACCTGTCTATCCCATATATGTACACCACTGAGAACATCTCGCAGAATGCAACAATTAGCAGAGGGATGGATCCTCCATAGGTGTCAAACAGTGAAAGCCAGTAGTTGCCAGAGCCTTGGATAAATATTAGGCCCACCAGACAACATAACAGACATGTTAAACCTAAAAGAGAGCAAAGTATTAATCAAGTCTCCTTGAAATATCTTTCTCAAATGCAAAATGAGAGAATAGTAGGAGTTACCTGTGACAACCTCTTTTGGCCATGACTTAGGGAAAACTTTGAGGTCTTGCAGTGGCACGAGAACTCCCTCAATGTTACCAAACATAGAGGACAGGCCAAGACAGAAGAGCATTATGAAGAAAAGGACAGCCCACACCGGAGAGACGGGCATCTTGGTAATAGCCTCAGTAAACACAATGAAGGCTAAACCGGTTCCTTCAACCCCCTAGACCCAAATGTAGCACAGCGTCACAGCGAATAATCATTTAAAATTAATCAATTCGCCTCTTGCAAAAACTTGCTGAAATCTTACCTCACTGAGAAAAGTATCTAAGTTGCAAGTTTTCAGATCCAGGCTTTGAAATACATCAGGGTTTGTTTCATTAAGATGTTGAACAACATTGCTGTAGTTGTTTTCACTGATGTCCCCCTCAGCAAGCCCAAATGCATTCAGTAATGTTAGGATGTTTCTAAAACACATAAAAGTGTTAATTATTACAATCAATATATTGCCGAAAAAAATATGGAAGTTACTACATGTATAGTTTGACAAAAAAAAGACACACAGTACCCAGAAAGACAGTTGTCAAATCTCTGTGTTGCTCTGAAGCCAATGATGGTGTAAATGACAGTTGCAGCATAGACAGAGGTGACACCATTGATGATGGAGATGATCACTGCGTCCTGTTCACAGTTGTTACTGGAAAAAAAAGCAATTTAACTTTTATTATAGTGTCATTCAGTTGCTTTTAAAAACTTTGAAATAATGTCCAAACTCACTGCACTGAGTTGTAGCTGGAAAAGGAAATAAGACCGCCGAAGGCCAGAGAGAAGGAATAGAAAACTTGAGCACCAGCATCCAGCCACGTTGACGGCTTTGCCAGCTCTGTCAACTGGAAGAATAAGTTAAGTACATAATTATGAATGAATGAATTATTTCACTAAATGGATTATATAGTACAGCATAGTAATAAGGAATTAAGAGTGAGGATAATTTGGATAACAAAAACAGCAAGATATTTGGTAAAAGATCAGATGGAGGGAGATTACTGTTGGCGCAGCCCCAAAAGATTGTTATTATGAAATTAAAACAACAATCATCCTAAAAAATCTCAATCGAAAATGTTCCCCCTGTAACTGCCAAGTAGCAGTATGACCTATTTTTTAATGATTTGTTATTAAATACAGTTAGATCATTGTTAATCTTAAAATAAATTTTAAAAAAATACAACTTACATCTGGCGTGAAGAGAAACTTAACACCACTCAAAGAGCCCTTCAGGGTCAATCCTCTGATGAGGAATATTGTCAGCACCACATAGGGAAGGGTCGAGGTCACATACACAGCCTAAAGAAAATAAAAGTATTCATATGATTAATGTAAAGCTTCGTTTAAATCTTCTCCATTATTAAAATAGCAATGTGCTTTACCTTTCCAGTGGTCTCGATACCACGAATAACGCAGACGTAGAGCACAGACCATGCACAAACATGACATAGCAGTATCCACCACTGCAGACCTCCATCTTCTTCAATGCTTGGAGTTGTGTTCAGGGTCTCCCGGTACCAGAAGTAATCCACAGGAGAGCTCTTCTCACACTCTGAGACGAAGCCTGACAAAATTTAACATCAGCCTGAGTCACTGAGTCAAATCAAGAGTTTCAATTCACATTTACCATTTTGCAGAGGGGCAGCACTGGGTGAAGCAATACCTGTTAAATTGGCATTCACTGGACACTGACTCCAAGGCAGAGGCTCTTGGAAAGAATTAAAGAAGTACCACAGAATCCAGGCAATGATGGTGTTGTAGTAGAGACTGATCGTCAGAGAAACACACATGGATGCAATACCTGCCAACAAATGTTTTTAAAGGGTTGCTTTGAAGGCACTTTTCCATTTCTTTTAGAAAACATTATGCAAAATGTTCCTCACCAATCCCTGTCAAATAAGGATGGACCGTAGCCCACACTCCCAAACTGCCTCTTCTTAAACGCTGACCAATAGCAAACTCAAGATGTAGAAGTGGGATTCCTTCAAGAACCAGCAGGATCAGAAATGGTATCATAAACGCACCTGGAGGAAAAATATAGAAACTGTCAGTTTTCTTCATCATTACAACTAAAACTGTTTGTGAAATATTAAAAAAAACTTACGTGAAGACTAAAAAAATATATTTATAAGGAAATAAATACATTCCAACAGCATCATGTAATTGTTTAAGATGCACGTGAGCACATGTAGAGATAACGTCAGACAGTAAATGCTATTATGCAATGTCAAGTCCATTTAAACCTTTGACATAGGCACTTTACAAGGGTTCATATAAAACTTCTTATCTGAACAGATCACTTACAAGCCATCTTTTTGAGTTCAAATGATTAATCCTCTTAACAGATCTTATCTATGTCGTCATTACTTGATCAGCAGTTTCGTGTATTGCTCACTAATTAACTGGAAGATGGTTTTCCACTACTGTATAGACATCATGCCATATGATTCACAGCTTCAATTGAGTTCAATTAAAAATATCTCATTTGTCCCTCCAAGAAAAATTGAGGCTAGCCAGTCATGTCTTTTTTTTTCTAGTCTTTCAAACATAGACAGTTAACTATTAATTTACACACATAAAGCTTGTGTAAAAAAAACAACAAAAGTATTAGGAAAAATTGAAAAGATAAGCAGTTATGAATCAAATTAAATCATACTGAAAAATCATGATTACCATTATTAATTCTCCATCTTTGTATGTTGTATTGTTGTATGTTGTAATCTGTTGTTAAATGTTTGTGTTACAAACAGGTAGTCTAAAATGCATTTTTGATGGCAGCAGAGATAAATAATTAAAAAGATTATTTTTTACTGACTGAAACCCTGCCTGTGAATGAAATTTTAGTTGACAGATGGGAATAAACCCTTTGATCCTGTACTCTCACACTTAGTCTGGCTTTGATTTACTGAGATATTGGTTATTTTTGTTTTGCTTGAACAGAATTTTCAGAAGTAGTCAAATATGAAATAAACACAGTTTAAGCATTACTTGCCTCCTCCATGACTCTGACACAAATAAGGAAACCGCCAGACATTTCCAAGTCCGACACAAAACCCCACACAGGTCAACATGTACTGGGCCTTGTTGTCCCATTTGGGTCTGTCTCCAGCCTCTTCTTCCTCCAGCTTGTCCAGCTGCTGATGGGACAGTATCCTGTCCTCCAGGCCTGGATTGGGGAGTTTCAACTTCATGATCTGTCAGACACTTGTGGTTGTGTGGTCCTACGATGCTGTCCTGTAATAAGTGCTGGGACATAAGTTGTGGCTCACACTATGAGATCCTACAGTATGTCCTGGACTTCTGTAATAGATTGACTAGGCGGTGGTACAGTGGTGAAACGTTTGAAGCATGCTGAGCAAGAAAACACATGATGGTTAACTAGGGTCTTATCTACTAGATAAGGGTCACTGCACAGAAGTTCTTCAGACGTTTATTGAAAAAAAGAACCTTTGTTTTGTTAAGATGTCTTGTAAGGTGACACCTTAATGAGTCAGTTCAACTAAATGATAAGGACTTATTTTAAAAATTAATTACAATAACATGCATTATGTAGCATTGCAGATAGAACTTTTTGCCCAACAAACTTTAACCAGGAAATAATGAGTTTATGAATGACTGAAAAACAGTGTGCAGTCACATAACTGTGATGACATTTTAAAACAGTTTGAGTATTTCATGTTTAAAGTCTCTAAATTAATGATTGACATATATTCTCCTAATGACTTTCCTAAATTTAATTTGGGCAACTGATTGAACATTAAATTTAACATGATGACATGTTTTCATTGACCTCTGGGCTACATACTTTGTGTGCACTGCTGGTGTTACTTAAGGTCTATTCCACCCAAGACTGTTTCAAGTCTATAAAAATTTATAAGAAATATGAGCATTGTTTTAAACTTGTGTTTAGGTTGTTTTTGCTGATCCGAATAATTTGAAGATGAAAGGAGGGTTAACAGCCACACAGTAACAAAGTTTTTGTCTTTTATAGCAACAAAAAATAGCTGTTTATAAGTCATGTACAGACATGATTTGAAAAACCTGAAAAATAAATGATATGTAATGAAATAATTGAACACAGTCTTCAAATTTATTTATCTATTAATTTAAAAAACAATTTCACTTAATACATTAAAGAATTGTTTCATATTACATGTTTGAACTGTATTAAATGTAAATCACACACAAATAATGCCTGTTTTCTCCACTGCAATATTACCTAAAGCTATAAAATATTCCAAAATTATATTAAAATATGGATTTTTTTAACAAATGCATGACCAAAAACTTTAAGATTATGTCAGTATACCTGTTTTCAGCCATGGAATGCTGTTTAGGGAC
>JAQMCX010000057.1:5439177-5483220 GCA_029814765.1 Acanthurus leucopareius | reverse complement strand
TATCTATCTATCTATCTATCTATCTATCTATCTATCTATCTATCTATCTATCTGTCTATCTATCTATCTATCTATCTTATTTTTTCACCTCTCTATCTATTTTAGCTCTGCCGTATCTAATAGTAAATTTAAAAAAATAATAATTATTAACAACATTGATGGCAGCATTGCAAGTTTAGGCGCAGAGCATTTTATGCACTTCCCATATTCGCCACTGGAGGTCGCCATTGCGCCTGTAATATGAGCCTTGTCTGCCGGCTGAGGTCTGGCTGCTGCGTCCCCTGGCAGAGTTTGTGCTTGAGGAGGGAGCCGCTTGCTTCTCACAGACCAGGCGCCAAGTGTAGCAGTCCCGTCCGCAGTCTGCCTCAGCACCTCAAACGCCCGCTATGCCCTTGGATACCAGCGCACCGCTCATTTCCACAGCGCTCTGACGCACCTCACTCATCAGCGAGGTACCCTGGATCTTTACTCCTGGACTGTTGTGTACATCGTCCTGAGTCCTCTGCGCTGCCTGAAGCGAATGGAGAAGGTCCAAGGATAGCAGAGGGTGCAGGATTTTGCTACTGCAGAAGACCTGCCGGTAGTTCGCTGCCCGGGGGGCTGCCTGTCTGTCAGAGGCTGCGGTGGTGTCGCATCCAATATTTTTCCTAATCTACAACCGCCTTGCATGGATACATCATGGCCACGTTTGTGTGCAGGGTTCAGTTCCTAGATGATACAGATCCATTTAACAGCACCAATTTTCCCGAACCCACCAGGCCACCTCTGTACACTTTCAGGGAAGATCTGCCTCTGATCAATCAGATTGCTGGAATCCACAGGCTCCTAAAAGCCCCACAGAAGGTATGCATAACACTTTATAACCTCCTGATTGTGTTTTTGATCATGTTTATACAAAAGAAATCGGTGAAAAATTAACACCTTGCAAATGCTAAATTAATGATTAGCCTGAACACGTTGATGGGGAAACTACCAAACAAACCTAATGGGCCGTTGACCGTGCCAGTGCAGTTTGCTGATCTGTGATGCTGATGGAGCCACAACACGCGCTCAAGCATTAATTGTATGATCATTGTCAGTAAGATGTGCCTGTATTATATAATTGTGGAATATTTATTAGCTTAAGGTGATATTAGAGTGGAATAGACAGCCATTATTTGTGTGTGGGGGGAGGAAGGCATCTGTTAATGTTTACCTCAACCACAACGGTAATCCCCCCCCAGTTAACCTGCTTTTCTTACTATTCATTATCTAGGATTTGGAAGATCTTCAAAATCTGGAAGAGTTTTGTGCCAGTTATGTTGTGCAAGAGGAAAGAGACAAATAAAAAAAAATGCAATGATGGTACCCTCAGTATATTGATAATGATTGTTTGGGTTTGCTTAAATTTCTCCTAACCTCAACTTTGAGTTGGGTTTGACTTGTCTTGACTGTGATGAAGCTGAAAAAGGTCTGTCGTGGAGGAGGAGCTGTTTTTGCACTTGTGGTATCATGAATGAGCAGTTCATGTATGAAACCATTTCTGCCATTGTCACCACACATCCCCGGTTAGAGTAGGTGGGGTCAGATGTCCACTTGCTCAGTTGTTGAGGGATGGAGGAGGGTAATTCCCCATCAGATTGTCCCAGATCTGGGGATTTGAATTTACACTCATCAGATTTCAACCCAAATGACAAAACCATGTCTATCTAAACATAACACATTTCTTAAATAACTTTTTATTTAAGATCCTTCCGTTTTTGGCTTAACAACAACAAAAGAAAACAGTTATTTTTACGTAACCAAAAGCAAAGTGCATTTTGCTGTGCCTCCTCATCGGTGTGCGTGGTCAGCTGCATCACGTCAGTCTCCATTTATTCCTCCCTGTCTGAGGAGGTGAAACAGTGCACATTGTTTTGGTTGCAAGAGTTGGCTTTCCCAAAATCCACAACTGCACAGCCGGTTATAAGCAGCTCAGAATAACTAAATGTTCCTATTTTGTATGGTGTAATTGCCCTGTTTAAGTTTCCCAAGGAAAGTCGGCGACAAATAATGGAAACCTGAGGCCTGTTTTCTCTTATTTTTATTTCTTTTAGAGGCCCCGGAAGGCAGAATCTCTTGAGAAATGTTTCTTTCTCCCTCTTGATTAGACAATGTGCATCCAAACACATGTTTAAAAAGCCTCATCGACTGACCTTCAAGTTCAAACAAAGCAGAGGGGCCGCAGCATTTGAAGTTAAATCTTTCATTGAGCATACATCTCCCTTTGGTTGGGAAGTCGTGTAAATAGAAAGTTAATTAGGGTCTTTCTTCATTCTGTCAGATCAATGGTACTCCGTATTGTTTGAGCAGAGTTGGCGAGATAAGTCACGGAAGCCTCAGGATGCTGTGGATCACCACAAGCCTGGCTCTCATTGTGCAGCCCACTCGCTCTGACCAGCAGGATGGGATGGGAACACTTTCCCCTGTTCGAGAGTGGAGAGTGAGGCGGACAGAGATGAAAACACAAACAAAGAGCCGATGTGCTTTGCACAGTTGACTGGTCTCAGTTTAGCAGTAGGCTGGCTGGACCACAACCTAGACAGGGAGCACCAGCGGTGAGCTCTGCAGTGCCTTGGTTTGTGAGATTTGGTCACACTGGTGGTTAGCAATAACTTAAAGGAGCAGCACTTGTGCGTGGAGTTTTCTGTTTCACACCCTCAGACGTATAAAGAAGCAGCTCCGACAACAAACCTGTTGTCTTTGAGCTCTGTCTCCAGAGCGAAGGTCAATCTGGTATAAATAGAAAGCTGCTAACACATGGTGCCGAGGGAGTCAAATCAGCTAGCATATGCTGTCTCTGGGGCCGTTCCTGTCAGTTTCCAGCCAATGTCTCAACAGAGGAGATCTGTAAATGTGTTTGTGTGTGCTGGGTTGGACATGGATGGTGCTGGGGCTCTGCTACACAGAGTCAAACCTCAATCAGGACCGATTGTTTTTCGAGGTTTAGACATCAGATGATCAGGGTTCATTTTAACAGCAAAGAGGATAACCATAAATGTTTGTTGTGTAGCAGCAACAGCAGATACACTTTGAAGGAGGAAAATGCCATCATAATGTAGCATGTGATTATTGCAGTAGCACTGAAAACCCTGAAACACACTTTTTGTGATGCATCAATTGTACCAGTGTTCAGCCATATCTAAGCTGTAGCATCTCATCTGTAATCAAGTTTTTCTGCTGCTACTGTGGATGGAAAATGTGACTCAGCCTTTTTGATCTGCATTATTAATGCATGGTCCTTGTCAGATGAGGAAGAGTGCATGCCGCTCAAAACCTGCCGGAGTTATTCCAAATCTGCTGGTCATGTCCACACAAATCGGTAGATCAATAGTCCTTCATGAGCTTTTCTTCTCTGTCAATGTTTTGTAGTCTGTGGCCTGGTGGCCTTGAGGCCTGGCATCAGATTGCAAAGCAGAATTCAAGGCAGGGAAAATGTGGCTAAGTCTTGGAGAATGAACTCTCACTTTACCAATTTCAATTTCTGGGCCGGTTGTTTTCCTGCATTTTTTTTCCCCTAAGAAATTACAGAGTCCCATAATGAGAAGTTATGTTAAATGCTGTAAAATACAGGTTCCTCATTCATGCCTGTCAAAGCTCCTTTGAATTTTTTTACACATTGTTATGCAGAGTTGAGGTTTCTTCGGTCTCTGCGCTCTGAGAGGTTGTCTCAGTTTAGGGCTCCTTTTAGAAGAATGCAGCATCCGTGGACCGGCTCATCCTCCGCATGCTTGTGAGAAATGTGAGATTACTGTTGTGGTTTCTCTTTCATGCATCGAATGTGTCTCGGTGTGTTTTAAATCACTTGTCTTTGGAGAGAGACCACAATTACCATCCTCACCTTTATCAAACAAGCTTTAAGCCTTTAAAGTGGCTCTCTGTGTTCGGTGCAGTTCACAGACAAAAATGTGTTCGACTGGCTGACATTGGAAAGAGACAGTGTTTTTATTGCGAGGCTTTTGAGTTTTCCAGTGTGCAGCTTGCACTTCTCATTCCAGATGTCTTTCCCCAGTGGAATACAAATCCATTTGGAGTGATATAGCAGTTTTTAATTGGAAATTGCATGGTGTTTATTTTTAGTCCTTTCTGCCTCAACTGCCTCCCTGGTCAGTGGACCACAGTATGGTGGTTGAAAGGGAGAGGCCAGACCTCAGTGTGTGAGCAGAGCACTTGTGGTTACTTCTCTGGACTTGGCCATCGCAGGGCCACCGTGGGTTCAAGTCCTGGGCGGGGGAAAGCTGAGGAAGCCTCTGCTACTGATAATCTGGTAGCACTGTTCCTGGATTAAGGGCCATTTATGCGCATCAACTTGGCCTGGTTATAAATGGCAAGTTCTGTAAACAGAAATCCAGGTTGATTATGTAATGAGAATCTAAAGTGAGACTTGTAGGATGGATGCGTGGACGCATTGGTGAGTAGGCAGATTTACAGATGGAGGATGATTAATGGCAGCCTTTCATAGCTCACTTTGACTTCTTTTGCTTTTTCTCTTTTGGTCTGCGAGTCAAAACCTTGTGTGGGGAAATGCATTTCTCGGCCCCACAGTTAGCTAATTACTGGTTACTGCTGCAAATTCAGCCCAATGTTTTGTCTATTTCAGGGTGTGAAACAGAGCGTGAACTGTAGGAGAACAAACGGGTTTCCTTTTTTACCCCCTTTTATCCGATTCACAAACTTCAAAAGCACAAAATATCAAAAAATACTATAATAATGCACTGCACTTCTATAATAACTCAGATTTTCATTCAGAAACTGACCAGTTCATGACAGCTTTTATGGTTGCATAACATCTTGTGTTAATTTTCTGCTTGTAGATGGAGTGACTGCTTTTTTTTTTTTTTTTTGTGGATTTTTCGGTGATGGAAAACACCCAGAGAAAAAAATAAATAAAGAATAGTGACTCAAAAAACTCAAAATTTCTTAAAAGGAAAATAGTTCCAGATGATTACATTGACAAGAGATTACTGGCAGGTGAAGTTCACAGCTTTTACTGATTAACCCCAAAAGATTTGACGAAATGACAACAGGCCAAGAAAAAAACAACTAAAAAATGAATTACCCGATAAACATTTAAGAGAAATGACCCAAACTGAAAAGTGCGTTTCCAGTGATTTAGACATTTAGGGAGACTTCTGGTGGTCAAAAGCAGACATTCAATAGAATAGCAAGCTTTCCTTGGTTTGGTTCAGTTTGTCACAGATTATAAAGCCTCTGGTCGGCGTGTATGATTTAGTGTGTCTTCTCCTTCATGCAACATTTCATATTACTGTCACACCCATTATTTTTAAAGGCATGTCAGTCCATAGACACAAAAATAGCGGGCCTAACTTTGGCCCTTGTTCCTGGATTTCCTGTCCTCTCAGAATCTGTCCTGTAATCTGGAGAAGTACTTTCTTCCCTCCTCTGCCCGCATACAGTATAGCTTTGTGTTTTTGTCTTCTCTCTCTTTCTGTGTCCCCCCTTCTTTCTGTCCCTTTCCATCTTTAGTATTCTTTACTTTAAGAACATCAACAATATCCAAAGACTTGTCTGTGTTTTAGAACAATAGGATTTCTGAGTGGTTAAGGTTTCGGTGCATGTTTACTGCACCTGTGCTTTGCTTCATCTCTTGTGTCTTATTAAAATGAACACGTTTACCTCCATAAAATAATGTTATATTAGCAGTTATGTTTAACTTCTCATGCATGGGAAGCATGGAAGACAGCTCAGAGTCAGAGAGAGGGTTGGACAAAGAGTGAGAGTTCTTCGAACCAGCCACATGTTTTGTCTCAGTTCTCAAATATGACACAGTCCTTGAGTGCTGTAGTGTGGTAATACAAACAGAGAGGCCAAACAGATCAAAGCCATCAGACCCATAATGCCTTTCCCAGCCTTTTTTCCTTCTCGTTCAATTAAGTGACTGTGATATGTGGGAGGAAACTGAAGTGCATCAAACCTGGCAATGAATAGTCTAGTTTTGAAAACACGTTTTCACATGTTGTATACATGTTTACATGCATCGTTCTTTTTTTAAGAGAAAAGAAATCTCGTAGGCTGCTCATCTGGGATGTGTAAATAGTGATTTATGCAAGCATATCATTTTCTACTTTACAAAGCCCTCGATGTGGGCTGACAAGGCAAGACAAATGTACCAAGTTTACTGTACTTGTGGGCTGCAGAGTTTGTTGTTGTTTTAGACACCCCGGCTGTTGATGGAGTAGAGCTGCGCCACTCTCTCTGCTTAAGTCAAATGTTTGCCCTCATGTAATTGTATTTGTTTGCCTGCCTGCCTACTTCACCCTCACAGCCGCTCTCCTGTGGAGCTGACAGGTCCTGAGTATAAATAGGTTAATATCTCCATTTTGGAGGTCACCAAGACAAGAAACCAGACACTCTCATTCCTCATCTCTGTTACCATAGGCAGCTGATGACAGCCATCCAAGACCAGTCAAATCATTCACCCCCTCTGCAAAATCATCTCGTGCAATGATAGATTATCAGACGGGGGGGAGAACAGAGAGATAAGAGTCACCAGGTTGCCAAACTGCCCCAAAAAAACTGCATGACTTGTCTGCAACCCTGCCCTGCCTGTCATTGTAGAGTGCTGACAGCAGCTGATAAAATAACTTTCTACGGATCACTGCAGAGCAGACATCAACCTCAAACACACTGTACACTCACCCACTGACCCATAAAAAGAATAAAGTCTCAGTTTCTTGTATAAAACTTTTATAGAAATAAAATTGTTTTATGACACTTACGACAAACACAAGCACTATTGTTGTTGCAAGCTGTGATTTAAAGAATAAAAGTCTTTCCTTATTGTGATTGATGCATGTGATCAGATCTGTGCTGAAAAACACAATCAACACATTCATTCTTCTGTTTCACAAAAGAAGCCAAGCAGCCTTCCAAAACCTTGGAGCTATTTTTTCATTTTTAACTCTTAGATAGAATTTCTCCATCACAGCTCTGGAGAATTTGACTTTGCCTAATTTTGATATCGTACATGTTCATGGCTGTAACAGGATGCCTGAGTCTCAGAAAAAGACTGTTTTTACCTTGTTCAACTGACGAGTCAGTTCTGATCTGATCAGATTTGGAGAAGCATTTGTTACAGCGGGCCCTTGGCTCCATGCATCAGCTAATTGTAAACATCTCCTGCTCATAGTCCAGCAATCTCTACATGTGTAAAGAGTGAAAGACATGATCTCCAGAGGATCGATGACATATTGATGTTTTGGCTGTGTCTTCCTCCCATCTAGCCTGATGACTGTGCACTTCAGCTGTCCCATAATGGAAGCTACCTGGACCTGGAGTCGACCCTGGCGGAGCAAAAAGATGAACTGGAGGGATTTCAGGATGATGGAGGGTAAGATTACGACCACCTCTGTGGTTGTGTCTTTTGTAGCTCTTCTTTACTGTCACTGTGAACTACATGAGAAAACAACTGCACATACACAACATGTTAACAGAAAAACAGTCTACATTACTACACTAAAAATTGAATTACATATTGATATCTCTTTAATGGTGGCCATAAATTCTTTGCACTTCTAAAGTTGCAGCTGGCACTGACGGACAGGTTGATTATATACCCTACTTGCCTGACTTTGATTATCCAGGAATAAACTGTAAATATTGTTACGGTGAAATATCGAATCAGATATAAAAATGTCTTATTCAAGACAAAACTGACTTTTTGATTCCAACAATCCGACTTTTAAAAACACTACAAACATGTCTCTACTTTAGCAGTCAGACATAATCAGTACAATGTGAATTAATGTTTTTGTAGGGGGAGAAGCATAAAAATTCATGTGAGATAAGAGGAAAAAGATACCATATTTAAAACCTTGGTCATGGGAATACATATTAATATCCTGCGTGCCTAATTTGATTCTATTACAGTGATTTGAATCATAATGATACCCATTGCGTTCCAGGATGAATTAGGGGAATAATCCCTTTTCTGGGCCTCAGCTGATTGAGCTCTCCTGCTCAAAAGCGGCTCTCATGAGGTGGTTGTGTCTGTCAAAGAGCAGAGGGGACAGGCTGTTCCCCACCTCAGGGACTCTCAGTTTCAAAAAGCCTTTCAGCACTTTGGGATTGTAAAGGAAAAAGAAGGTTAAACTGAATATCAGTGTTATTAGCTTCTCTAATTCCTCAGTCACTAGTATCACAACAATCTCTATGGCTCTGAATATGTCATTTTTTTAGATGATAAGATAGTGGAACTTGTTGCTAAATTATATTCGTCATATTGTATGAAAGTCACTCGTTGATATGTTTTTATCAGTTCTGTTGTGGTATTAGCGCTGGTTTTAGGAACAGACTAAATGGCTCAGAGTTTCCATGGCAAACATCCATTCATGTTCCTTAAAATACCTGGCTGAGTGGCAGCGCTGATGTCATCTAAACCACTTATGAGGTGTAGACATGTCTCATGAGTAATCACCCAGTGCGCTCATTAGAAGTGGCCAAACTGCAATTGTACACGCATACCCATGTAACCCCTAGCTTCTAATTTAGCGGCATTGTTTCCCTGTAATATGTAGTTCAAGGAGGTTTTGTCTTGACATAACTTCCAGGTCTGGGTGAAGAAGAGATTTAAAATTGTGTTAGTCTCATTTCTGTTTCATACACTCTCTTAAGCCAGTTGCTTTATTGGCTCCATATGTTTTTTTCATGTACTGTGGAGTATGTTGATATATCATTCATATGCCGCCCTCTTTAGATGATTACAAACCAAAGGTTGGCACCAGAGTTCCTGGTCGGCTGGACCACAAACATGTATGAATTTATTTGTCTAACTTGGAATTCATAAGCTGCACTCTGGCTTGGTGTTTCTATTGGACGTTGAGCGAGCTGTCCTTTCCCAGTTCTATCTGAAATTGTTAGGAGCTTATGGGAGGCTATTGAGAGCTGTGAGGTTAAAGTGGTCCACTTCTTCTCTCGTCGAAGGCCGAGCCTGCCAGGGCCCCCGTGCGGTGCCAGCTGGCACGGGCTGGTATGGATGTGTGTCATTAAACCCACACAGCGTTGTCTGAGGAGGCTGGGGGTGAAGGTGGTTAGCCAATTATTTAGTAAAAGTAGGGCAGTTGTGCTCGCTGGCTTTTTATGGTGCTGATGTGCCCGTGATTACATCCCCCACTGCTCAGCGTTGTTGATGTGATGATTATGGAGCTAATAAAAGGTCTGCTGAGGCTTTTCACCTTTACTTGTTGCATTTTATTTTTGTTTTTTACCCTCCTTTTTACTACATCAGATCTGTCAGCAGCAGTCTCCAACTCCAGAACTTTTAACTTAAGACTTTGAATGTTTCCCAATTTTTTTCTGAATTTCACAAGTTGATGTCAGAGTAACACCACTGTACCACCAGCTAACAAGCAAAAGTGTGCTCTCATTATTTTTACTTTAAGCCCAGGCACCTTTAAAAAGAGAAAAAGAGCTATGTTCCAACACTGCCTGAGTTCCTGAACTCCCCTGACCATTGGCCATCGAATCCGTCTGTAATTGATATTAATGACAGGTTACATTCCTGAGGCGCCTGTGTCATACCTAGTGTCTTTACAAACAGATTAAAGTATGATCCTCTGACAGAGGGCTGCAGAGCCAGGAGATATCCATGTCATGGTGGCTTAAGGGCCATAATCACTTCCACACCGTTTTTGAATCTCTGCTGTAGGAGATTGTGACTCATAAATCCCCTGTCCCATCTCTAATACGGTCTCACTTCAAGTTATAAACTGACCATGTAGACCAGACATGTGCAGAGATATGTCTGCATAGTTGTAGGTAGTCATTGTGTCATTTAGCTTTGTAGCTGTGAGAGATTGATCGACCCCATGTACACAATTTCCTGCACTTTTAGCCCTTAGATGAGATGGAATATGGGGGAAATAGTTGAGATCAGATGGCCTGACATGTTCTTATAGACGTTTATAGGCCTTGAATGTTTTTGTGGATTAGGTGGATTGAGGAGAGCGAGCTTGGCGTTGGGTTCAGGGGAACTCGGGTCTGATATTGTAGGAAAAATGTTTTGTTGAGGTCATGTGGATATATGTTGTTTTTATGCCTGCATGCCAGCAACAACTGTATCCAGAGACATAATGTTTTTGGGTTGTCTGTTTTTTGGTCCACTCCATTCATGTGAATGAAGGGAGACTTTTGGATTTTTTTTGTTTGTTTGTTTTGTTTTAATTTGGCAAAAATGAAAATTTTGTCATATCTGCCATAAAAAGTCCACTTGGGCTCAAGAATTTGGTGATAAAACATCACTGTGAAAAAACAACACATTTTTGGCCATAATTTAAAAATGATGTCTAATCTAATGTGATACAGTGATGATGTGATGAAATTTTATATTAAAAAGTTCAAAGGTCAACTTCACTACAATATTATAATGTTCTGTGAAAATACTTTTACTTTCTCTGACGCTGTGTCTCAGGAACAGAGGGACAGATTGTGACCGTGTTTCACATTTAGTCCGTCACTAAACAGGTGACGCTGATATTTGGTCTCCACCATGAAACTGCTTATTGTTTAGACCTTCTGTGCCTCTGGGTTGAGGATGTGTGTGAAGCATCCACATTTGAGACTTTGGAGCTTCTTTGCAGCAAAATCCATATTTATGCCCTGTAGTTCACCACAATTGCTCCAATATTGAGCTTCAGGTGATTGTCCTTCCAACATGTAATGAAGCTGTCTTCTGTGCGCCCCTATAAAAACTGTCTGTAAGTGAAGACAGCATGTTTCTCACTGGAACTTATTCACTGGAATTATGCATGTCAATACACTAATAATTTCCATTTCTCCAGAAAATACATTTAATACCTTTTATTAAAACCTTTCAAAGTCTTCACCTCGTATATTACAAAAGATTGGACGGACATGAATGTAAAATAGCAGCTTGACTGCTTGGTGGAGGCCTGCAACCACGAGGCAGTAATTCTAGTGCTCAAATATGTGACATTGATTGGCAGATGATTAGTACAGTTGTACGTCTTCAAGGACAAATTCCCTGGCTTGCTGAAGTGCTGTTATTGACTTCGTAATCTGTTCAGCATGTGAAATGTGAAGCTAAAATGCAGCACAGAAGAAGACACTTTTTAGTTTCACTTTTTTTTTTAATTTCACTGGCCTGGTACATAAAAGGCCCATCTGAGAGCCAACAATTTTGTGCTGAATACGCCTTTCTTGGTTTTATTGAGTGTTCTTGATGTGTTCAACAACCAGTCAGAAGTCAGGCCTTTTAAAATCCAACCAAATCCAACTGTTTTCGCTTCGAGGCCTCAGCTATTCAGGGTTTCTCATCATATCCTTTCATCTCTCTTAGGGCAGCTCTGCTTTCATTATTTTCATTTTTTTCTGACCCACTTGGACATTGTTTCCTAGAAGCTCACAAGCACACGAGAGGGGCACATTTGAAAAGAACCAGAGGAAGTGTCATACACAGAAAAGCTCTAACTCCAAGGATGGAAATAAAACACCAGTTGTCCCCTCTGTGTTTGCAGAGCTGTTAATGGGTATTATTAAAAGAACAGAACAGCATGGTGAATTTAGGATGCCTGGGTGTGTTTGTGTGTGTGTGTAACCTGTTCATTGGCAAGGAGAGCAGTTCTTTCGGGGGACATGACCCTTGGTAGATTTTCTCTTGGTCTGATTCTTCTGATTACACACCCTCCAGCTGACTCAGGTCCTACTGTAGACCCCGATGTAGGAGCAACAAGTGCTGAGTCAGCAGGCCTCTGTGAGGCCTTCTCGTCTAACATTAATTGGTTTTCGAGAAGAAGCGCTGGCTTCTCTGTATTCCAAGTATGTGTGTTCAGTTTCAGTGGGTACACATTCAGTGCTGTTTCATAAACAGCGCCCATAATGCTCCCGTAGATAAATCCGGAGAGCACGGAGCTGGCAGGCATCCATCCGCTGGTCCAGTTGCTGCTGCTGCTCTGGGTATTAGGATTAAGCCCGAGCTTTGTGAGGGCACTGTGACAGAGTGGTGATGGGAGCATGGAGATGAATAGAGAAAAAAAAATAATGTGTGGTATCTAATTGGCAGGTACAGATGTTACATTTCCAGGGCTTGCATTCCGTTCTGTAACATTCAATTTGCAAAACGATGATGAACATCAGCTTTACGCCGCTAAGTCAAAGATTTATGGAGCATCATTCCTTTTCATGTACAAAATGAATAAAATGGCCATATGTTTCCATTTAATCTTTTACAAAGCCTTCTTATTTTGACCATTTGAACTGGGTAACAGTCAGGAAGTAAAACTGAGTAAGAAGTAATTGTTTTGGTAATGGTCGACTTTATTCATTTCAGGACATTATTAGAAATAGTCACGGTAATTCAAAGAGTAGCAGCAGAGGTATTTCATAAGCATAATGTTGCACACGATGAATTGGATTTAATAGGAGCTTGGCTTAAGTTGATTATACAGTACCACCACTGGAAGAAACCAGAACATTCTGGCAGAGAAGAATATTTGACCAAAAGAGAACGAGAGAGTTCAGTAGGTATTATATCCCAACATGTACAATTTGTTATTTGGCTCAAAGACTTTGAAGTAATTATTATCTCTTTTTTAACTTTGGGCTCGAACCCCCTCAGGCCTGCAGCAGTATCTGTTTGAGTGCCCAGTTTTCATGTCTAATTGGTAAAAAGGGGGTGGGAGGTCGGGGGTGGTGTCTGAAAACCTCGCTTATATTCCATGCACGTTTATTTAATTTGATAATGAGCATGTCGGCCTGTGTAGCCTCAGGTCCTGGATAAGCACAGGGATACTGTTGCAGCCAGGCAGAGAGAAAGCAGACGTTCGTGACAAAACGGGTCTGGTTACCCGTTTGCCTCAACAGCAATCGCAGAGGATTAGGTTCCTGTTGGCCGTCTCATCTCACCAGTTAAGGTCCATGCTGACAGATGTTTCTCCTGTGTCACCTCTGCTCGCCCGTGGATATTATATTTGATAAACAGTGAGCGTATGCAGACTTCCCCTGCCATGTAATCTGGCCGTGTGCATGTCAGTGAAGCCCCCCACTGATTGGTTGGGGCAGAAAAAAGTCTGGATGTGTGGAGCACTTCTGCAGTAATGCTGCTCGTTAGTTGGACGGACAGACAGACAGCAGTGCGATCTGCTTCCTGTTCTGATGGACTTTTTCTGTCTCTGTCAGACTCGCTGCTGACTGATTGTCACTAGCAGCAACAGTCTGTGGTAGATGGCGCTGTGCCAGCTTGAACCATCACCCAGCCTTTGTGCAGGCGGCATAAAAGCCCATTTGTCAGAGAGCCGAATTAGGAGGGGGTTTGTGGAGCATTTCTACCTGCTGTGCTGTTGTCTACAGTTGTGTCTGCCGGGTTTGTTTGTATGCTACTTTATTTGGTCAGGAGGTTAAAGGGAGAATCTGCTATCCAAAAGGACTCACTCCCCCTGACCAAAATGAAAAAAACATGAGATGTGCATTCTCAAATAAATGAAAAAGATGAGAATATATCTAGATTATTATTTTTTCCCGATTTTGTTTAAGTTTGTTCATAAATTAGAATACAAACACAGCCAGAAAAGCTTTATTTAAACCTACAGAGACACACATTAGGGCTAGAAAACTGTTGCACTAGAGTTGTTCCTTTGACCAGGAACATGAGCTTTTATTTTGAGTCAACCCTCCACACAATGTCCCACTGACATAAATACCTATAAACACAGCAAGAATGCTCAAAAACAGTTCTCTAGAAGTTCAGTATTTAATCCTGTAAGAGTAACATTGGCTAAAACTACACTACCCAGCTATTAAACTTAAGATTTACATCTTTAGTACAAACAAATGAGCTTGTGGCCCGCTGCCACAGACAGGGAGAGGAAGCTGGGAATATTTAGAGATAAACTAAATCATTGTTGGTTCGGGTCTTTTCATGGGATTTATTGAGTCTAAAGGAAGAAAAACACAGAATAAAGACAGCCTTGTCCTGTAAAAAGGCAAATTTAAATCAAACTTTGTAGGCAAATGAGAGAGAGGGCTTCTCAGTAGTTAAATTATCCTTTGTGTGACTACATACTGCATTACTCTCACATTCACTTTCACGATTGAATAGAATTGGGGCGCATTGTTGTTGTCTTTGTTTTGGTGTGTCTTTCACACATTGTAAGCAGTTGACAGGATGGTGATAGGGTCTTGGCATATCTCCATTAACACAGGGGGCGGAGCTGACCTCTTAGCAGCTCCCCTTTTTCATTTTTACCTATAGAGACATTTTCCCTCCGTTCTGTTCTGCAACCTGTTCCCTGCTGTGCTCAGACTGCAAAAGTTGAAAGGTTTAGATGAGATTAAATGGATTTGATAAAAAAAAATTAACTTGGAGATAATTTTATAGCTTTGCATAGAAGCTCTTCAGCTAACATTTCCTGTCAGCACTTGCTTTCCCCTGGCATATTGATGAACCTGATGCCTGAGATCCAGACAGATCTTCTGTTTCTTTGTCTTGATACAATCAGGTGTGTGTATACCACAGCTTAGACACATACACGCACGCACACACACATAAACACATTAACCCCTAACTTTTTGGGTTACTTTTTGGGAAATTAAAGAGACTTGCAGTCATTTACTGGAGACTTAGCTGAACCTAACCACTTTTTGCCTAACCCTAACCTTAACCCAATCCTACTCCCAACCACTTAGAAATCAGGTGACAGACACACACATACCTCCGATTTGTTGTGATTATACTGATTTGTCTAAACAGCCACTAGACGTCCTGTAGACATAATTTTACTGCGCATGTGTGGAAAGCATCCACCAAGCAGGCTCAAGTAAAAACAGGACAACTACCCGTCTGTGGTGCCAATAGCTGTCTGTGTATGTGTCTGCTTGGGAATACATTCAGGCCCACATACACACACACTAAGGCATGCACACACACACACACACACACACACACACACACACACACACACACACACTCACACACACACAAACACACACCTACTTATTTAAATAACCATACATGGTCCAATGTCTAAGTAACATTTCTCTTTCCATTTGTCTGTTTTTTCTTCACAGGAGAGGCAAAAAGCACAGCATTATTCTCCGAACACAGCTGTCCGTCAGAGTTCATGCCTGCATCGGTGGGTAATAAACTGCTTGTCATCTAAGCTGCACATTTGTCAGCTTTCACTTTATTATTGTCAATTTGTCTTCCTCAATTTGTCTGTATCAGCAGTAAATAATGAGTTCTAATTACCGCTATTAGCAGGGGATTATTTTATGGAGGTCCATGCTGAACTTGCACAGTGGCAGGTTTGGGAAATGGCCCAGAATCTTAATTTTAGCACGAATTACTAACATTTCAGCAACACTGTGTAAAACTGAGCACTGGCATGGAGCTGAGACCGAAAACATTTTATGTTTTCAGAGTTACTGTGTTCTGTCACTTTGTTTTATTGGGCCTCCTGGTGTCTTTGACTAATGTGAGGGAACTAGCACAAAGAGCTGAGTGAAAACATATGCAAACATGCATGCACGTGACATGTGTGCAAACACACACACACACACACACACACACACACACACACACACACACACACACCCACACACAAAATCTGCTTATCTTAGGTTGGCTTTTGATTAAACTGAGGATGCCTACTGCCTTTCTAACTACAGTGTAGGTTTGGCTTAAAGTCCTGTTTTAGGCTACTTTTCCAGCATCTTTCTGACATGATGTAACTGATAAATGGGTGTTAATTGTTTTGCTACCTTGTTTAATGCATGAACATTATATGCAATGAATACAAAAGCCCTTGTCAAGTGATTTTGCCAGCGACTTGCAGGTTTTGGAGAGCACTGTGGTCGTCAGAAGCAGAACATGGAGGAGCACACATTCTCACACAGAGTGCCTCCACTAGACTTCAAGTGTAAAAATAACCCGATGCCTGGAAAAGCTATTAGGCTGTAAATCGTCAGTATTTGGTCGTTTATTCTCCAATGCAGTAGAAGTAAACCAAAGGCCCAGACATTTTTCATTTGAATGAAGTCACGATGATCTAAGAACTATCTAATAGTGCTCTTTGGTTATTTACTCTGTCTGCTGATGCTTGGCGTGTATTGCAAGGTTTTGGAGACTCACGTGGATCTTCTACTGAGAATTGTCAAACTATTGGTGAGATACGAGAGCGAGAAGAAGAATTCTTTTGCTTGTTCTAATTTGCACATATTGATTATAAAGGGGATTTCTCTTTAATGCTTTTGACACTGTAATTATATGTTTTACAAACATGGCTTACTTCCCGTTGTTGGGAGTTGCCACCTTGTTTTATGACACTGAATAGAAGACATGTGCAGTGTAAGCCTGATGTAACATGCTGAACGTGGCTGTGCTTGTGAATATTTGGCTGAACCCTGTCCACACATCACCCTGAACTGGCTTTACCTTGTTCTCTCCTCCTGCTGGTGCCGGGCTCAGCTTAGTGGATCCTGGGGAGTGGCAGACACACTTGCTGCTCCTCTCTAAGTGGATGATGACCCTCTTTCTTCCTAAGTTGACAGCCACCTGTTGCCCTTCTCTCGTCTTGCTCAGTGACTGCCCGCGTGGCTGGCTGATATATTTTCTTCTCGGCGAGGTGGTCACTGTTACTGTAACTTGTCCAGACATTTGAGCCTAATTTTATCTGACTAGAGGGCTTACCTCGTAGCCCCATGAGCGCAGAATTACTGGGTGATTTTCCTGCTCCACAAAGGAGATAATGCGTTAGTCTTCCAGAGACAAATGGCATGGTGTTCTTAAGGCCATACACTTGCTCTGTATTAAGGGATTGAACATTTCCCTGCTGTCAGTTCATAAGACCAAAATGTCCCCAAAGAGCTTATCATTAATAATTTTTATTTTTTCCCATTCTTTTGTCATTCAATAATGAGGGATGTTATGCAACAAAAAAGCTGCACCCTATAAAAGAATAAATTGCCTCTGGAGAACAGCCAGCACGAAATGTACGAAGGCATCAGAGTGGCTTTATTAAAGTTATTTTTCTGAATCTCTGAAAAATCCTTCAGAAATTCTCCTTTTGTTTGTCTGACAAGCTTGAACTAATAGCACCACTTAGCAATAGGTCAAAAAATACTTGGATCAAACAATACCAGCACTGTTTGGATATGATTTGTTTCGTGTTGAATAGAATGCTTTTTAAATGCATCCTCATGTTAGTTTGGGTGCTGAATTAGCCCACATAAAAAATCTTCGTTTATATCCCAGTTTACCCATTAGTTTGAGTGATGAGCTGGTTGCAATCATGTAATCTGTTATTAAGCACTTTCTTGTGGAAAAGCCCATCGCATGTACAGTAAGTTTTAATTAAGTCGTACATAACACTGTTTATGTTATCTGTTTTTGGGGAGGTTTCTCAAACTGTACAAATCACAGGGTTAGCTTTCAGTTTGTGTGTATGTGTACATGTTTCCTGAACCGCAGCGAGACCTAATCCAGGCTTTCTTAATCATAGTCATTAGCTCCTACGTACATATGGTTCTGTGTGGACCAGGCGGAAATCTATGCATCAGAGTCGTCGGAAGAAGGAAAGTGCTAACCCCAAGAGCTAACGGTTTATTAAGCTGCATTTTACCACTCCACCTCTGGCAGAGTGATTTGTTGTAATCACGCAATGAAGCAGTTCAGGCTCTTTGTGTACTGAAAGCACCTATCAGGCACCACACAAATGTTTATCTCTGGGTGTTCTGGGTAGACTCATTAGCTAGATGTGTTTTATAACCACTAACCTTTGCTGCAGATGAACCACTATGACTCACATTAGCTTTTAAGGTGTTCAGGTGACTCTTTTGTCCAAAGTGGTTTCCAGTATTAGCCTTCCTGGGGCTTGAAGGGTAAAATTAGTGCTCTCAGATTATAGATATGATTACTACAGATGATTACTGTGATTACTACTCCTCTGATGTTTGCTTGTATGCTTCTTATACAGTCTTACTCTTACTATTACTTTTCTACCTGTGAGAGAAGAGACAATTGCTTTAAAATGGATGTTTTTTGTAGTCTGATCTTAGTTTATATGTGTTTGACCAGCGCAACAGCCTGAGCTTCAGAAAACAAACTCAACTCGTCCCTCTCTGCGTGTTAGCATTTTGCCACAGCCTGTTTAAACTGTTAGGCTGTTGTTTTTTTGTTGTCTGTAGACTAGATGTGGTAGCGAGGGACTGATTAAAGCAGTCTTTTGCTTATTTTAGAGTTGTCTACTAGTACAGCAGATCCCCCTCATATGTGTCATTGTGTTTCTGAGACTTGCCCTAGTTGCCTTGAAGGGATGAGATGAAGCATTTGAGGACAGGGACAGAGACAAAGGGAGACTTTAGTGTGGGCTGCAGAGTGTTTAAATAGGGATACCAAGTTAAGAATTAACAAATGTCACATTTTGTAATCATCAGCGGCTCTTGTAAAGTCAAAACCTCAAACAAACTTTTCATGAGTTCTTACAGACAACAGTCAGAAGCTGCTTCTCTGGCAATTATTGACATTTAAACAATGCCTGGCTAACATCTGATGTGGCAAAACTATCAACTGCAATCCATTAAATTTTACTTAATTCACAGAAACTCTGTCCCAGTCACCACTCCTGCAAATGATTGTAGACAAACTGCAACCAATCGAACATCACAAATTAAAGGATAGTAAAAACTGTTTTGTTTATAGCAAGTAGTTATTGTTCACCAATGTAAAAATATTACATGTGAAGGCTGAAAATGTGCTGGTATTGCCCTTTAAGAGCAGGTTCATCTGTCAACACATTGATCCCAGCTGGCGAGTGACAGCTGTAATCAGAGGTGACACATTCTTAGTGGATTATCTGCCTTGTGTTTTACAACCTCTTATAATCCGGGCTCAGTGCATGATTCATTGTGACTACTGTTGACTTGCGTTTCTTTTTCACACTATCATTTTATCAAATTGATAGTTTTGATAATGGAGATGACAACTAAAAACTATGTGGCCGTTAAAATGGAAGACAGTAAGCAGTAAATCTTTGCAATCATCCCTTTGCAAACCATGTTGCTAGATGATTTACTGGCAACTAACTACATAGTTGCATGGAAATGTTCACTGTTAAGTGTGGGCCTTTCAGAGCTTGTTTACCTAATTGATGTCCTATTATGTGTGCGTGTGTCTGTTGTATGTGTGTGTTTGTGTTTGTGTGTGTGTGTGTGTGTGTGTGTGTGTGTGTGTGTGTGGGATGTCAGCACATTGACTTAAGACGATAAGATCACCTGCGGGTTATGGTGGTGCTTCCAACCACAGTGCCTGTGTTTTCCACACACTCTGCCAAATCTGCACTAAGACATCTGCAGTTTTGTGAACACATAAAAAACAATTACAGTAGTTAACCTGCCTATTTAAACGAAGATCAGCCTGCAATGTCTGCTTTTATTTTGTAAAGAGCCAAGAAAGTTAATTATACCCAAGGTAATGGCTCCTATCCTGTTCTTCTTCGCATGAAGTCAAATGAATTCATGGAAAATGTTGATGACCTATTTTACTTTTCAGCTTGTTTTGTTTTTGCAAGTTTGACCACAAATTATTTGAGTTTTTCTGCCCAAACAGCTAGAATACTGAATATTGGCTGTAAGCTAGTGAGCAGCAGAATACACCAAGGATGTGTGTTTGTTTTTAGTTCAGCCACTGACTGAACTCAGCACTTTTCATACTCTTGATCTTTTCAGTTTTTTTCCTCCTCTCCTCTCTGTATGCTCTGTAAGCAGTCAACAATGAGAGAATAATTAAAGGTTGGCACTTGGAAACTCACTGCTGCAGATAGTTTGAATTAAAAATAAATCCACTTTTTAATCCCAAAAGTTTAAAAAATAAACTGGGGTTGGGCTGTTCATTAGTGAATGGCTCCAGATCACAGAATCTGGTGTAACTCTGGAGGTTTACTCCTCCAGAAGCTCCTGTCTGCCTTTAACTCTCTCATTGATGCAGTCATCATCAGCAGCTGTCTGCCACTGACTGTACAACTATTCAACCCACACAACACTTTAAAGCTCGGCCATACGTTTGATAGCCTACACGATCAAATGCTGATTTAGAATTTGAATGTCAGAGTTATGAATGAAGCCTTTGGATACTTTTGGACCTTTAGTGGATAAATTCCTTATCTGTATTGTAGCCCTGTCACAATGCACCTTTTGAATTTGATCACATACTAATCCTCAGCACAGCACCACACTTCAGAGTTACATGAAAGCAGCCAAATCAAATATCCAGTCATGTTCCTGTGACGGGCCAGTGCCAAGCAAACAAGGAATAATTAAACACTTGAGCATCACGTGGCAACAGAGAGACAAAGGAAGATCAAATGGCTTGGTCTCTAATCTTTCTGGATTCCCGTAAACAGACCCCGAAATGGGATCACGGACTTACAGTCACCTCAGCAGGCCAACCTAAACAACCCAGTGCCAAAGAGGAGAATTGTTAGGGTTAGGGTTAGGGTTACATCTCAGGAAGAGAAAACTTTTCTTCCCAAATCAATTGATCAGTGGAAGATTTGATGGTATCGAACTTTCTCTTTACTTAGTTTTTGTATATTCTTTGCTTGGCTGTGAGAACAAGTCTCATGCAGAGAGATAATAACTTAGCTCAGGTTAATGCTTCATTCATTGGCAACAATGTAGGGTAATGTTTCCCCTTATTTTGTCTGACGCAGTTTAAATGCAACATTTTCTATATTTCAGTAGGATCAGGGTTAAATGTTGGCTTTTTTTGTAGATTTCCTCCCCTACTTTATGAGGTTATAGGCTGCTATAACATGAATTTGTATGAGCACGCTTGTTTGCTCACGCTCACATGCATGCACTCTTGCAGAGGCATGCACGTATTAAGAAGCCATCTGGTTCCAGTTGTAAGCCCCCTCAGTGCTGCTCCTCACCCGTCCAAAAAGAGGATAGCTGTCTAAGTTTTCATCCAAGAGGGGAGTATTTTTTCCCTTGCTGTGTTTACATGATAGAGGCAGTAGGGCAAGCGTGCGGCCTGACCAGGGAACAAAACTGTATTCCTATGGCTAGCTCAGGATTTTAGAGCCTCATTATTTTGTTTATTTGAATTACATGATGACACTTTTTCCTTTCTATGCTGCTCTCATTACTTCAGACAACCAGCCAAACTCCTGTAGAAAAAATATCAAAGGTTGTAAATTTGGCAGAACTTACATTTTACACTCATCTCTTTCGAAAATAAAGTTTTTCACAAAAACGTGGCCTATCATGGCATGTGAGTTGGACCACTGAGAGTGGGTGCCATGTGAACCAGACCACTCTGAGGTTTACCACTGCTGTGAGGCCGGAGCGGCCCCTGTTGAAGTGGACAGGTGTGTGACCTCAGCGGCCGCAGACTTTAAACAGCTGACTGCATGCAGGAAGGAACATTTGGAAGGAATCTTAGTTTGTTTTTGATCAAACCAACATTTATTTGATGTCTGCAGAGAATTGTTTATTGTATATTTACACAAGAGTCTCTGATGGTTTCGAGCTGAGGTTTGAGGTGCCTGTGCACAGCCAGTGTTTGCCCTCTCTGTGTATCCTGAGCGGAGAGAGGAAGAGAGGACTGAGCAATCGCATAAATTATTTTGGTTAAATTCTGCTATGCTTTATTGAACCAGTAAAGAGCTCCAAGTAACAGTTAGTCTCATGATCAATTAATGTGATGATTGCTTTGTTGATTCATTGATTTTTTTTGGTCTTTAAAATGTCAGTAATTATCCAAAAATGTTAAACAAATTTCCTTCAGCCTTTACTCATGTCTTCACATGGCTTGTTTTGCCCTTTGCACATTTACAGTCAAAGAAACCTTGCAGATTTTCTATTTTATCAGGTTAACAGTAGCTGTTTCATTTCAGACGGGCTAACAATGTCCTTTTTATCTCTCATGACTGCACTGTGTGCTGTAGCTGTGGAACATCTGCAGCCTCCCATGTTTCAGGTGGTGTTGTGGTAGCTGATTGAAGACCAACAGGAATGTCTGAAATGTTCATCATATAGAAAGTATGTGTTGTTTCTTGGTGATCTGTTGATGATTTAAAGGCCGTCCACTCGTTCTGGTTCACTACCGTGCACCCAGCAGATAGCTGTGGAATCATTATGGATATTTCCGACCACATTGTGATCCACTATAAATATTAGCTAGGCCATCTAGGGTGTCTGTTTTTCTTTATCAGCTGCAAATGTGTTCAGGGCCGAGGAACAACTATAGTTGTTATTTTTAGAGCTGATGCAAGCTCAAGCCCGGAGCAGAAGTGGGATAAGTAATATTTACACTGTAGGTCCTTTAATGAAACATAATATCCTTTTCACTGTTAATCTCACAAGTCGTTGTCTGTTCTAATAATACTGAATGTTGAGGCAAGGGAGGGATTCTGGAGATCTGTAAAATGAAAAACAACCAAAGCATGTGCAATAATGGTATTATGGGGCAGCGTTCGTAAAAAATCTTCATACAAAGTGTGAAACTGCTTAATTTTAATGGCTGTATTTTTTAGGTTAAGATTATGCTTGAAACAGATTGTATTTTTTAGCTTCATCATAAACTGGTGTTTCATCTTCACAATCACTTATGTAAACCAATAAATCCTCTGCATTTTGAAATGAAACTATGTGGATGCCACACTTGTTTGCTGTAAAAATCCTGAGACTAAAAAAAACTACGAGTGAAGTTAAGCTAATAAATAAATAGCATGTTAGTGAAACTATGTCTTCATCAAACTTGAAGTCATTTTTGGCAGACTCAATGACTTGGTTTTTAATGAATGCTGCAACTGAAGCTGAGATTACTTGCTCCTCTCACCTCCATTCCAGACGTAGTCGGGTGATTGAAGAGCCCAGTTGAAATAAAGAGCTCTTGCAGCCCTCCCCTGGCTCTGAAGGGGACCACTCACAGTGGCCTTTGCAGGAGACGATTGGTCAACCTTTGTTGTTTTCTTCAAAGCAGAGTAAAAGAGCCATACAGTAGATGAGGAAAAACAAAACGGAAGAGGCCCCTATGCCGTGTGTGAATGTCGGCCAAGAGCCTACTTAATCGGTTCAGGCATGTGGGACAATAGGGAAGTCTCAGCCTGGTTAGAGGAGGATTCACTGTCTGCCTGCACTGATAGTGAAGTGTCAGACAACTACAGGCCCTCACGCAAAACACATGAACACGTGAAAGAACTTTGATCCCTGATGGCACCAGTGGAACTGAGGACATTTGCAAGCAGAGAATGACTTAAGTTCAGCAATAACTTGTCAGATCTTGTGGGGTAAAAAAAAAAAAAAACATCGACACCAATTACATTTAAACAAACAGCTTACCCAATTGTGGTGAGATTAAAAAAAAAACCTTGTCTGCTTTTACTTAGTCTGGCTTATAAAGAAGAGTGAAAATTCCCATTGGTATAAACCATAAGTGATGTTTCCTGAGGTTATGAGGAAAGCGAGCCATGTTTACATTATTGTTGTGGTTAAGAAGCGTAAAGTTAAGGCTCGTCTTTCAGTGAAGATGTCAGACATCGTTGGGATCCATTCAGATCTATTCATATGTGCTGTATGGTGGTTTTCTCAGTGGCCACTTAAGGATCAGTGAACACGCAAAGCGCAAAAATGTTTTTCTTAGACCTCTTGTTTATAAGATAAAAGCCTGCATGTAAGCCTTTAATCTCTGTGTTGGGAAATGTGAAAAATGTTTGAATCTCCCTCAGTGTCTCAACCTCAAAATTCAATGACATCAGTGGCTGTTCTCTCTGCTTCTTCTGTGATGAATGCCTTTTGTATTAGCGAGGTTCAGCACAAAGCTATGAGAGGCTGTATAGAGTTTCATTCAGAATTAGCTGTTCACACACACACATCCACCAAATACAGGGGGTGGAACAATACACTTAGATCTTCAATACACTGGATTATATTGTCCTTTTTTTGCCTTATGACATCTGTCTTTTCTTTTTTTCAGTTTTAGTTTCAGAGTTTCAGACTGTGAATGCAACTGACACAATAAACTAAGGACTTAACCAATAGCTTTCTGTCAAAGTGGCAGAAATTAACACTAAGTTTTTACAAAAGCAGCATCATGTTGTGCAGGTGCTAATGTTGTCAATCCCTGTACTGATATGAATATCATTATTGGGAAAAAGTATATGAAAATAGCTTTTATTTCTCAGTATTAAGTTGTAAATGCAAATATAACTGCATGGGCAAGTTATATTAAATGTCAGCTCGCAGTCTGTGAGCTTTAAAAGAGCTCTGAGCCTCCCAGCTGCCTCCAACTCAGTGGCAGTTTGTCCACAGAAACTACAAAATAACTGAAAGTGTCACAGTTTTAGAGTCTGGGCTCAATGTTAAGAAGCTGCATTAGTGAGGAAGAGGAACAGTGGTCACAAGTTGAACCACCACAGTGACTATAACAGAAGTGCAAATGACAAGATTTAACTCCTATGCTCAAAGTGAAACAGGCTCATATAAATCAATTATAGAAACAACATATAAAAACTGGAGCCTGGACCAGTGAAATGAAAAGAAACAGGTACTCTAAAGTCCAGTGTGCAGTTTAACAGAACCAAGGGACATGATCAAATTCAGAGTGTCTGCAGGAGACCTTCAAACTTGATACTGGATATAAAATTGTATAGGATTTCTACATACTGTATTTAACTCACTGTTTTATTGCTTTGATGACATACTAGCAGACACAGGCAGAGATTTAACCAGTTTAATTCTGCTCTACAAACATCAGCCCTATGGGTTCATTGTTTAGTTTAGAACAGACTGGTAATCATCTAGTCAAAGCAGATATGCATTGTGAGGTGTTTACATGGTGAAAGACACTGTAAAAGAGTTACACAAGTTTTTATTTTAAAAATTGCCACAGTTGCCAAAATGATAAATCCAAAAACATACCTAACCCTGATTATTCATTTTTCCATTATTTACTATTTAGTCACGACACATAAATTATGACGGATCACGAGGCATGCAAACTTATTAAAAAGTCATCATTACTATTAGCTTACAGTGGGTGATTCGCCTCGACTTGCCTAGAATTTATTAACCCAAAGTTTTCAACATTGCCAAAAGTCTACGCATGCTGCTCTGCACTCACACCTGCTTTCTGACAACTGCTGTCTGCTCCGCTCCGTCCCTGTGAGACCAGGTCACAGGAGAGGGGCCAGGCTGCATACGAAAACACATTCATCACATTTTGATCAGACCAGCTAGATTCCAGCCATATGAGTGAATAATGAAAATGTTTATGGTGCACGGCAGATTTTTACTCCCAATCCCGCAATTTCTCCCAGTGGCCTTATTCTGGAGGCCTGACATTAAGTGAAGAAGACAAACTCTCATATAGTGCAGGCTATTTGGGGAGTACACTAAACCCTAGTGTGCCTCAAGTGAGTATACTGCAAAACCCTGTACACATACATGTTGTATCTGTTCTAAGTAAATTCTGTTGTGAAGACAAGACTTCATGTTTGTGGTTGTTCAAGGGGTGATTGATAGGTTTGTGGCCTAAATCGCTGAACTGACAGAAATGAAACAAAAGTTTTTAGATTTACACTTTTTGCGCAATTACTCGAAAAGTTGAATTGCAGGTGTATGTAATAAGAGCTGTGCAATCCATCTCCTTCTACATCAGGCAACAAAAGTATCAGTCAACCCTTCTATTTGTTGGGCTAGTGTTTAGTGTCCATTGAGAGAGAATATACAAATTTAGCACAGTTAAAAAACAAGTTACAATAGAGTGATTGTGTTTTTGCTCACAGCTGCAAAATACCTTCTGCAAGTCTTTGTGCATAATCCCCTGCTAAGTCATCTATCTTGGAATAAATGTAACAGTTTTGTCTTTAGACAACATCCTCTCAGTTTCTAAACTTGTCTTAAGTATTCGTCTGGATGCCTGAAACAACAAAGTTTCAAGAATTTCCCCCCGACTTCATGCAGATCAGTAAAATTAGACTATGACTTCTAACTCTTCTCAGTCAGCTGTTGCAGACTGCAGGCACTCCTAGACTTCCTAATATGACATGAAAGGAGACCCCCGCCCTGCCATGTGCTGCCATCCGAGACCTTTGTGTCTCAGCATTTAGAGGAAGTGTTCCAGCTGAACCTGCCAACCAGCCGGGGGCTTCTGCCGAGGCTTGTCCTAAGACAGATGCTATCATTTCACTTTATTGGAACAAAAATGCAACTGGAGTTTGCAATAATAAGAGTTTGATTGGAAAGAAAAAAAATATTTGGGCATGACTGCATACAATGACATTTAATACTCAGACAGCATGAATTAGATGGTGTAACTTCATTACAGTCAATAAGATGCAGAAATAGATGAGTGTTTTTTGATGCATGGCTGTATAATATCATATATAAAAAAAGTCTTTTGTCTCCTTATTTCCTGTATTTTAAAGAAAAAGATACCAAAAAAAGGGACTTATCCAATTTGAGATCTTTCAGAGACTGTGTTAGGTGAAGGACAGGCCACATTGTTCTGGTTTCCTTGACAAGCTAAGGGTAGATCTCCTCCTTCTGACAGCACAGAGCCGGGGTCAACTGGGGTTAACCCTGTCTAACACTCTGGGCCACCTGGAGAGCCCCGCTACACCGCTCACCAGGATTATCCCACACCCTCCTACACATGAGCCGCACACATATTGAGGGCTATAGAGGGCATTTCTGTCTCTGTGTCTCTCTACCACACACACATACACTCCCTGACCCCTTTTCTCAGTCTTTGATGCCTGTGTTCTTGGATGCTGATCCTGTAAATGCTATAGGATGAAAGGGCTGGTTTGGCACAGGCCTGTGTGACCTCTAGCTTCAGCTATGGGAGCTGGCTGCACCCTTTTTTGTTTGGGTTGACGCTCAAGGGAAGCTGTCGCCCTTGGGGTCAGCCGGCCGGGGGCGGACAGAGTGACGGGAGGACCACCTCCTGTCACCATTAAATGATTAATGGAGAGGAGACACAGTCCCAGCTCCTGTAAGCCACATTGAATGCTGAGGCCATAACATCATTTCAGTCCTCTGCATTTCTCTGTGGCGTTTAAGAGGCTTTGGTCGGGAATAAAATATTTTAAAGGGACTGTTTGGCATGAGCTGTGTTGACTTCTTTCCAATACATTACCTTTGGACATACTGTAGATACCTGCTCCCCTCAGAGAGATTCTGTTAGGTAATGGTAATGTTTGGCAGGGGTAAAACTTTCAACTATTTTTTTTCAGTCTTTTTTTTCATTGGCACACAGAAGAAAGAGGTTAAGTGGAATTCAGTCTCATGTATTTCTTCCTGTGGAAAGTTCCTGAATAGGAGAAATGATATTTCATTCCCAGTCTGGGACATTTCACATATGTCAGGTTTTTTATGGCTTAATTTTGCATTAATCTGCTGCCCCATATTTTTGCAGTAAACCACTTTATGTGCCCCCTGTTTCTAAATTGAGAAAGATGGTTTTCAGAAGGAGAGAAAAGACACACAGGAATGATCCCCTGCTAAGACGTCATGCGGTGTATGACTGTGCACACCGCCAGACCGGCCTTTCCAGGCTCTCTCAGAGGGACAAGCCTTTCCTGGAAATCTCAATTTACCTCTGAATAATAGAAAAGGGACAATATATCAGAGACATGTGCGTCTACATGAAACAAGGAGCTACTAGTAAAGAGTTATAGTGACAAGAAAATGCACTTATAGGTCCACTTGATTTGTTTGCCTCTTTTGTATTTGATGACATCGCTTTTATTCTTCACCTTTGGTATCATGTTATCATGCTGGCTGAGCATCCCGTGTCTGCTTTATTCTCTGTGTCCCTGTTTCTCTCATCTGTAGAGACTAACTATAGACCCTGACGGCATATCACACAGTGTAATATGGATCTCAGTAGATGTCGTGCGCCAGCTCTTTCTCGTCTGTTCCCCATCAGGCAGGCTGCCTCAGCAGGGCCTCAGCCTGCCCGTGAGTGGAAATCTTTGGCCCGTGTTATCTTTGGAAAGTGTCGAGTCCACAGAAACCCCGGAGCACGGAGTCCAGTGTCAGCTAGACATCCCAGGCTAACTATTACGAAGGAAAGATGGAGAAATTGTGCTGCCGTTGAATGCAGAAGAGAAGAAATCAGTAACAAAAAAGCATAAAAAGTGGATAAGTAATGAAAGGTTATCTATAAACTGTTAGGAGGAAATGTTTCCTGCCTTCCTGGTTAATTGAGTGCACAAGAAGAAAACCAATCAGCGTCACAGTTTATTGAACATTTTTTGAAGCAACACAAACAACAAAGCCATGTTTCATGACAGGAAATGATGAGCCCTCGCTGACACCGAGAGCTACATGGTCATGTAAGATGGTCAAAGATTGGACGTTACTTCCAGCTGACACAGTTCAGGATTTTAGTCATGAAAAAACTGAGGGAATGTGGGACAAAGAGCTCCATATGTGTAGTAGGCTGTAATGTAACCCAAGTCCTGCAGTGAGGAGGGCCTCATCCACTTAATGCAGGAATCCATCTCATTCTGCCTGTCTATATTGCTGTGATTTTTCCCTCCATAATGACCCCCATAAGCCAACAGGAGATTGGATGACCTCCTTTACATTGTGCATGTTGTGGCGGGGCATGACAAATTAGCACCCTGCAGAAATGCTGAATTTCTATGGATGTTTGTCTCATCAAAACAGCATGGCCATTTCCTGACTTGGCAAGCAGAAGGCTCTGGTATAATGGAACATTCATAAGGCTTTCAGGCAGGGACAGTTTCTCATCAGATCTACTGTTTTCTCCTGATTCGACAGTTTATCTCATTATAACACCATTTTATGCTTTTTGAATACAGCTGGCTGTGCATCCGATTTGGAACCACCATTTAAGTACAGTGTATAATTATGTAAACCATAGTACACTGTGTAAATATACCGCAGTCTATGTTTAATTCTCAAATGTGTGCCATCAGTTTCTAAATATCCATGCACTACATACCTAGATATTTTTTTTGTGGTCTAAACTTAATGTTAATATATATTCCTAACTGATATATTCGCCTGACTTTAATATTAGACATTATGTAACTTTTTATGTCATATTCACATATAGAAATCCAACTTTGTCCGGCATCAAGTGTCAGTTAATACACATTCCGACACCATATAATCCTCTGCTCTCCATACACAAATTCAAAAATGATGTTTTGGACTTAACTACGCAAAGTTTATGATTATATGTAAATACTTAGACATAGCAGTCAGAAAATGGGTGATTTTAAAGTAGTAGCACATTTTTCAATTTGAATTTGACATCAAAGATAATCAATTGAATTAAATTTGGGCTAAGATAACTTATAATATTCAGTATGTTTCAACTGAGTAATTCAGATAGTACATAAATATCTCTAAAATATATTTGCAGCTCTGCCTGCCTTTTTTTCCTCTTTTCCTGGAGGACCTGTTTGAAATGTTAGACGTAAGCAATTAAATGTGACTTTTATTCTTATCGTCAGCAGACCAAGCACTCTGTGTCACTTGATCCGCTTGCCTGACCAAAATATCGCATCAGCTGTGCGCATGATACATCAGATATTCTCAGTTAGATAAAGAGAGGTAATGAAAGAGTGACCTGAATATTAACAGATGGGGCTTTGTCATTTGTTTTTTTTTTGCCTTTTAATAAAAGAGCTGAGCATCAGCAGGGGAGAGGGTTGTTTACAAACTGCATTACATGCAGTTTGCCTCCCCCATACGTCTAATGCAATATTTGGCTTTGCATGTGCTTGTGTTTATATTTAGCGAGACATTCCTCTGTTTTAACTCCTCAGCTGGTGACTCATTAAGAGTGTTTGCAACGGTGCTAATTTATTTTTTGATCTCACCCGCATATATATTTTAGGTGTAGACAGGTCTCACTTTACTCTCACATGCATAGAGCATGCTGTATCAGCTCTCTCCAGCTGATTAGTTTCGTAGCATGCTCTATTATTAGTCATTTTTCAACCAATAATAAGTAACAGCGGGGTGGAGAGCCCTATGTATAAGGTATTATAAAAGTGTCCTAATGCAAGGTCTTATATTACAACTAAAAAGGAAAAAATTCTCATTTTTCTCTCATTTTCAGTATTATGTAACATAGCATCTGTCCTCTGCTCTGCATTGCCAAGATGTACCAAAAAGTTGCTTACATTGCTGTTCACGCCTTGAATGAAATAGTGTTTTCTCAGTGCCTGCATTTGCTATAGTACAGTATTCCACTACCCATTAAACCGTGGCATGAAGGAAAATTAGGTTAATGGCTTTGCAGGACGTCCAAGGAATTTCGGTCATTCTCAGTAAAGCTCTGAAAAAGAGGATAGTAGGGAAAAGCAGTTAAGGCTTGTCTGTACATTTGGGTAATAGCAGCTGTGTGTAATGGGTACAACTCTGATTGCTTTAACTCTTTCCAAAGAGTTTGTCCAGATGAAGTTTGCATGCAGTTTAATAAGACAGCGGAGGAAAAGCGAGTTCCTCTCGACACTGAAATGTTTTGATCGTTTTCTACATTTATACTAGAGAGAGAGAGAACGAAAAACCCTACTTATATTGATTACTCTTGACAGACTGGAGCCATTTTCAGCTTTTCTAACATCTTCAGTTCCCCCAGGAATGCTGTAATACAAGTGCTGAGCCGTGTGCATGGAGGGGTTTGACCGTGAAGGTGTTGGAATTCAACCTGGTGTTTCTGAAAACCACTCTTGAATTTGTTTAACTGTGTGTATGAGGGCTTTGCCATCTCTTAACGGAGTGGGGGAACAATGCATCAAAAGGTGCACCTGGTCCTGTAAAAACGCTTCATATTTCTTGGCGGTTACACTGCAATGCAGCGCTAACATCAGACCTTATGCCTGGTATGAGAGGGCAATGGATCCAAAACATGTAGAGAAAGGTGAAAACCATTATCACCATTTTACTTTTGTGAGTTTTGTAGGGTGCCAGAGACTGTCATCATGTGTTAACCTTGGATAAAGGCCTGCAGCAGGTGATTTAGAAAGGGCACCACAGCTGTAAAAACATATTTGCCAAGTTTTTATTTGAAAACTGTTTTTTTTTTTTTTTTACTTTAAAGCAACTATACTGTGAAAGCATCAGTATGTAAAGGTTGGTATTTTTTGAATTGAATCAACCCTTCAGTGTCTGAGTTCAGCACTGACTGTCATAAATACAAATTCTGGCTTTCTATAACAGTATTATCAGATATTATCAATGTAAATCTAGGAGACTCCATAAAGGTGAACTCATGTCTTGAAGTGAACATGCATGCTCAGATTCTGTCACTGGCAAAAACTTGAGTAAGTGCAACAACACAAGACGCATAACTTAGCAAGCCAGCTAATATTACTAACTAGTCCAACAGCAAGAAAACCACCTCAGCATCTGTCTTGCCAACCCGAGAGCAAGTTTGACATTTACTCTTGTCTCTCATTCAGTCAACATCTCTCTTTCTCTTCTTAGCTTTCTTCGTCAACATTGGCAGCTTGGGTCAGCAGCAATTACAATTCAATTCCAGGAAACTGTGTAAACATGAGAAATACAAGCAGAAGGCGTTTTCTCCATAAATTATGATATAGTTTCACCAAAATCAGTTATAGTTGTTAGTGTGTCAGACAGAATGTTGTAAAGCGTTACACGCTGTGATTTCCACCCTCTCACCCTAATTAGCCTACTTAGTGCAGTAACTGGCAAAGGAGGCGCAGAGTGACTGACACAGAGACACCGTTCACTCTATAACAAGACAGAGTGACAAGAATCTATACCTTTTTAACTGACTCTGCTTACATGTACTTTTAAAAACTCACGTATTAAAAGTCGTTATTGTCAAACTGCTCGCTGACACACTCTGGTGATTTGCAAGATGTTACAATCCTCTGTAGCTTCCTTTAAAACTATAATTTAGTTCCATCAAAGGGAGCATCTTTTTCATTCTGTGACATCATTTTTGCATACCCCCATTATTAATTCATCTCCTTGACGACAATGAAAACACAAGGTAAAAGTGAACATGTCGTCACCTTGTAATGATCCAGTCTAACTGTGAGCCAACCTCTATGTCACCTAAATGTAGCACTGCAGTGATGAGAAAGTCCCCTTCAATATCAAGTAAGTGGTGTCTGAGATTTTTTTTTTCTCACAGTGATGGACAGATGTGGATGTGGAAAAAAAAATGAACAGACGGGAAGTAATTCCCCCACCCCTACATTTCACTTTAGGGACAAAATAATGCAACAAGGCAAAAATATGGGTCAACAGAATCAGATGATAATGTCCCGTGGCTCTCAGTATTATAAGAGACCTTTATCCTAGTGATATGAACTAGCACAGCTGTTTGGATCGGTTAGTGGTGTCCAAAGGGGGGATGATGGGAAACAAACTCGGGCCCCACACCCAGCAGTGCTACCTATAATCAGATTTATAAATATCTAACTTTCAAAAGCTAAATTTGGTTAAATAAGGACAATAAAAGTGTCTGATCCCATGTCATCAGAAGATAGCCTTTTAAAAAGAGACAAACAGCTGCTAGCAAGCAAATCGGAGCGACAAACAAGTCTGCAGCTCTGTTGCAAAGGATTGTGGTACAAAGGCCAGTTTTGGCAACGAGCACAGCTTCAACATTTGTATTCACGAAGAGTAAAGTCTTGTGTCCTCTTGCTGAGCTTCCCTGGGAGTTTATTGTTGCTGTTTGGGGTTTTGAACATGTCAGAGAGATGTAATGAATGTGATGTTGGTATTCTTTTTGTTCTCTTTTTATTGTTTGTTTGTTATACTGTTGTGGTCATAAGTTGCAGGGGTGGACATACTTGGTGTGTTTCCACGCACTAAAGAATACATGAGGCTGTCATTTTCTCTTGATCTCTGTAGGATATTTTTTTTATAAACAGTGTAATCTTGTCAAATATGTTCGTTCTTTACAATTATATTCATATTTTCCCTGTCATTGTCTAATTTTCTGGTTCTTTGCTGTACTTGGTATTCACATCAGTGTGACAAGGCCAAACAAATTGACTGGACTCCTGAGGTCTCTCCCATTTAAGTTCATATAATGGTGGCAGGAAATCGTTCTTTTTGTTGTTTTTGACTCTGTTTTGGAGGAGGGGGCTGTGGTTTGGTGGTTTGGCCGCATTCACATCATGTTGAATGGAGGGTATGATTTTAAAAGACTGTTTCAGATTCAGTACTTAGCTAGAGGTTCTATATATTTGGGGATTTTGTCATATGGGGTGGGTTTAAAATTATTTTATGTAATTTTCATATGTTCAGCATTTAAGTTTTCAAGACAAGAAAAAATTCTTAGTTGTTATCTGTACTGGTTTGTGTGGGTTTCCTCTGGAAGCAAATATAAGGATCATATGAAGAGCAAACTCTTAACTAATGGTAGAAGTGAGTGTGGATGACACTGTGTTTGTTTGTCTGTTTTGGTGATCAGGTAGCTCACCTGTCCGTGGTGTTTCACTGCTCCTCACCCAGTACAATCAGTCTTGAACAAGATAAGCACATGAATGGATTGATTTTTTGTTTTTAGAAAGAGAACACAATAGTTTTAAAAAACAACAGTTCAATAATGACTATTATTTGATAAATTTTTAACTTAGAACAATTCAATCAGCCATCAGCCCTTTGTTTACCCTTTGTTTGAAACCTCTGAGTCTGCAATGTCCACTGGGATTTCCCTCCCCAGTCTTTTTGCTACCTGCAGCAGTGTTTTTGCTGTTTGGCTGGATGTTCTTTAGGTCACAGACACAGGCTGCATGTCAGTAATAACAGGGTTTCCCTTTGCAAATGTTTGCAAGTTTCTCTCCATGCATCAATTAAACCTCAAAAAACTCATCTCTGTTCATCATCTGCTCATCAAAATTCCATATTTAGAAGTTTTTTCCATGAAAAAAAATCCCCTTAATGCCTTGCATTGGCTTAAATGTAACTCTACACTTTTTCCTTCATGTAGTACGTGCAGATCTTCGCAGTCCCTCGCCTGGGAACAGGACGACTCTGCCAAGCTCATGGTTTATTCGCTCTGGCAGATGGGTTGAATCCTGCACCCATTCAGACAGATTTCCACCTTTAACTTATATGAGGCAGCTTTGATGAAATGACTGACGGAGAAGCGTTTCTGTTCTAGATTGTACAAAGTCATGTGCCACATGTGTCACAACTCTGATTGGCTGTTGCCACCGGTCACAGCTCCATCCATCATGACTCTCCAGGCTCACAAAACTATGATCAAACTTTTACCAAAGTACCCCCCCACCCCCCGTAGTGTCAGTGAACAGAGGAGAAGGAAGCAGGAAAATGAAGGGTTCAGGGTCCAGGGATCAGACATTCACGTGTACCAGCTCTCTGCCTTGGGAGTTTGGATAAACAGTGGAGGACTCAGCCTGACCCCACTGTCAAACAGACTGACATGCATCACCTCAAACCTCACTGAGCACTTCAAGCCTGCACCATGCTACCATCCCGACTGCATGTCATTCCCTGTTCTATCCAAATAGAAATGTCTCTGTATTCTTTTTCCCCAAATAGGACAATTTAACATTATTTTTGGAGCAGCATGCGCAAATGTTAAATAACTTTTTTTTTCCTGCCAGCTGCATGCCCTTATATTCATTTTAGCCGAGTACATAGACAAGACTTAGGTGCAAACACAGAGCAGTTTAAACAAAAATCTCACCGTGGAGCTTCTAATTACAGTTGAGGGTTATGGCGGCTGGTGTGGCAGAGAGGTCCGCAGCAGCCCTGTGAAGCCGGCCTGCAGCTGTCACACACATCACACACGCAGACTTCACTTTTCTCCTCCTCGTTCCCCACTGATGTGGCCCAGTCAGCCCAGAGACAAATGCGCTCAGACATGGAAGACATTAAGACTAGCTAAAAACAACATGCTAAGTACAGACTCGCTCTCCCGCAATGCAAACACAAAGTGTTCACTCTGCAGCAATTATACACATTTTGACATTGACAGCAGGGGAGACAGTGTTCTTTATATTTATGTAAATGCTTGTTTCAAGGAAAAGTCTAAGATGTAGAGACATTTTGTGGCTTCTAGTAGCTGTGTTAACATCAGGATGAAAGGGTAAAAAAACAAATTATCCAGGTCAAGGGTTAACCATGGAAATATGGAAGGGTTTTTCAATGCAGAGTATGTTAAAAATAAAGTTTTTAATTCAGAGCAGGGTCTGCAATCTACCTGTTGCTTGCATTCAGACTGGGCGCAAAGAGAATACACGTGCAAGCCAGCCATCCAGAATCAGTCTGTCAGGTTCAAACCCAGCAGTCTGAGGAATGCTCCTGACCCCTCTCCTGTTTCAGATCAGCTATTCTTAACACCTGAATTGTTTCTTAAGGTTTCACAGGCTGACATGACGTTGCACTGAAGTGGCAGCAGAGCACATTATTGCCAGTATTAGATTTGATTATCTGGCTAAAAGTAAAAGTGCAGAACAACTGGAAAAAGCATTTGGTGAGGTTCCTCCTGGGGAAAAGCCCTGGCTCGCTCAATCAAAGCTGTTCCAATCAATCCCTTAAAGATGTGGGGGGCCAACAGCTTGCTGACATGATTGGTAACAAATGACTTACTGTTGCAGAGGGTTTGTGAGAAGGGGGGGCTCCCCTGTGGATCCTCAAACATAGTGTATTTTCATAAAGGAGACAATTAGCTCTTGATGAGGCAGCCCGGCTCTAGGAGCTGTTGATATCAGGAGGTCAAAGGTCACTTCTTGAGGCGGAAGAGCCAGTGGCACGGACCTTCTCCTCCACTGGGAAAACATTACCAACTTCTTCCTTATCTATCTGTTGAGCTCATTTAAATCAGTGCCAGATGCTTGTTATTATTATCCTTGTTAATTGTTAATATATCGGTGTCACGTCAAGTGCACAGTTCAAACTGAGAAGATAATTTTGACTTTTGCTCGTTCAGATATCGTATATTAGTGTTTTCGCTCATATATATATATAAAGAACAAGTAATGATTCAAAGATTGTGCCTGAATTTAATGTCGTTAGATTAAATCGCATTTCGTGTTTCAGGTTCAAAACAAGTCTACAGTACCTGCAGTTCCATAAATGATGCTTTGTGGTTAAGAGTTTTGACATTTTTGAAGGCTTAAGTTGAAAAAAAGTTGTTGATCTGTGGAATTTAAAATTAGTTTTGTCCTTCATCTCTTACAGTAGAAGTCTGTAAATTTCATGTTAAAAATGCTCATCTTTCAACATGCAACTAACGTCTCCTCATGCACTTGGATGGATAAGAACTAATACATGGTTTCTCATTAAATTTTTTCAGTCATTCATGGTCCCTTCAGGGAGCATTTCATTGACTTTGCCGGTCTGTTGACCACTCATCTAGGACCATAATCTGGTAACATTTTCTGAAGCCATTTGACTGTCTGACATACACTTGTTATTGGTTAAACTGACTTCTTTTGTCATATTTCTCAACATTATTACAGCAGTGGCTTTTCCAGCATCTAGCAAGCACTGAAAACTAGAAACTAACAAAAGTTTAGAATAATAAACTTTCCCTGCATCTAATAATGGAAAATTTAGAAAAGAGATAGCGAAAAAAAAAACCCCCAAAAAACCCATTTCCGTCCCTGATCAAACATAGCAAGAGTCCATTTGAAGGAGACCAAATAAAATAGAGCAACCATTATCCTGACATCGTAAACAAACACGTCTGTTTCCCACTCTGGATGCCATTAGGAATGTTTCAATATTTGTTTTAGTCATCGAGCAAAATGTGTTCTCTCTCCCTGTTCATACTTCAACAGTATTCAAATCATAGCTTTCATTTACAGGCCGCCATTGTTCTCAGTCCAAACACAGCTCATGTTTGTAAGTCTGTAATTGTGCAGAATATTCTGCTCTGCTAATCTAACCTCCCATCTTTCTAATCATGTAATATTTAGAATATATAGAGGTTACAGTTGCGTTGTGTGCTGGTTAAATCCCATGGCTTTTACAGAGAGTGCAAAGGACGCTTTGAGGCCTTTATGGAATCCAGCTGGCTTGGTCCCGCATTTCCAGAGTTCCACATTTATCTGAGCCAGATCAGAGCCAAGCAGAGTCCAGTCAGACAAGCACTGCAGCCTTCAGAAAGGCAAGAAGTTTTAGAGAACATGAGCACATTTGTACAGATTAAACACTGGGATCATGAAGCTGTTTCCCTTCCAGTATCTTTTGTACCTGTACAAACTAGTCTTACACAGTCAGGGAGGTTTCTGGAATCTGCAACAGAACTCATTTGAAATCTCCTGAATGTCGAAATTTTGATCTAAATCTTTGAAATTAAACCGCCCATTAAGCCTTTGATACAGCAGCTGGTGAATATGAAACTATGACCCCCATGCTGCACAAACACATGCTCACATGCTCACATGCTCACACACACACACACACACCAACACAAACACACAAAATCCCATCCTGACTCCACCTCTAAAGTATTTAAACTCTCAAACACTCCTCAGCAGGTGTGGCAAAATCTCCCTTTCTCTTTAACGACCAACTTCTGTTGTTTATTGTCACAAAATACCACCCTCTGAATGTGGGTCAAACCTGTTTTTAGGACTATTATTTCTAACAGAGGTTCTGTAAAATAAAAATAGAAAAGATCTGCATTCCTGCAGAGCATGACACTGTCAGGCTCTTTGAACTTTACTGCCGTTGTGTGTTTTAACTGCTCATAAATGAAAAAAAAAGTAGGTGCATAAAACTTTGGATATAAAAAAAAATACATGCAATGTCAAATGCATTCACTTGCACACATCTAACTCCAGCCTGAAACACAGTAAAAGCATAGATGTGTTAATGAGCACCTTTTTTGTCAAGTTCTCTCTGTCTCCTGCAGCAGCTTTATTCTGTGATTGAGTCTAACCACTACCAGGTGTGCATGAAAAGGTTTTGGCGAAGCTGGCACAGGGTCAAGACAGGGTGGAAGTAGGAGGAGGAGTGCGAAAGAGGGATGACTACCAGAGGAATGGAATTGCTTAATGTGAAAACATCAAACGGCCTGAGTGTGTTACCAGAGTGTTCAGCTAAGGTGTCTGAACTTGTTACAGTGTGATCATGCAGCTCTGCCTGATCACCTCATGCAGACTCAGAACCCCTCCACCCCTCAAACTCACCATTATTGCTTTTTTTTTTTTTGCCCTTTTTTTAAGAGGTGGAGGGTATGTAACAGTACAATATGTAGGTCCTGTGAAGTCATAAATATTATATGCAAGATTTGGCTCCTAAATCTGGCAGATTTTATGGTTGGATTTCATCAAGATGAAAGACAAACAAGGTGAGTTGTACGATTTTACAATCCATCATGGTCTCGGTTCAAAAAGCCCAGTGGGGCAAAGAAAAAAGAAATTCCTTTTTTCTTAACTATGAAATCGTCTGTTTTGAAAGGCATCAGGCCTCCACCCTATAGTACACCCACCACCTCATGCAAACCATACTGCAAAGGTATGTGTGGTCATGCACCGTGTAAAGAGTCCAAACCAGGCAGCTTTTGTTGGTTTTCTGAGCCAAGTTATTTTTTCTTTAACAGTTGTTGTTCAGTGAGTTTGTCCTGGGAATAAATGTACAACACAATGCAGCCAGTTTTGGGGGAATAGTAGAGTTTCACAGTATTTTAAATTTAATTGGCAGCAAAATCCATTTGTTACATTTGGTTTTCCAAGAGTTGTGATTAAAAAAACCCTTATTGTCAAAGTAAATGTAGCAGCAAGTTTTCAAAAAGTAAACATTACTGCCAACGACTATAAGTTAAAGCAAATTAGATTTGTGTTTAAAATAAGGGTTTCAAAAACATGAATACATTGCATTTTTATTTGCATATATTCCAGAGAATAATGGTCAGTTGATAATTCGGGCTCTACTTTTGTGGGGAAGGAGTTGAAATACCAACACCACAATGTCATTGCATTGACCAGAGGTATGCAAGGGCCTTTTTTTTTTTTTTACATTTGTGTCTCCATAGATGTAAATCCAGCCATGCGTAAATCTCCCCCCCTGCTGCGCAGAGAGCAAGGTCCTTCACTCTTTTTTTTCTCTGCGGCTTTATTACACCGGCCTCCTGTCTTGTTGGGATAGTTAAACCTGTTAACTTCACTTCTCATGCAAACACAACAAGGCTTGGAATAAAATACCAGAGAGAGACCTCTAGGGGTTAGAATGGTAACGACACACACTTTACACAGATCATGATGGTTACATTTAATGTACAGTTCTGTTACGGCTTTATTGAATAAGTTCTTTTTTTAATTTTACTTATTGTAACATGGTAAGGGGCTCCTTATGTCGGTTGGCTGTTATTGGGGTTTCAAAGAATGACAGAAGTAAGAAATTCCTGACTGTCTTTACATGAAAAAGCACATTCGCACATAGACACACCCTCACACCCTGAAGTACTGCAGACAAAAGTAACAGAAACTTGGTGCCAATGAAAAAATAGAGTGGGAAGAATAGAGAGTGTGTATTAGACTGTCTGAGCTGTTTTAGCCATTAGTGCTGGAATCTAATCTAATGAACCATTAGTGTCCGAAGCTAACCGCTCACCCTGTGTCATGTCATGTTTGACAGTGTCAGATTCATGAACCAAGTAGCAGATTACATTAATCTGGAATTAGTCTTGGAATAACTCTCCCACTCTTTGGAATAACAAGAGGTGCCATATATCTGCCCCATCCCTTCTGCACAAAGTAAATGTTATGGAGACTCTCTTATCCCAGGGCATGTGCTTCCTCCCTGAGTAATGTGTGTGTCATGCTGGGCACACCTCTTGTCATTCTCATCACACAAATATCTTTTTATTACTTTAAGGTATGTTTTGTAGACATTGTTTTTTTAATAGCTTTAGATCTTGGCTCTCTCTCTCTCTCTCTCTCTCTCTCTTTTTTCCATTGCACGCTCTGTAATATGATGGCTGGCTTTGGCTAAATAAGGTAAGAGAACACTTTGCATTCCTGCTTGCCAAAAGACGGCTGATCCTCTGTAGTGCTGTGAGCCAAGACGCCCTTTTATCCTTTTTAGAAATTGAGGGTGCCTGAGGTGTGCCAGCCAATCCCTCTCCACCTCGACACTGTCATGCTATAGGGATGCATGACTGGCTCCTAATGGTGGTTTTCAAAAATCTCTTCGTGTGATTTATATTGCTAGGGCATGTTTGCTGAAAGTCAGGTATGTCTCTCTTCAAAGTGGGCAGCAGTTGCTGGTAAAACAGACTTTCTCTCATCTCCCTTTTCAGTGAGGCAGTAATTGTTTTGTATTGGAGATATGGGGCTTGTTTAATTTTCCAAGCATGCCTGTATTTCAAAATAATCATTCTGGGAAAATATTGGCCACGTTGTCAAACTGAGAAAACTTAAAACAAAAAGCACCATTACCCTGTCTTCTGTTTTAAATGTGGCTATGATCTACAATAGCAGGTTTGGATTCTGTGACTCAAAGATAAGCTCATTTAAGAAATTTATACTTTTACAGACCTTTACTCTTAAAAGTTCTTCATCATTAGCATAACTGCAAACTGAACCCAATAAGAGACTCCATTGTTAAACTCGCTCATGAAGGATCATGCATGGTAAGAAGGCCTTGGTTTCCTCCACACAGCCGAGCAGAATTTTTTGGAAAATGCAGTAGATGCTCACGTGACAGATAAATGATGGGGAAGAGGCCCAGCTTATTGCTGAAAAATGTAGACAAGGAGCCCAGAGCAATGTACTGGCCCATCTCTTGTTGATTCTCCCTGGGTAACATGAAATCACATACGGCACTCATATCTGTCAAAAGGGTTATTATTGCATTTTATCTCAAATTTGTGGAGCCGCTCTGTATCTCCTTTCATCATGATATGGATTAATGTCTTCTGCTTGTGTGTGAGTGTGTCAGAGTTTGATGGATTTGAGCTGCAGTTACCTCCGAGACAGGCCCGGTGTGGTACAGTGATCCCAGGGTGCTTCTTTACCGTTTATATTCAAACCAGTCCAAATATGTCAGCGGTGCTGTGAAGGCCAGTGACCCCGAAGAAAAATGACAGTTGACCCTCCACAGCAGGGTGACAGAGATGTTTCATAGCACTGTACAATCAAAAGAAACCAGCCTTTGTGTTGTTTTTGATTTGGTAACTTTAAAGCACCTCAGCTTCAGTGCTCCAACTGAGGTTTCACATTATAGCTGTAAACTACTATAGAAATCATTTTTAATGCCAAGAGTTGAAGTACATGTTGAGCAACAGTGTTTGACCTATATCTATCATCAGTTTACAAGTGAGTTCATAGGAAAGAGTTCAGTCCAGGCCCACAAGAAAGAAAGAAAGAAAGAAAAAAAACTGGGGGAAAAGAAAAACATTTTGATTATGCCAATAGGTGGTTGTTGACTGTACTCGTTTGGCTTGCCAAGCAAATATTAAATCCTTATCAGCTGGTGCTATGAGTGGGAAATTTCTGATACGATCCATCAGAAATAAAACAGCCAACACATCAGTCATTTGGCATTGTTAAGTAGGATTTTGAAGAGAAAGCGGTCAGTAATGTTGATTGTGAATTTGTTCCAGTTGGGCAAACAGGTTGGCGCCGGAGCACAAAACAGGTCTTTCAGTCCTTTTACCATCCGTGCCAAGCATGGATTATATCCATTTCAATGACACCTCAGAATAAAGCAGTGTCTATCCAAACAAAACACCTCCTCCACAACAGAGATGATTAACAAGCCTGGATGAAACTGTCTCCTCTGAACCATAAGAAAGTTTCTGTTTTAGTGCATTTGATGTCAGTTTGAATTGGACTGTAATTGCATTTTCGCTGCTAACAATGTATGAACTAATTCTACCATCAGCAGGAATTTCAAGCCTCTCCAATTACAGTATACTTTTCATATGTGCCTATTTTATCTCGCCTCTTTGGTTTTCAATAATAGTGCTGACTTGACCCTTCCCCCGGGCTCTACCACCTGTCAGCAGTCAGATCACACCTCACACCCAGCTTTGCATAGCACAGCCAGTGCCAAGGTGCAACAATTTAACATGACAAGGCACTCATGCAAGACCAGGCCAGTCATGTTAACTGATGTTTACGATCGCAGATCACTACGGAGAATCATTTTTTCATGTCCACCCATATCTTCCAAAGCTGGACGGCGTTTTGACAGAGTTCATTCCTCCTCGTTCATCCTCTGTGGATTCAGGCTTTGAAGATTAAACAGACTATAAAAACAAGCTCATGCACAAGCTTGTTTGATGATTGTACTGTGTAGGTAACATCTGTGCCAGTCTGCTCGTGAATCTGAATCAGAGATAATGGCGTAAACTACCCACAGCCAAGAAATGAGTACTGTTTCAAGATATGTGTGTAAGAGAAAAAAAGGCTTTTTGTTGTTCCTGTCTTCATGATCTGTGAGGACTGTCAATACTTGTAGGCCTGAGTTTTCTTTTCTAATAAAGACTTGGAGTCCTGCTTCTACAGGTTTTCAGTCCAGGCTTTATTTTGATCAGTAGCCAGTTAAGAAAACTTCCATGAGCTTTGTGATGTAGCAAATACTGTGTGTTTCCTTTCAAAGAATGTATAATGTGTTTACATTGATTTTGTTGCTGCTTAATGAAAACTATGTCTCTCCACTAAAGGTCATGTCTGTAGTCATGAATAAAAACTTAATATTAGTGAATGTTAGTGAAGCAGATCTCAAGTCCTCAAATTTGTGCCTTGAGTCAAGTTGTGAATCGAGTCCATCAGCTCTGGTTCTGTGAGGCTGTATTCAACCTAAAAGGTGGCAGAAGTTTACTGGGCCATAGAGGAAGTTATTCATTCACTTCATTTGAAAAAATAGATATCCTCACATTTGGGGGATCCATGATTTTACTACACAGTGATGCTTTGTAAATCCTCAAGATCTGATTATTTGCTCTCCCCTTTCAAATGTGTTTTTAAGTGTTTTCTGCCTCTGACTGATGGAAGTAATTACCTTGGGTCATTATGGGTTTTGAGCAGCACTGATGACAGGGGGCAGCTCGTATTAGACTGGATGTCACGTTAAATAGATGAGTCCTTACCTAAGCCCCTGACAGACAGGGACCAGAGGTCTTCTTCTTGCTTACCGAAAAGACAGGAGGAAACACATTTTTCCCTGGCAGAAAAAAAGGATTTGGAGGGAAACCGCAATGGGTCCATCTTATGCACAAACCAGGTGTTTTGACAGAGTGTTCAAGATGAGAGAGCTTTTTTCCATTTTTTTTTTTTCCATGGAGAGTGGAGTCGCAGTGTGGCCTGTATGGAAATGGGACGGTGTGCTGTTACAGATGTGTGTGCTTCCACATCGGTCAGCTTCCTATTCCTAGAGCAACGTCTGAAATAGATGTGGTCTCAGCATTACTGTGTTTATTGGACAGAGTTCACACTGGTGCACTTCCCCACGTGTCAGGTTGTTGAGAAAAGGAGGGAGCAAAGTGAGAAAGAGCCAGAAGGAGTGTAAAAAGAAGAGGGGAATGAAGTCGGTAAGAGGAGAGAGTCAATGAGGTTGTTGTTAAGAATATTTTCCATTAGAAAGACGAAACACTTTTGAACATTCTCATTAGCAAGTACATGAAATGAAACTTTTTCGATTATAAGGATCATAAAGTCAAAATTGAGAAAAGCACTTGGCTTTGGTGAGCTGTCTTTTATGGGTAAAGAGATAAAAATCCCCAAATTTAAAAAAAGAAAAAGAAAAAAGTATGAGAGCATATGTGCCCACATGTGATATTAGTGGAATATACTGTAAAGACTGAGATTTTATTTCTTACTTTTAAAGCATCTGGTTCTGCATCTATATGCATGTGGCTGCTTTTTACTGCAGTAAAAAAAAAAAAAAAAAGCTGTTTGGCCAAAGCAGCTGCCAAGCAACACATGGAGAAAAGCCTTGACCCAACCTACTTCCAACTTTATACACAGAGATTATTAGAGGAGCATCCACCACAAGAGTCACCGAAATAATGCTAATGACCAGCGGGGGGGGGGGGGGGGGGGGGGGGGGGGGGGGGGGGGGGGGGGGGGGGGGGGGGGGGGGGGGGGGGGGGGG
>JAQMCX010000057.1:5401990-5439048 GCA_029814765.1 Acanthurus leucopareius | reverse complement strand
CCCCCCCCCCCCCCCCCCCCCCCCCCCCCCCCCCCCCCCCCCCCCCCCCCCCCCCCCCCCCCCCCCCCCCCACATTGCAAGAGTCACCCCACCTGGTAGCTAAGGAATGACTCATTAGACAGGCAGGCACTAATGAAAGATTTGTCTGTCCTCACGTTGGCCTTGTTGTCATGTCTCTCTCCTCATCTGGAATTCTGCAGATTCCACCCCCGCTTTCCTCCACTGTTTCTCTTTGACAGCGTCAGATATTATCTTGACGGCTGGTTAACGTACAGTTTATTGAAGGAACCAGAAGATAATTAATCTGCGATGCCCTTTGAGTGCTCCGCAAAACATGTTCAACCTCTCAGGAATAATTAAAAGGTGCACAAGGCTAAATGGAATTTTGCTCCGTGCTAAAAGACAAATGCCACTGCTGCCTTCCAGAGGAGTTATTGGGACGGACAAAAGCATAAACGTTCAGCAAAAGTCTTATGTAAACACATCAATAAACACAACAATCCAATTTCCCCCATTTTCATGGAGGGACAATGGGAGCCGTTGGGCTCTGTGGGCCGGGTTTCGTGTTTATGGGAAGTTAGCTGTGGTATGCCTCAGTATCAATCGTCTCTGCCAGGATTGAGTGTCACAGCCCAGAAACCTGATCTCCTTGGTGCTCCCGTGAGATTTTAGACACCGTGCTCTCCCACACAATGTGGAGAGGAAGTCCAGGTACAACATCCGCGACGGAAATCAAATCAGAATGAATTAGCGTGGTTTATTTGCATGTTCATAACAGTGAAGGAGCATGTGTGCGGACTTAATTTATTGTAAACCTTTTTGTAAAGGTTCCTCATATAAAAGTTTTGCATGTTAATTGTAGCAAAACACACACTTAGGTTGCAGACATTTGACTTTTTGCGGTCCTGCACTGGATTTTAGCTCTTTTCTTTCACCAGATTTGGCTCAGATTGATCATTAATTGATGATTTTTGATTTCTTTGTCCCTTCCCTTACCTCTGTGTGTCTGCTCAGAGACATTCTCACTCCGTTGGTCCATCCAGGCCTCCCTGTGAGACCTGCTCCCCATGACAGAGCCCTCTTTAGTCTGTGTGGGCCGGCTCAGTTTTCTCTAATCTAAACCATCATCTCCATGTGTCTTCCATCACAACTTCCAAAGCATTTGAATAAACTCCAGACAACAGGAACAAATTAATTAATGTCTTTATTCCTCTTTGTCAACCGCCGGTTGGGTGTGTGTGCATATTTTTTGCATTTGTGCATTGCACGTTCATGTGCAACTAACACACATACACATGGATCATCTGTATAATTGTGTTAATTCCCTTTTCAGTTGCACTCACACCCCAAACACATTGAAAGTGATCTCATTCTTACCTGCATTCCCGCATAATGATTTCCTCCTGAGTGCTGCTTTTATTGACCCATTATTCACCTCATGTTTTTGCTCAGGGTGAAAGGGATAAAAAGAGCAGAAGAAATCCAAGTCCACAAAGTAGCATGTTACAAGCCCATGCACATGTTGGGAGGTCTTCCACCTTAATTACTTGTGTTTTCTCTTCATAAATTTTGGACCAGGAGGTTTCCCTTACAGAGTGAGAAAAGGAGAAAAGGAAAAAAAATGAGGAGGAAGCACTTTTGATGTTGTGCTGCAGAGTTTCGTGACTGCAGAGGGCCATTACGCATACTGTAAACTCTGGAGTTTCTCATGAAAATACCAGGGGACAAAAATGAAAGATGGGTTCCTTTATCTTTACACATGGCAGGCAGTGATGTGGCGTTGCCGGCTCAAACAAGAGCGTGGCCTCACAGATGGCTACAGTTTGCCTGGAGCTCAGTCTGACCACCGTCACTTCTCACAGAGTCTGTGGCCTTCGCTGACCGGTGGAACGAGCTCCACGCTCATTGAGACAGGGCTAAATGCAGACGTGGGTCGGGCACAAGTCGACTGAAGTCTACTCTTTAGGTTTAAATTGCATAAACTGACCTTTATTCCTAGAAGGCTCCATGAAAACACAGTGTGTTTCCTGCCATTTTAATGTCGTATATTGTAGCTCAGTAGCTGGTTGCCTTTACCAGGACTGGCCCATGAGAAATGATGCTTTACCATCTCTTTCATATAAAAATGTGTGATCTGGCTGATGGCTGCACTGATTAGAGAAGCTCCAAGCAACACATGGAGCAAAGCCTCTGAGGCATTTTAAGCAAACAGCTCGAGCTGCACTGCTGTACTGACACATGCTAAATTCTGCTCACTGCAACATGCATGCCCCTTGTTTGACTGTTGAAGCTGACAGTGCTCTCCCCACTCTTGTCTTCTGCCAATCTTTCTGCTGCTTGTTTAAGTTTTATAGGGCTCACATCCAACCTGGAATCCACCTGTAGGCTCGGAATTTTTCTTCAGTGAGGAAATTTAATTAAAATGACTCCCGATTCTGCTCTGAACTGCACTTCCACCATGCATGCTGCAGTGATGGCGTGAGATAAGAGGGGTGTTATGTTGGGATAATTTTCCACATGTAAGCAAACAGTAATAGTCACACAGCACACATGGGGTTAGCTAAATGGTTGATTACAGACTTAGTTATTAGACAGCTTTTTTTTGTTTTTGCTGAGTCATTTTCCCCTGATTTCCCACAGACTCGTAGCACGTGTCTCATACCGACTGTATCCTTTCAGCATCTCTGCATCCCACAAGAAAGCTGTTGAGTTGACTGTGCATTCTTAAGACAGTTTTATATGAAATCATCATTACGGTGCGTGGGATCCTCTTCTTGGGCTTTTTCGTCTGACAGCTCCACTTCAGAAAGCAAACACAGTCTAATATACAGCAGTGTGTATGTGTGTGTGTGTGGAGGGGGTGGGGTTGTCCTGCCCAGTGGGGTCTTTGTGGGTTTCCTGGCTGTGCTTTGGATGTGGTTTATGTGTTCCGCCTGCTGCGCAAAGCATGAGCAGTGGTAGCCATCCTTTTCATTTTATGGCACTTTCTGGAAGTACAGGCATGTGAACAGATGAGTAAGTGAGCGTGTCGGATGTGTTTGCAGATGGGGAATGAGCAGGGTTAATGGCTTTATTTGCAAACAAATGTTGATGCTTTTTCTTATTATTATTATTGAGCTGTTCAGCAGTGAAGAGGCGGGGCTGGTTGTGGGTTTAGACTGGCATGTGGAGATAAATAAAAGGTGACCACACATGACTCGCACAATAAAGCATTCCTGGAATGTGCTGGCACTGGCACGGAGACAACAGAGGGTGTCAAGAGCAACACAAGACAGGTTTGCCATTTAAAGTTGTCCCCTCAGCAGAAGCACAAACATCCGCAAAGTCCTGACCTGTTTGAACTTATCAAACCCCACAGAGAGATTTCCTTCATCCTCCTACTCCAGGTAGTTTGTACATTCCTGATGATTTTAAAAATTCTGCTAAAACTTTCATAATTACGAGAGCATCGCATCCATCTGAGAAAACATGACTGTGCATTGTAGTTTAAGAGGAGAAAACAGCTGCTCTCCTCAATACAGAGCATCGAAAAAACACTTTCATTCCGTTGAGTCATTCCACTGTCAGGTTCTTTTCAGTAGAAGCCTAAGGGGAAAATACAGATGATAGGAAAAAAACAGTCTGCTTGTCCTCAGCTGCACTCCTTGCATTGTTTTAATTTTAAGAGTGTCTTGTTTTGTGGTTATAAGAGTAATCTTTAGCCTGGTTGGATGGCTCTTCAGCCATATAGGTGTATTATTTCTAAGGTGAGGATGAGGAGAGCCACTTGGCTTAGTTGTATTGTGGCTCATCTCCAGTTAGAATTGAAATCTGCATCTCAAGTGCCCAGAATACCTTGCAGTGCCCAAACTAAAGTATGTGTTATCCATCATATCTCTCTTTCTTCTTCTGTCCTTGGTTAGCCTTGGCCCAATAACAAATCCATGACAAATGTAGAGAGCTATTGAGTTTGAAGTTTCAGGTGGTTTCAGGGTTTCAGGTGAATGTTACTGTGAGAGTTTGGGTTCACATGCATTTCCTGTGAGTAAATGAGTGCCTGGCTTCCAACATAGGGAAATGCAGAAGGACCATACTTCAGGGTGCATATCTGTGCCAAATGGTATGGAACTAATCTCCACCAAGCTATTTCTCATTAGAGAAGGGCCTCTTGGAGGTGCATGGCTGTGTGTGCACTGCAGACAGGGACAAGGAAGAAGCTGTCTGTTTCTGCAGATGGGCTTCATTTAGTGTCGGGCAGGAATAACTCTCTGACAGTTTTATTGGGGTCCAAACTGCAGGGATAAATTGACGAGCACCAATCTTTGTACGGATGGCAGTGATTTTCTTCTTCATGGAAGAATTTCTCTGCCATGCCGTTGCTAATGGACACCCACACGCACATACACACACACACACGAGACATGCCGCTGGGATTTCTTCAAACCCAGTGGCAGCCCAGGTGCTGATGCATCGCTGTCCAAGCGCTGTGCTGTGATCTGGGAAGTATCATCACCGGTTGCTCAGCAGTGCTGGATGTAATTTATCTGTCTACTGATTAACACTCATTGACCGTGAGGAAGTGCATTTAAGGCTATGAGAAGACAAAGAACACACTGATTCAGGATTTTGGCTTAAGTCGGACCACAAATCATGTTGGCTTCGTATGGTGAAGGTGTGATGAGTAACCTCGAGCATCTTCCTCTGTCTTTCCGCTCCAGAGATCAGAGAGCTTGTCTGTTTAGAGATCCCTAATCTAAACTCTGAGTCATCTTCCTGAGGTACAGAGCAATGGTTGTGGCCCTAACTTGACCTGCAGGGGGGAGGAGGGGGCAGTTGTGAAGGAGCTTTAACCACAACCTGAGCCCTTACATTGTTCATGGCTGGATCATAGTGGTGTGTGTAGGATTTAAAGAGATCTACTGGCAGATATTAACTTAATATTCATAATGGTGTTTTCACTAGTAAACCACCATCTGAAAATAACTATCATTGTGTGTGTTGGTGTGTGTGTGTGTGTGTGTGTGTGTGAGAGAGAGAGAGAGAGAGAGAGTGTGTGTGTTTTTAAGATACCCTTTTGTATCTACAGAGGGAGCAGGTCCTCTTCCATGGTCTTTTGCATTTTTAGTGGCCAACAGATTAAAGGTGAGAATTAATGCAGGGGTTTTTAGTAAGTTGCAATCTGCAACCTCACCACTAGAGGCCACTAAATACTCATCCTTTAATGTTTTTTTTAGATACCTCAAAAATGATAGAACAGAGCCATTAAAATTTTGCATATGAGCACTAAATGCATTTAAGTATTGAGAGTTTTGTCTTTTTGGTCTTCGACATTTTCTTTAATAATAAATTACATAATAGACTGCACATTATATTTAATAATATAAATAATAGAGTTAAATCAATGGAGTTATAAAGTGCTTTATCACAATGATGATGATGATAAATGATGAAAAAGAAAGTTGCAACTACAAAAATGTGTCAGTTTTTAAGAGGATATATAAAGATTGAGTCGGCTTGACTGAGGTTCTCTGGCTGGGATTCCACATTTGTGTGTGTGTGTGTGGGGTGGGGGGTGTGTGTGTGTGTGTGTCACAGTTCCTTCCTGTTATTTATAAAGACACAAATCACCAACATCACACAGCTTCCTGTCTTTAATACCTCTGAACAAGCAGAGATTTATTCCTTGTGGACGTTGTTGCCACTGACTCGACAAGACTCTTCTGTAAAAGACCATCAACTCATCGACTCATCATGCACGTGAGCCGTGTACGGCACTGAATGTTCAAAACGTCTACAGCCCCGCTCTGATCATACCACATACCATTAGAGTCGTAAATTAGAAACAAGACATCTTCTACAGATAAGGATCTCTGCTGCTGGAACGGGATTGTGAGGTGTTTTATTTCATTCAACCTCATCAACCACATATGGGCCGCTCTCAGGTTGTCTGCATTAGGCATGCGTCCCCAGGGATGTGTCTGTCAGAACCAGAGTGGATTACACAAATTATGTGAAACCAATGTTTGACTTTTATTTAACATAGATTGAAGTTATGCTTGATTATTTATTTAATTCATTTATTCAATTATTAATAACTAACTCGTTGACATGTTCTCTCTTAAATTGTTTCATGCTTTTCACAGATGGGTTGGATTACATGAGTTTGCGTGATTCTTGTCTCAGTGGACCTTTAAATATGAGCTGTTACTGTGTGTGTGTGAAGGTTTACGTGTGTTGTGAAATTTTGTTGTTCGCTGGCATCCAAACACATTTGATCACAAGAGCTTAGTCTGTCCCGTCCAGCCTCAACAAGCAGCCTGTGTGTGTACCCACAATACTGGCAACACACACCCTGTTTGTCTGTCCCAGCTGAAAGGACAACAATGACTGGAGGTTTATTGCTCTGAATCCAAAGCTTGTGCACTCGTTGGGGTGTGTTTCTCACACTTAATTTAGTGGCAGCTGTTTGTGAAGATGAGGATCTCATGCGCGATTCATTTATGTGTGTGTATGTTTGTGTGTCTTCTTGGGTTGTGTTTACTTATTGGCTCAATTGTATGTGTGGGCATTAAAGTTTTAATTAAAACACACTCATTAGCCAACAGTGATAAATCATCCTCTTGGAATTGCAGCAGCTGCAGCGGTGCAACAAACAGACTAAAGGCACATTGCAAGGAGCTTTGTGTAGGGTGTATGTGTATGTAGGGTGTGTGTGTATGCGTGTGTGTGTGGGGGTGTGCGTGTGTGGGTGTGTGTGTGTGAGAGAGACAGAGAACAAGAGAAAGAAAGAAAACGCCTTTCATGCCTGTTTTCTGTATGTGCTAATCTTTCGTCAGATCTTATCTGACTAAGAAACATCAACATGCCTTCGAGCAAGAAAGTATCAGTGGATGAATTAAAAAAGAAAGAAGCACACAGGGTACTAAACTGTGCTGTGCTGTGCTGTGCTATGCTGTGCTGTGCTGTGCTGTATGCTGCTGTATCTGCAGCAGTAACAGGCAGGTTTTGCTGAGTCAGAGAGAGTTCACTCAGCAGTGATGAGCTAGCTGCAAGGACTGTGCTCACTGCTGCCACTCCCTGGCAGACTGCATGCATGCATGGTGAAGCATTTTCAGAATAGTGTCAGGAAATGTTTGCCTTCATCAAACCAAGCATCTGTCATCCGTCACATTTCTCCTTTAGTACTCTGCGGTGTTTCCATAAATGATCAATGGGTGTATTGTTTCCGAGCCATTGTGGTGGCTATTGGCTCAAGTTTCTGCCTTGACTTTGTATTATGGAAAGCTACAGATATGGCTTTGTCAGCAGGAAACATCCACTGTTCACTAACTCTCCACAGATGTGCTCTGAGGTGCTCCTACTGTTCTTTTTCTCTCACTATTCCTCTTGCAGGATATTTTTCACTTTTAGCCACTTTGGATGATTGCTGCCAATGATATGTCCACAGCATAGACACAAGGACGAGCTTTGAAAAGAGAAATGTGCTGTTCTTTTTGGAAATGATAATGTGATATGAAAAACACAAGCTGATAGAAACTTTTTCAAGAAGTCACAATGATTGTGGATCTCACATCTGTTTGTTTTATTCAGTTTTTTGTAATGACAACATCTTAGAAGGATACCACATGTGTGACTGTTTGCTGACTTTTTCCACTCTTTTCTTTTCCCCTCTCTTCACAGAAAAACTCTACAACTCAACTGGACGGGAGCTTCGGAGAGCCCTCTTTTCCCTCAAGCAGATTTTTCAGGTATCATCCCTTAATAATATATCTTTTCTTTTTTTTTTTGAAAACTCCAGCTCACCAGATCCAGGGAATTCCATTGTGTTTTGTTTTTCACATGATCTCATAGACATTTTCCAAAAAAAAAAATGTTCCCCTTTTTGAGGAAGTATATCCTGCTATGCATAGGGGCTTTTAACATTCTTCTGCATGCACACACGCTAACATGCAAGAACTATATGTAGCGTGCACGCATGCATCAGTGCCCACATGCACTCTCTCACTTGGATGCAGCATTGTTTTCCCCAAGGCGGAGTTGTGCTGCAGAGAGTCTGCCTTCGTGGCAGCTGCACAGCGTTCAGGTCTGGTCGTACTTCACACACTGGGGCTGGGCCGGGCTGGCCTGGTGGGCAGCCGGCCATAGAGGGGGAGGGTTAACCGACAGTTAAATGGAAAAGAGAGCAAAAGACATTGATGCTGCCCAGAATAGATTAGAATAGCTCACTTTATATCAGTGGCTTTGTGGGGTTTCAGTTGTAGAGAATATTTATGATTCTTGTTGTGTAGGAAAATGTCAACTTGACCTGATTTTGGTGCAGTTTTTCTACATTGCAGCAGTGTACTGTGCATATATGAGCCTTAAGCTACAGTCATGCACAGGTGTGACAGATACAGGCAGTTTTGATTGAGGACTAACTGCAGATTGAAATGGGAAGTTCCAAAGAATAGGAATCCATTTTAACAGGCTGCAAGCAGATTGCATTGTTCATTGCACTTCCAGCTTTAAAAGAATGTAAAAATTATAGATGATGGATACATTTATCAATATATACTAGTGCTTTCTGCAAAATGGCACATCATTTAAAGAAATACCTGTTGGACTACAGCTAATTGTTCTATTGACACCTAAATATTAACATAGTAAAAGATATTGTATAGTAAAGTAAAAGCAATAGAAAAATTTTACATGTTGTATCAAATTAGCTGCATTAAGTGTTGCAAAGTCATTATATAGTTAAAGTTATTAAGAAATTTGAGTAACACTTTATTATGCAGCAGCCATTTTACAATGTTGTTTCCCATCATTAAGCTTGTAATTCCTCTATACTCATGGTGTAGTTTCGTCATATGGAGCAGTACATAAAAAGTACATACTGGTTCCTACATGTACTTAAATTTTAGTACATTGGAACAACGGAGGAACAACTGGGAGTTTTAAAGGAAAGAGAAAAACAAATAATTGGGTGTTTAGTAAATAATGGGAACCTACAGTGTATTTTACAACACCTCTCAACTTTTTTACATCAGGGACCCTTAAAGTGACACAAATCAGACCATGGATAATTATTAGGTAAGATTTTGCTGCAGGGCCCCACATCTAATAAGATTTTTCATTTTAGATGTTCTATACAAAAGAAGATGAAACCTATTATTAAAAAAAATATGCAATATTTCATTGTGGTTCTTATGGGTGGAATTATGATGAAAATAATCTATTTCTCTTTCCACTGGGGGCCTTTCAAAGGACCCCTAAGGGTTGTTGGACCCCACTTTGAGAGCCACTATTTTAGAGAAGAGACAGTAATAATACTACAAGTATGTTGTATATACTGGATACCTTCAAGGTACAGATTGTCCACTCTGTGCAGAAAGCTGAGGTACAATTTGTGAAAATTAAGGTCAGCATAAATCATAACAACAGGTCCAGCCAATTTTGGGGGGGTTGACTTATTTCTTTATCACATAAAAACTCTTTTAAGATATTGGAAAGAGTTGTGGGAGCTATTAAACAAAAGGCTCCAGATCATTATTTCTCTGCGTGCTCTTTCATTCCTGTATGTGCGCATGATTTGCAACCAGCGTTCCTGCACTCAAAGGTTCATGCAAGTCTGAGCACAGTTGTGTGGTGAAAGACTGAACCAATCCATCAAACTAATATTAATTACTTTGAATAAAATAACACTTTAAACTCTTTCCAGGATGACAAGGACCTGGTTCACGAGTTTGTGGTGGCTGAAGGACTCACGTGTTTGATAAAAGTGGGAGCTGAAGCCGACCAGAACTACCAGAATTACATCCTCAGGGGTACGTCGCCTGCAGAACAGCACAACTTTTCACCTATAAACTCACAGCATATTTTTCCTCTTCTCCGCTTTCTCACACCTCAATTTACAACTGGGCCTAATCGAGGATGTTATTCATCAATCCTGTAACACTTTTCTTTCCATAAACCTATCCAGGACCACATGTGTTTACATACACCACGTTAATTGATGATTCTGCTTGATGACCTTCTCACACTCACACACTTACAGCATATAAACAACCTCAAATCTGTGCCACAGATAATGTGGAAGTTCGACCCAGTTAAGCAGCCGGTTAATTTATCTGTCCCCTGTCGGCGAGGTGAAAGATCATACGTGCTGAGGTCAGGGAGGGGCAGGGGGCACCGTGTTCGGACGGGGGGGATACTTGAAGACCGAGGGGTTCATAACACTCGCTCCAAGGTCACAACCATTTAACAGCCTACTGTGAGGGGGCAGGTCACACATGCTTAAGTGGCCAGTAAAAGTTCTGGCAGGATATTGCAGATCATAAAACTAATTTTCCCTCCCTTTTTTTTTTTATTTTTCTTTCTCTCTTTTTTTATTTCTCCTCACATACTCCATCATCTTTTCAAGAGAATTTGTTGCCCTGCTGTTAATCAACCCAAGCCGGCACATCCAGGCCATATTTGTTTTGTTTTTTTAATTACAGAACAAAATGTAAATGGAAACTCAGACTTGAAAAGCTTGGATCCAACTTTTTTGGCAAAAAATGTCCTTTACATTTCTGCCACTAGAGGTCCCCCTACTAAAACAATAAAAGCAAAAGACGAATTTTTGCGTTGTGAAGTAGCGTGGGATCATGGGATTTATTTATTTAAACGCTGAACAGTCACCATCGCTGATTAAAATCTGTCTGACTGACTCAGGCACAAATGTTGAAGGATCAGGTTATTTATTTAAGTTTTATTCACCTCATGTTTTGTCAAGTTTGCCTCACTCTCTGGTGTTGATCTGGAAGGTAGCAACGCACTGGAAGTTTGATACATACCTTGAAAAAAATTACAGATTACAATTAAAAAGATGCTGAACATCTGAGTTTAAATACTGTTGGAAACATTTGGGGTTATGTTAGTACACAAATCAACAAAATTATCATCCGTAGATGGAGTCATTTTTAGACATTTTGATGTGGAAATGTTACAAATTATACATCTAAGACTGCAGTTGCATTGCACAGACACCCCTTTCATTATTTCTTCATTAAGTCTTTTCCAAAAGGAGTCACAGTCTGCTTGACCCTCATAATTTTGGTGCACATTTCAATCAGATGTGAGCCCTTCATGTTTATTCCTTGGATGCTGAGTTGTTCCTAAATGCTTGTTCCAATTTTCCAGCCCGCTCAGAGTTGACCTTTTCTGTTACTGACAAAAATCAAAGGACAGATGCATGTGACAAAGCAGTGATGTTGGCTCCGGTGGGTAAGTTGTAAACGGGAACGTGACCCCTGCCAGGATTACCTCCGTAGCCTCTGATGTGTAATGTTTGATTCCTCATCTGAACTTGGCTCGGTCCCTGACTCAGGCTGATAAATCAGTCGGGGTAAAATGGCCAAAACAAGGCAGAGGAGGGGACGACAGGCTTTTGGAAGCGTCAGAGTTGACCACATGAAAGATTTGTTCGTGTCGTTTCGCTGTAGATCATTAGACCACTTCTCATATCTGTTCACTCCTCCTTATTGTGCTGTCCTTTTTTTTTCCTCTTACCTCCTGATAAAACATCTGTCAGTGCATTTCTGTGAAACTCTCTTTATTCTTTATGTGCTAGTTTATCACTTCATCCCTGCGGACTGACACACAGTTTCCCCTCATGTATCCCTATATTGCCATGAGAAATTAAACATAACTACCACTCTCCCAAAAGCTCTTTTAACCTGTTTCAACTCCTGACCTAATTTCTCCTGACCAGCTGAGGAAATGTGGGGTTTAGCAGATGACCCTCCCTCGTGAGCCGTGTGTCGAGGAACACAAGGCGAGCATGTGCTGAAACACAGATGCACAGGTCAGAAATGTATACAGATCTGGCTGCTTCGCTGTCGATGACTTCCAAGAGGAGCTATGTCACAAGGACTCCCGGGAGGGGAGTAAATTAGACGCCTGAAATTTTCACACGTGCAGAGAGAAAGAGGGAGAGAGACTGAGAGAGAGAGAGAGAGAGAGAGAACCAGCAACAGTAATTGCTTTGCTATCAAACATTGATCACTTGTAATGTTTTTTTTTGCGTCCTGTAAAGTCTTTCAAGTTGAGTCCAGTGAAAGGAAAAAAAAGAAAAAGAAAGGAGGAATGCAGCCTTGAACCCATCTGTCTGGTGCACATTAAAAACCTCCCGACAAAACAATCTTGCTCTCTTCCATGAATAAAATATCAATCTTACGGGTCTTTTGTAGATGAAAAAGGCACACATGCACACCAGTCTGCATGCGTTTTACAAGAGCAGGTTCCCAGCACTGGCCCGCTGGAACATTGCCGTCATTGTAAATGGTGGTTCCTGCAGCTCTGTCGGCAATCTACACCATCTCACTTTTTTCTTTTTCCTCACTTTTTCATTCCGTCTTCTCAAAGCCCTTGAGGTGTACAGTATGTGGCCGCTTACTTCTCCCTCGGTGATGTAGGTTTTTGGATCGGCCTGGCTGGGGTCGGGCCCCTCTTTGGGCCCCTCACACCTGGCTCAGAGGGCTTCCAGACCTGGAATTAGCTCCTTGGAGGCTTGCGTTTTTTGGCCCAGGGGAAAGCTTGTACGCCTTTATCACTCCATCAGTGGGAAAGGGTGTGAGGTCACTTTTTTCAGAGGTGCCTATGCCATCTGGTACTCCTGTAAGCCTGTAAACACTCCGCCCTGGTGAAGTACTGCAAACACACGGGAGCCAACAAGGTCATTAACGGCTCTTGAGGGAGTTTCATTCTTCATTTTGCACGTTTGCTTCAGAAATAAAATGAACAGCAAGTTTATTTCAGTCAACACAGAATATCTATGATCATTTACAATCTTTCTAAAATAGTTCTCTAAATAAAAATCTTTTGTTGACAGCTTGGAAAAGGTGTCATACTGAATACTTTTGTAGTTTGGAATGTGGTTTCTGAAACTGCAGAGGACTCATGAGATTGTAGAGTGTAATTTATCTTTAAAAATGCATTTATTGCCGTTCATTAATACATCTGAAGTTACTCTCAGAGTGTAAAATTGATTGAACTTTCTCTTTAGGTCATTATATATGTAATCACAATTAAAGAGAACTGGCTTTACATGCGAGCAGCGTGATGGATGTCAGCTGTTGGGTCACTTTTTGGACAAGACTGAAAATTCTTGACAACTAGAATCATCATAATTTGTTTAGGATAAATTCTAATGATCTGATGATCCTCTGAATTTTATCTAGTGTAACATAAGTTCACAATTTTTAGTTTTATTACATTTTTTCAACAACTGTTGTATAGATTGCTATGATACTGGTACAGAATTGATGTTAAATACTTCGTGTGTGAGCTTAATAAGTGAAGATATTCCCATCATCCTTAGCTCTACCCTGTGTTTAATTGAAATGGTTAACACAGTAAGTGTCATGCCTGCTAAATATCAAAATGTCACGCTTTTGTCGGCATATTAGCATGCTAACAGTAGCATTCAATTCAATGCCATAGTGTGCTAAAGGACGGCCTCACAGAGCTGCTAGCATGGCTGTAGACTCACATCTTGATAAGGGAGAACATGCAGTAACCGGAGAACTAACCGCAAAATATTCTTACGGTAATAAACATGTCATAAAACCACATTTAATGTTTTGAGATCATGTCACCTTCTTGTGAACACTGCTCATCGCTAATTTAGATTCTCTGTGTTTGGCATGATGTCATTCTGGGTTTGGTCAAGTATTTTTAGAACTTTTTTGTGTAACTATGCTGTAAATCACATACAGTTTATTAGAAATTATAGATTAGGTAATTATCAGCTTTTTTTAGTAAAAGCACTGATAAACCAGGTGCTTACACTGTATAATATTGTGTCATGTCCACCCTCTGTATGTGCTTTTGTTCCATGTGGTATTAGAAGACTTCCTGTTCCATACGTTAGTGTTTAAAAAAATAATTGGTTGTCACAGTAACACATCAGTGTTGACAGCACAGTAAGTGCTCCAGCAGCTCTGAAAAGAAAGCAGCCAAAGAGGCTTCTGCACTAAGCTCAAGCTTTTTTCACTGTGGTAAGAAAAAGATCCCTACGGTACTTATTATCACGAGCAAAACTGGGAGAGGAGGTGGAAGAACAAATAACAAGGTTTTTCCTAGACCATCGTTCCGCTTGTAGTATTTACAGAAAGAGCACTAACAAAAGTAACAACTGTGTTTAATTGGTGTGTGTAAAACGGGAGCGGCAGAGAGAGGACAGATTAAAGACAAACCAATTACAGTCGACTTGAAGCAATTATTCCCCGCTTTGAAAATGTTCAATGTTGACATTCCTCGCCATGTTTTTAGCAACACTTTCTCTGTTTGCACTTATTAAAGGCCATGCCATTTCTGTCTGCACACTGTTGTTTACTAAACACTTGCCATCCTTATTTCGAGGCGGAATCAAATTGGAAGTGAAGCACTCATTTTTTGATCTATAGGAATTTAAGGAAACAGTTGGGTTTTTTTTACACCTTTAACAGGAGTCTTGGATACATCTTGGGAAAACACATTCCTAAGCATTACATAAATTACCTTTACACCAAGAAGGCCATATCTCATCGCATGCTGTATTATATCGTATATACAAAGGCTTACATGATATAATTTATATAAGTGAATTTATAGCCACCACAGAAATGGGAGTTGTGCTGTGAAAGGTCCAAAAGTATTACTTTATTAAATGACTAATGCCCATAATTCATGTTGTGCTTTTATCTCGTTCTTTCTTCTTCGCTGGTGCTATCTGTGTATTTTTTTCTCTCTCTCTCTTTCTTTCAAATCTTCTGTTTCAATAATCGGTCAGTGACTTTATGATGCCATAAGGTAAAGCACCTTGACTTCCTGGTTTCCAGAGGGAGCTACACAAAGGGCCTCAATGCTAAAGGGAGATGTGCTCTAGTCAAGTGTTTCATTGCCTCTTAAACTGTCTGGGGCCTGGAACACTGCTCCCAGTACAGCGCTCAGCCCGGCGCTCAGTGTCACACACAGCAGTAACTTTAGTGGGCAGCAGCCGTTTTCACAAGGCTACAAGTGCACCCGAAACACAAGACCTTTTTGTTTGAATCGTTGTTGGTCCCTGCGGTGTTTCTTAGTGTAGCAGCATCACATTTTATAAGTGGCAGATCAGCAAGGCAGATTCACATATCTGTGTGACAGTTTGTGTGTGCCAAGAGGGAGTCCTTGTATTGTAAACAAACATAATAGCTTCTTATTTCACTTAGGCACTGTTTTTTTTTTGAAGAATGAGGAATTGGATGAAAAAGCTGCAAACTTTTATATGTGTTTGTAACCATTTAACATTCTGAGAACTGCAATGCAATCTCAAATAGCTAATATATTTCCTTTTCTGATAGAATTTTTGTATTTTTTTCCAATAGAGTGACATTTTATTTCTCTTCATTTAGAGTCAAGATCATTGGTTTTGTGTAATTCTGTGATCCAAGTCCTGTATTTAACAGAGCGTAACTGAATTCTCCCTTTGCTGGTTTGCTGAGCATTAAGTGAAAAGCCAGCCACAGTTGGGTTAACAGCGGTGTTGGAAGCTCCTGTTGGAAACAGTGTGTATTGTGTTGTCTGGCTGTGTTATAGGTCGTCTGTTCTAGAGGGGGCAGACCTTTACAGCGGCCCATCGTCTGGATAAACATTTCCATTCTGTCTGGGCTCAGTTGAGAGGTCTGTGTGCAAATGTATCAATGCATATGCATGTTTTTACAGGTGTGATCACTTCCTTGTTGGTGTGATCATGCAAGAATGATGCACAGGAGAATTTGAGCGAATGCTCTGTAAAATCCTCTCGGATAAAAGAAATTTGAGAGGGAAAACACAAGAACTGCTGACACACAAAGTGGACAAGCACTGTGTTTTCAGTGAGAAGGAGATTTCCAGGAATGCCCTTGTCGTACCAACAGAAACTCGAACTCCCGGTTTGTAATAAGACCCCATGGGAACACGTGCATGTTTTTCACTTAGTCTCCTGCAAAGCCAGAGCCTGCCACTGGCCCCACTGTCCATTTGTGCAAAGCTTTTGAATCTTCATTGTAAAAGTGCTAGCTAACCCTTAAATCAAACACCTCACAAAAAAATCCTCAAGTTATTTTCATTTCTTACAATTTTTTTGTCCTCTTGAGAAAGCCAGTGATATTTTCATACATAATTTTACCTGTCTGAGACAAAGGAAGTCACAGGAAATTTGGGAAATGAACGCCACACATGGTTTCAGCATACAACAACAAAACTCTCTTTGCTCTGCGGGCCACATTTCGTCTTTGCCTCCAGCATGGCCTCTCTCTGTTAAAATTATACACCAGCTTTCAAGCTGATTGACAGATTCAGGGCTGCACTAAAACATATTCTTTAAAAAAAATAACACCGCCTGTCATTTTTACATCATTTACACACAGTAAAGTTAACGATAAAGAAAAAAAGGGAAATATTTAAAGTTCTGAGTAAAAAAAAATCCATATATCCTTTAACTAATAGGAAAAACATCAACTTTTGCTGTGTTTATGGCAAAGCTCAAGGCCTTGCTCCTGCCGGATATGTCCCGCCCTGTCCTCCCCCCTGTGTCAGAGCCTGCAGACCCCCGTAGACCCCATCCAATTCCTTTGCACACGAGCAGACCCTTTGCATCTGAACCCAATTCAACCCCACCTGCCTGACCTATATTCTGCCCCCCTCACCCCCACTTCTTCCTTCTGCCTTCATCTGTAGAAGTTTTCAGCCTTTGCAAAACCACCAGCAGTGGATTCACAACCAGGCTGGTTGTGCTGTAGCAGGATTCGGTACACAAGTCAATTATATTATAAGACTGTTCGATTTGGTTCATTTCTCTAGCTCTCATTTTATCATCTCCAATCTTGCTGTCTTAGGTACGTAAACTATAATTTGGAAAAAATAAATAAATCTTCTGCAGTAATGTAGCACACAGGCAGGCGGGCAGGCAGGCTGAGTGAAATCCTCAGCGTTAGAGTGGATTTTTACGGCTGATTCCTGTGAGCTGACTGTTTTTTGGGACTGAATTCAGCATATGGCTGGTCAGGAGCAGAGCCAATCACACCACTTCTCTCTAAAGAGCAGTAAGAATTTACCGCAGCTCATCTTTCAGTTCGCTTTACAAGTGGGTGGATATCATGCAGTAGCTTTTCTCCACAGTCTTCCCTGATTGGACGGGATGGGAAAAAGCTAATCTGTTGTCTTTTCTCAGTTGTTCATTGTCATAAAATTGTTCTCTACCATTTCTGGCGTAAAGAAACATCTCTAACCTAAACTTTATTCTGATTAAAAAAACAGAGAAGGTACAGAATAAAGAAAATAGGACTTGTTTAGCCTTTTTATTTTCCTCATGGTATTGAAGTCTCCTCGGCTTACATTACCCAGCTCAGCACTGCAGTGGTTCATCAGGTCCGCAGTGCCTGTTGAGCTTGCTCAGCCAAATACTGGAGAGGCTCCTCTGCCTTACTTCATGCTTTTGTTCCATTAGGTTTTGTTTGTTTGTCTTTGGGGAATATGTTTGGGCTTTGGCCCACGGCAAATTGTGTCAAATACTGGCAGCCATAAATTCAGGACTGAAAAATGGGAGCGTCCCCCTGTTGTTTTACTGTATGGGGCTGGATGTAAGTCTGGCAGTCGCTTTGTGACTGGAATTGGTCTGGCAGAGACAGTTTGTCTGGCTCTAATGGTCTGGGTGATTAGCTGAATCACAAATGGAACGTAACCCGTGAACACATCATATCCATTTCAAATACAGTTAGAGTAGTGTAACTGGTTTGAGTAATAATCTTGTCTTTTTATTGTAGACAAACATCATGAGGTAATGATAAATGTCAGTACCAAAAGAAATCTATTCCTTTTAAATGTTTAACTGTTTTTTTTTAATTTATTTTCTAATTCTGCTGAAAAGTAGCAGAACAAACAAAACAGTTTTATAAAGCTGTGCTTATCAATCTTGAAGAGTCATTAAGACAAGGCAACTGGACTCTGTTGAAATTTGTTGGGAAGACGTTTCACTTCTCATCCAAGAAGCTTCTTCAGTTGTGCTTATCAATATTTTCTCCTAACAATTTGTTCAATGACTGTGCATAAAGCTGTAGGTCACACTCATCCATCTCTGTACTCCCATTTAACTCTGCAGGGCTTTTTAAAGTCTTTAGGCTCATTGTTTTACTTTTATGGCCTGCGACTTATCATTTTGTTCCCAGTCACAGTTCTCATCAACCTTGTTTCCTGCTACAGCAGGAAAATGGTTTCAGTGAAGCTCCAGCATCAAACTGAGATTAGCTTTTGGGGATTTTTTTGTTGGGGGAGGTCGGTACTTTTACAGCGAAGCAACCTGTTGAGAAACTTCTAGATCTAATCAATACATGAAAAGAAAAGTTTGAATGAATGTCCCTCTGGACGCACCACAAATCTTATCATGTGACTGTCTGTATTAAAGTGACAGTTTTTTTCACATTGAAGGGCTTTGCTTTGTTTCAGTTTTACACTTTTTCTTCTCCTTTTAGTCACACTCTTGAAGCATGTCTGCATTTCTGCTCTGCTGCGTCATTGTCCGATAGTGATGCATTTTATTCAGTTTCCTTATGAGTCACCAACAGGACCTGTCACAGACAGGACAGAACGAGGTACCAGCACCTTATGAAGAGTGATTGTATGCAGGAGAAATACACGGCATGCTGAAAAAAAAATAGTAGAGGTGGTAGTACTGTCAGTTTGAGGCCTAAAATATGTACACAAAACAGATTATGCTAAATCAATTCATATTTAAACTAAACTTAAGTGTGGGAAAAATGGGGGCAGAGCTTATGTTAAGTGTACCAATTGAAAATGTTATCACAGTCTCATGCAATTTTATTTATTTCCTTGAGAAAATGTGTGATAAAATCGTTTCTTGTTATATGTCAGGATTCTCTGGAAGTCGGTAAAAAAAGTAAACAGGTCAGTGTTATGGAGTGCTTTCAGTGTCCAGCTCACGTGGCTTCATGCAGGCACTCTTCAGACCTGAGTGCAGCTCCCAGCTAATGCATAGCACAACAAGATAAGAGGCTCTAAGTCACATCATATGGGATGGAGATTTGGCCCCCATCCCAACGTCCTGGCAAAATAAATGTTACATGCTGACAGACAGTTTGGCTGACCCAGTTTTGATAAATTCCAAATTGTGAGTGAAACCAAAGGGGGCAGAGTGGTGAGTGTAAGGCGAGTTTACAGAGGGGGAAAGCTGTTAAATTGATTTCTTGCATCTTAATAGATAAGTTTTCAGGGGTTTTTTTCAGTGTTTGCATATGAGTCAGCTTGCTTATGTGGGTGCTGCCACCCCCCCACCCCCCCAGACCTCGGAGTGCTTCTCACCTCAGCAGTGGTCAGGGAGCAGCCCTTCCTGCACATTCCTGGGGCTGTGGAAGATAATTGCTGTGGTTTGAGAGAGAGAGAGAGAGAAGGAGAGGCCCCAAAGAAACACTTCCAGCCGACCTCAGATGCTGAAGCTTTTGCTTCTCTCAGACTCCTGGTTCAGACACGAGAACAGGGTCTGTCTCACCCAGTCTGGGGTTCCCCTTTACAGCTTGATACCATTCAAATGTTCTGTTTGCTCTTCAGGCAAACACATGCTAAGTATTTAAAGACATGGATCGTGAGTGCTGCACTAATTCCGGGCTGCTCATTGAAAACTTCCATGTCTCTTTTTTTTTTTTTTTTTTTTTTTTAGCTGAATCTTTCCATGCCTGCTATCCTTTTCCCATCATGACTTGCATTTATATTCTAATCACTGTGTTTGGAAGGAAGCTCATTGTCTGCCAGCGTCTCATTACGTGACATACATGCAAAGAGACTTAGCGATGTTATTGTTATACTTGGTGTGAGGTATTGGAGAGCAGCTCATGATTACTCCAATGGAGGTCCACATTTTTGGCTGTGGATCAGCGCCTGAAGTGGAGGGTGTTTTGTATAGACTCAGCACTCACATCCTCTTTTTATTAATCCTCTTCCGAAGTTTTTTGATGAGCGTCTTTTGTCCGTTTAGAACTGATCCCACAGTTGTAGCTTCCCATGAAGGTTTCAGACTGGGAAAAAGGCGCCAGAGTTAAATGATTTGATCACACTTTTTAAGCCTGAACTGCAACTGCACAGGTTACTTTTCATTTTCCGCAGCAGTTTCATGACTAATTTAATCGCAAGTGTGTGGAAATCGGTTCCACTTGAAGTTCACAAAGGCGATTGCTTTGAGAGTAATTAGATGTTTCCTTTAAACAGTTTCTGACCAGATTCTGAAGGTTGCAGTTTCCCTGTAATGAAAGTTAATTTTATTTTTTTTAAAACCGTTACGGTATCGTTTTACCTAACTGCTCACTGTAACTGCAGCCCATGTGGTTTCTGGTACTCAAAGTTGAATTGTACATAAGTGGCAGCTGGCATTGAATAATTCCATGAAGCAGCAGATTTAATAAATTTGAGGAAAAAAAAGGTAATGATTGTGTGGTTTCTGGCCTGTTTGAATGTCATATCATTTCTGTATCTAAACTGCTCACTAAATTAAATTCACATACGATACAGACATTCATTCAGAATTTATTTTGCTTGGCCACATGCTTAAGTAAAAAAAGAGCAGCTCATAACCTCCCAAAGATACCTTAAAGAAATGTCTAATAACAACACGTCAGAATGATCTAAAAGTCTTTTAATTCTGTGGTGGACTTTTGGGAACAATCAGTAACGTCTCATCTGTCAGCAGCTGAACCTTCACGTTGTGTAATGGCACTTTAAAAAGCCTCATTAAGGCCACCTATCTTTTCTCACCCCTGCTTTTCAGCGAACATTCCTCAAAGCCTTCAACAGATACTGTACACAGGTGCACGCGAGAGATAAAAGTCTCTGCAGTGATGATACTGCGGGTCAGACATCGGCTACCATTTTTCGGGAAGAAGCGTGCAGCTCATTACTCATCCGGCAAAAGTCACAGCTGTTTATGTCTGTTTGAAAAGACTCGATTTAAACAATTATTTCAACCTCTTTTTTGCGTGCAGGTTAATATTCCACAGGAACCTATTTTGGACTGAGTAGACCAGCTGTATGTCATGTCATTAAAGCTGTCACTCATCTGTCAGCGGCGGGCCCATACAAAGTAGGAGGGGGTTAAAGGAGAGGGTGACACTGACTGAGAGGGTTAATCATGTTTTCATAAACACACTCTGATGTGGTCGGCTCTGATTCGCCCACGTTGTCCTCGCTGCTGCTGCTGTGACACATGGCTCTGCGCTCGCAGCAGCAGGAGAGGCCTGGTAGGAATGTTCAACCTGACATGTTGGGAGTAATTAACCCTGATTGATAAAAGATGAACTGCTGCTGCTGCTTCTGCTGCAGCTCACACACATGCTTACTCACACACACACACGTGCACTTATGCATCCACCCACACACTCACAGGGACCATGCACACACAGCAGCTGCACCTGGGAATTTTGGCTTATCTACAGCATATCCACGATTTTCATGCCCCTCAAGAGAAGAGGGGAGGAAAAATATATGACAGACGCTGCAGCCGCTCATCAAAACATGCCAGAAGAAACTTTTAAGAAACTCTCAATAAGTCTGTTAAAGTAGTTTGTCCAGTTGTTGGTCAGAGATTGAACCCTGCTTGTATTTTTGTCATTTCTTCTTGGATCATTAACAGTTTAAAACAGCCGGTGTGTCGGCTCATGCAGTCGTTTAAGATTTCTCCGGCCAGTCCAACGTCTCCGAACTTGATCAGCACCAGCTCACCTTTTGTCATGTTTGAAAAAGACAGGAATTTCATGACTTCTCCAAAAAATATTCTCATAGGTACAACCCCCCACAACCACGGCATCAGCCAAGAAACAGTCAAACAGGCCTTCCAAAAATGTTCCACTTTCAATGCGTCCACGTGTTTGTGCTTCAGCTTTCTTCCCCCTGTCAGCTAATGTATCACATACAGTTGCAGCGGGTTCAAGCTGAGCTCATCCTGTTGCTGCGCTCTTCTGTGTGAATGCATTAACCCCCGGTGTGTGGATGGCCACTGAGATGCTGGTGAAAAAAAACAGACACAGACATATTTAAAGGGAGCTTTTGTCTGTTTCACTGCTGTCCAGCGGCGTTTGCCCCCCACCCCCTCACCCCTTCCCCCCAATCTGCTTCTTTCACAGAAGCGCCACACTTTTACTGCCCCCCCCCCCGTTGAGATCCCTTGACTCTTATGTTCTTATTTATGTATCCTGTTACAAATGGAAGTCATGTCAGCATCCACTGAGGCACTCTGCTCAAATATCTCCCGCTCAGTTGTGCCTGCTAATTTTTTTTTGTCACCTAACTGTTGTGATTCTTGAAAAGTTTATCTCCTCAAAGAGCTGCAGTTTGTTTGCATAATTAATCACGATGGGCAGAGGAATCATTCACCTGCATGTTTGCGTGTATCTCTGTGTTAATGCTTGTTGATCCATGCATACGTGTTTACCAAAAGAAGACGATAATCAGAATATGTGTTTTTTGCTTGAAAGCACACGGAAAGTTTCTGTTTATAGACATATATGGAGAAAGAAGTCAATATTTTAGGATACAATGGAAGTTTTATCTAAGAGGTTTATTCTCATAATGCTGTTTGTCTTATTTTTCAATTTCCTCTTCATATCATGACATAAACACTTCACAATTAGCTCAAAGACAAATGAGCTTTTTTTGCGCTTATAGAGAACTCTAAAGCCAACCAGGTCAGACTTTGTTGATAAAGTTTTGCCTGTTTTTGATAGCGAGATTTCTACTGATAGTTCTATTTAGCATTCAGAACAGTCACTGAATATTAAGATGGATCGTTGTTCTTTTGGTGCTAAACAGGACAAACATGATAGTCGTTTTTATTTTAAAAAAAAGAAGAAAATAGAATAAAAAGAAAAAGAGAACAAAAAAAGCTTAACCAAATTTAATTTCTTTCTCTCTCTCTCTCTCTCTCTCCCTCTCTTTCTGCAGCTCTAGGTCAGATTATGCTGTATGTGGATGGCATGAATGGCCTCATATCTCACAATGAAACGGTTCAGTGGCTTTACACCCTGGTGGGATCTAAGGTAAAGAACACAAAGTTAATCTTCATCACTTCCTGCACAGTAGACATATTAAAAGATTCAACTCTGGAACCCCATCTGTGCTCTGCCAGAGCTGAATTAATCACATACTCTGACAAATCCCGTCACTGTGGCCACATTCAGCCCTCTAGTGGACAGACTTTGTCATGTGCAACATATTTGGAGCAGATGTGGGAACTACATTGACCGTGCTCTCTCTCCATACTGTTTTCTGTTCCCACTAATTACTTTTCTGCCTTACTGAGTTAATATCGAAATTATATTTGGCATTCACCGTGTTATTTTTAATCAAAAGCCTGTCTTCACAATCATTTTATATGGCTAATTCCCATCACTATTACTCATTTTGACTGTGATCATTAAAGTGTTGCTTGTCCAATCGGAGTGCTGATGTGGCAGCTGTTCAGAGGTGTTATATTAACTGTGATGGATGTATCGCCGCTGACAGGATGTTGATTTTTTTCTCTTTAGCAAATTAACATTGACAGATTTGCAGTGTATCAGACCTTATCCTCCCATGTCTTTAATAATTTTCTCTGTCTGTTTCACATTTTTGTCGTTTAAATTTTGACTATTTATAGACTGCTTTAACATTTTAAAGCTCTTTTCACTGTTTGTGTTAAAAAAAAACAAAAAAAAAACAGGTCTTATTTTATTCTAATTGTAGCCGTTTATACCTCTGTGCTGTTTCCACACTGTCTGAGTACAGTTTGTCCCCATGAGCTGTTAATATCTCCTGAACGTCACATCATGTTCTTATCAAACCTCTCAAGACGGTTCAGACAGGAAAAGCTTTCATAAGACAATGTAATGCCACTTGTCAGTTGGTGGGTTGGGCACATACAGTTTTCTGTGTCATGTTGATCTACGTGTTTAAACAAAAAAAATAAAGTTTACTGTTGAAATTAGATGGATTTTGTGTAATGTTCCTGGATTAAGGGGCTGGTGCTGCATTGTGTTTTCTGTGTTAATTGTATTTTTCTTCTTCTGTAGTTCCGTCTGGTGGTGAAGACGGCCCTGAAGCTGCTGCTGGTGTTTGTGGAGTACACAGAGTCTAACGCCACCCTGCTTATAAAAGCTGTGAACGTGGTGGATGCCAAAAGAGGTGAGAGTCAAGGCTAACCGGCTAGCAGTTTATTTACGATGGTGAACAGCTCAAAGCACTAACACACTGTCAGAACGATGACTGATTGGTTTTTGCCTCAAAATGGCTCAGACATACATATTTTAAAATGAAAGTAAACTCTTCGGATGCACATATTTAGTCCTCTCTTTAAGAAAATATAGCATATACGTTGTTATTGAAGCAATTTTGGGATGTCAAAGTCAATATTAAAGTCCAATTCTGGGTAGATTTTTCTCTTCAATTCCACTAATCAAACCATCCAGAGTGGCTGTAGTCACCACAGATCACAGTGTCCTGTTGCTCTGCAGTCAGATCAGTTTTCTTCAGCAGCTCCCTGGACATGCATGGAACAAGGCTTGGCCAGAAAGCCTGTAACTTTGGCTACCTGCTGCTCTAACAGGCTCCACATTGTACTGTGGAGTACAGCAGGGAGTCAAGTGTCAGAGTGCTGGAGTCGGGTGTCCTCCTTCTTATCCTGTCACCTATGCTGTTTCTTAAGACGACTGCATGTAAGCCTGATCCTCAGTCTCCTCATGAGAAGGAGATGGACTTGACCTTTGTGGCTTAGACACAGAGTTGTTACTTTCTCAGTGGAGATCAAGTCACCCCTGCTCTGTTTGTTTACGGCCACTTTTTTAGAGGAAGCCTGCTTTGACTGCGTTCATCCTGCTGGAACCATGAGATGAAAAAAAAATTAGTGTTCTGAGTCCTGCTGCCTGGTGGCACTACAAGGTTGCAACAGCTTTTTATGCCTTGAGATGAGCAGACAGATCAGATAAGACCTTATTATGAACGTGGTGTCTGTGTGAAAATACAGGTAGCTTTGTCTTGCTGTGTTTTTTCAGTTTGTCTTATGATCTGCAATGTGTTGTTTGCATTTTGCTGCTGCAGGCACAAAGCTGTGGTCAAATGTCATGGAGATCCTGGATGAGAAGGATGGAGTGGATACAGAGCTGCTTGTGTATGCGATGACACTCATCAATAAGGTCAGTAAAGAAATACCACCAGGGGCCCCTTTTTACATGCTGCACTAGAATGAATTCTACACATTGTTTTTTTTATCTGTAGAAGGAAAAAAAGAACACAGTACAGTATTTATGTAATGAACCTGCCCTGTTTCTGACAGTGCACATGGAAAATTTGATCAAATTTCACTGGAGTCAAAATACAAACAATGTGTGTATTAAATAGTGACTGATTTAAATCTTATATCTGGTTACAGATTACATTTCAATATGAAGTTTAAACCAAACTGCTTCAGAAGTAATTTTACTCCCTTTATGTCTCTTTTTTATTAGACTAATAAATCTTATTTTTCTTTCAAAGTTACTGTAAAATGTTGCAGAGACAAGGTTAGGGCTCGTGTCTTGTTCATTATTGAATGCGTTTGTGTTTCAGACCCTGGCAGGCCTCCCAGACCAGGACTCATACTACGACATGGTGGACTGTCTGGAGGAGCAGGGCATCGAGGCCATGGCTCAGAGACACCTGAGCAGGAAAGGCACAGACCTCGACCTCGTGGAACAGTTCAACATCTATGAGGTCAGGAAGCCCACGGGGGGCCACATTATCACATAACAACCAGCCCTAAAGTTATTTTAATAGGCATGTGTTTCTCATAATAGGTAGCAGGTCACGTGACCTCTCATATGTCAGATGTGAAGTGTGCACCGCGGCTGCTGTTCATAGACCACAATCAGTTACTGTACTCAGCCTATCTGTGATGTTTGATCCAGGTGACTCTCCGCCATGAGGACGGAGATGATGAGACCCAGCTGCCTCCAAGCGGCCGAAAGGACCGCCGGCGGGCCAGTGTCGGCGGCACCAATGAGAGGCGTGGCCTGGAGAGGAGACGCAGCCGGAGACATTCGCTCCAGAACAGCAGAGGCCACGCGTCCGCCCCTGCATCCCCCAGCAGCCCCCACACTCATGGAAACAGCTTCCTGCCCTTTGGTGGCCAGCGAGTAGAAGACATTAGCGAAAGGTGAGGCAGGAAGGGAGAACTGAGAGAAAGATATTCAAGAAAAGAAATGAAACTTTTTTCCTGCTCCCAGTTTAACTTAAACTTGATCCAAGGTTCAGCCAGGAGGGTTTGTTTTAATCTCATATATTTCAAACCCTGAGAGATGCTGCAACTCAAAAGGAATCACAAATTATTGCTGGAGTCTGCAGAGTATTACTCTGTTTCACAGGAAACAGCTTGACTGCAAGTATTGTGTTATATTTCACTCTTGGAAAGATTTGTCGATTTATGTCACAAGCCAAGGCAAAGAATTTAATTATACATTAATTTAAAGGAAGGCAAAGAGGGGACTGTTACTTCTAAGTGACATTTAAATTAATTTTGCCACTGTCAAAGACTTTCTGTTGCCACTGATGGGAAAAGGAAGCTTCTGTAAACACATGATATGAGTTATCTGCAGCCTGTGTCATGTTTCCTCAAGTGCAAGTGCATTCAGCTCCACAGTGCCATCAAGTTTTATATACCACAAACCTTTTTGACAACACAAACTCAGTGAAACCACAACTGGTGATTTAAATAAAAAGCAAATTGACATCTTGTTTATTTGCACAGAAGCCCTGATGGATGGAGTCCTGCAGAGTAATAGCAATATGAGAACTGAAGTCAGACAGTTATTCCATTTTTTATTATGGGTGATCTGTCAGAAGACAAAAACTTAAACCCTATACTTCAAACTGGGCTTTATAAGATGCCTTGCTTCTTGTGTCACATAATTCAGTCCTCCATCATTAATAACAAGTTTTTTTATGTGGCAGAAGCACTGATATTCCTGGTAGTTCTCAGGTCTTTAGGTGGACTTAAATTCAGTCCAGCAGGTCATATGATACCAGCTTCTTTCAGTTCACCACAGGAAATCCACGCTGCCTTTGAAGTTCACCGTTTTCCATATTGTTAATGAAATCCAGAGAACCAGGAGGGATCCAAATAGCCAACTGGCCACAGATTCGTGTGTGACGATGTTTTCCAGACTATCAGTTCAAGCACACAAATACTCATCTCCTAACACCTCTTACACTTGGTATTGAGTTGATTTTTTTTAATCTTCTCAACTAAAACAGTAAACAGCGGGAGATGTTTTACATTTATTATGTAATAATGTTGACATAAAAATGCTGTTGTTACTGTTGCCTGTGCATATCCATCTCTAACATTTGGAGAGTGTTGTCAGAGCCTGTTAACCTTCTCTCACATCTTTCAGTGCTCGTCTCTCCTCTTCACTAACACGTCTCCTAAAGCTTCTTTTGACAAGCCTCTTTTCCAGTCTGTCTCATCTCTGTGTGTCTGTGTGTTTCTCCTGTTGCTCGCTCGGCTTTCTGTTTTCATATTGTCTCTGTCCCATCTCTCTTCCCGCTCGCCTGCCTACATCCTCCCTTTCCTCCCTTCAACCCTCGCCCCTTCCTCTCACCACAGAGAAGAGGAAGAGGACGACGAGGAGGAAGATGAGGAGGAAGAGGAGGAGGATGAAGGAGAGGGGGAGGAGGAGGATGATGAGGAGGAGGAGGAGGAGGAGGCAGATGATGAAAGTCATCCAGTCACTGAGTCCTCTAGGCAGGTCACTCACAGGTATTTTAGGCCATCTGGTTTCCCAAGCGTGATTCAGTTCCTCCCTTGCTTTTCTTCCATTTTAAAGATTTGATTCTTTTCCTCGCTCCCTTTTTGGACTCCTGCTCTCTTGTATTTTGTCATCCTAGTGTGGCTCCAGTTGTAGCAGACACTCCTAACATGTGTCTGAACTTTAAGTGTATGGCCAACATCCTCCCTAAAGCCAGTGACCCTGAAGGGCAGAGAAAATATGTCAGCGTCAAGACCAGGACGTCTTCTCCTGTGTCCATCGCACCTAAAAAGAGGACCCTTAGTCCTTGGTGTGTTCCTCCCCAGCCACCTTACTGTGCCCTCCCTGTTGTTATGAGTAGAGTGCAAGGCTTTGTGCACCCTAAGTACCGGTCTACCCCACCCTCACCACCCTTCCTTCTCCAAACGTCTCCCTCCGTCCCCTGATTTACACTAGAATTTAAACTCAGGTCAAGTAGGATGAGAGGGGCCGGGACTGAGAGAAGCTACACAGGTAGAGGGGGGAGGGGGGCTTCAATTCATCTCCATATTACACCCAGACATTTAATCACACAATGTGGAAACACATCATCGTCCTAATCACTGATGTCTGTGTCTCTTTGTAACTCACTGTACACGGGCAAGGACACCTTCAAACATCACAGGAATTAAAGCTAAATAGTCATTTAAAAATGTACTAAATAATATATTAATATGTTGTAATATCTGTTTCTTAAGAATGTTATTCTTCCAAATTGCGTCCTATGGGGTAATTTGTGCTGGATGGGCTGTAGCTTAGCTCTTTCTTAAAAAAATGTTTTCTTGATCTAAGTGGCCAGAGTCCTTTTTATTTCCTATCAGATGTGATTTATGTCACATCTGTCAACTCCAAAGACATACCGTACCAGAAAAAGGAAAGTCATAATTACTTCCTTCTCAGCTGCTGGAAAGCATCATTTTGCAGAACATTTACGACTCATCTGTGTTTCATTGCAGCTCTGCACCACATTTAATCCCAGACAAGTCAATAAATTGATTCAGAGCATTAAGGAATTCCAAATATTAGCATGAGTCACAGTCACTGTCTCCCTGTCGTCCATGTGGCTGCAAAGATCTGTAGCATTAGAACAAAATGTAAACTGGCGCAGCAGATCCCTCGGTGTTTGCGCCAGAAGCCAGCTATGCATAAATGATTCCACATTCTTAATGCATGCACAGTAAAATAGCTCAAAACAGTTCTATGTATTTCAATTTGTTGTATTTTTATTATCTTCTAAATACCATTAAGACCCACAGTGATAACGTCTTGCCCCTGTTGGCTCTGTCCTGTGGTCTTGCAGCCCTCCCACCTTGCTTGCTGTCTGACCATCTTGTTCGTGTGACTAACATTTAATGATTTAATCTTTGGAGTGTCTGACCTGACTTTAATTCTCTTTTTTTTTTTTCTAACTTCCGTCTTCAGTCTGACAGACATAAACACCTCTCCTACATCTTACTCAGCTAGAAAGCCCTGCTGGGCAGAAAGGTAAGACCAGGGGGCAACAGGACAAGTTTAATAGGAGTGTGCAGGGACAAGATGTGTGATGGCGCTTTGGTTTTTAATTTATAATAACAGTTTCAAGGAAAGATTTGTAGTATGCATTTGTGTCATCTTTTTTAATTATTTTTAATTACACGTGATGTCTTGTGCAGCTGTTGTGGGGAAATAGTGCATGATATGTGTCAGATTCAACACATCAAGTACAAGCTTCTAAAAAAAATGAAAAGATCAGTGTATAATATAGATGAGCAATGCACATGCAGGTATCCTTCACAGCTGGACGGTATGACATGTTCAGATGCATAATAACAAGTGCAGAAGCAGACTGTTCTTTTACTCTGCAGTCATATCACAGTGTAACCTTCCAGCAGAATGACATTGGAATAACTTTGCATTATATCACAGGATCTTAAAATGATGATGTTCAGCCTTCCTCTCTGTCTTTCAGTGGAAAAAAGAATACCTTTGGAGAGAACAACACATTCATTTTTTTTTTCTCCTTGAACAGAATCAACGCCAATGGCACTCCGTACCCTGGCAGGCACCAGGCCCCTATATCACCCACCCAGCGCTTGAATAGTTCAGCAACCTCCACACCAGACTCCAAAGCGGTTGACAGGTTGGCATTCCTGCTTTTTCCACAGCTAATGCAGAACATTTTGTGGATATGGTTGATTAAATGTAATTCAATTCATCTGTAAAACTCCTGTTTATGGGCAAAAAATGTGAACCAATCACTCAACTTTGATATCTCTATCTCATTTGTTCTTTCTCTCTTTCTCTTCGGTGTGCAGACCTGCTTTGGGGGGGTTGCTGAGTTCCTCATACAGACAGCATCAGGAGTCTCTGGCTGCAGAGAGAGAGAGGAGACGCCTGGAAAGAGAAGAGCGTCTGCAGAGAATCGAAAGAGAGGAGAGGAACCGCTTCAAGTTAGTCTCACCAGTCTCACAAAACACTGCATGACTTCATGTCAGAGAGAATGTATTTTTTCTTTACTTGAGGATCATTTGATTAGATTTGCAAAGGCACACATTGTCCTCAAGTGTCCGGTCTGAGCTTTTTTATGATGCTCTGTTTGCTTTATTTAATTTCATTTCATTTTCCGTTTAGCAACCATCATATTTCAAAATAAAATGTGATTTAAATATCATAAATAATGATCCTAAGTTACTGCTCCACCACTCTCTTCTGACTCTGTTTCTGCGTTTTCTATCTCAGTCGAGATTATGGAGAAAAGAGGGAAGAAGCACGACAAGCCAGAGAGGAAAGGTGAGTTTACTCTATTTAATGGATTACAGGTATCGCCAATAGTCCTGCAGCTGTGAAGATATATCAGACAACTAACAAGAAGCTATTTAAGAAACTGATAGCAGATGTGAAGTCTGTTGAACTCCCCCTCAGGCTGCATTGCAGGTGTCAGAGAGCCCCTTTAGGTCATCAAGACATCCCAAACAGGACAAGTGTGTAATTGTGTTTTGGCATGCATGTGATCCAGTTATCTCCCTCGAACAGCGAATGTGTGTGATGTAATTTATAGCTAACTTTTATGACCTCACCTTTTTCACCCAAGTGAACTTGAACATGCATCCCATTGAATTTTAAATAGTGTGTGAACTGAGATGATGCTTAGCATCAAAAGTTGACAGCAGTCATTTGGGTTTTGAGTGAACACAGGTCCATTTTTCCATAATTACCCAAGAATTATGAACACATTACTAAGACAAACGTGTCATATTTGCTCACAGCAGAAATACTGACAACATTGCTCATATCTCTACATCTATCATATCTCTGAAATTGTTTCAGGGGCTATAATTTTTTGAATTTATCCCTTTTTTATCGCTTTTATTAGAAAGAGGATGGTGCACGTTTTAACAACTGTCATTTTATTGTTTAATTTAATTTGCATGTTTGTTTTTATCTGATTATACCGGCACCATCAAATGGCTGAGACATCTAAAGGCTACATTCTGTTTCTGCAGGTACAAGGCCGTGGAGAGGCTAGCTGCAGAGGAGTTTGAGAGAGAGCGTCCCAAAGTGCCAACGAGAGGACGGACAGAGATCACTTTGTGTCTGAGTTCCAACCCTGCGAGTCGCTCAGCGTCCCGTTGCACCACACCTTCAACTGTCATTACGCAGGAAGACACAGTCACCACGGCACGCCAGACGTCGGGTAAAAGAGCATTTGCCACCATTTATCCATCATTAGTTCCTGAGTGGATTGAGCATGCATGGACTGTAATGTTGGCTTGCAGAGCTGGCAGAGACAATACTAGCTGTCAGTGCACCTGTTACACACACTTGGGTTGGCACTTCATGGGTGATTATTGCACAGAAATTGCATTTAGCTGTATTATTGTTGGAGTGGTGTAATGAGAATAACTGCTTACATATTAAAATGTGTAAATGAAACAGGATTATTGTGGAAAATAGATAAAGATACTTTGAACGTGTATTAAGAGAGTGAGAATGAGGAGGAGGAGGTGCGTTTACACGAATATGTCATTTTGAACAACTTCAGTTTTTTGAGAGCGATTCATCATGGCTGCAACCAAACAAGATCTGTTTCTCTCAGTCTTTTTATTTTTCTGAAAATGAACTTCTTTGGTGGCTACTTAGTCATTACTGAAGATTCAAGTGAAAAAAAAATTTACTTAGACATTTTAAAGCACTCTCTCTCAGGCACTCATGTTGCAGTTACGGTCATGTTGTATAGTCATGGGTCACGGTAACTATATGATTGCTCTGTGAATTCCCTCCACAGTCTGAAAATGAGTGTTGAGTTTTGACATTCTCTCGGTGCAATTAAGGATATGTCAGGAAGCAATTCAGGACTGTTTTAATTATAAACAATGAATGTTTCTGAGAACTAACAGATAATTTAAAGGCACATAACTGAAGTACTTAAAGTAACATTTCTTTCAGCGTTGTTTTTATTTCTCTTCCAGGAACAGAACATATCTCAGCGCCAAACCTTGACCCACAGACCAGGACCAAAAGTCCAGCGCCAGAGTTAACATTATCAGAACCTTCCCCCACATCTCCCTCGGAGCCAGAAGAGCAGCAGACAGAGACAGAGTCGCCTGCAGAGACAGAGGACGTTGCTGAAACACAGTCTGACCAGAATGTAGTGATAGAGCCGGCGTCAGATGAACAGTCAGGCATGGAGAAAGAAGAGGAGCAGAAACAGAGCACAGATGAGGTGATGGTAGAAGAGCAGGTAGAAGAAGCAGAGGCAGCAGATGTGACAGAGGAAGGAGAGCAGGATGCACAGGCGAATGTCGAGTTAGAGGAGGAGCAGCAAAGGGAAAGGGATGTAGAGGACAGTGTACTGCTTAGCGAGAAGGAGAGACAGAACGAGGAAGTGAACGAAAAGGACAACTGCTCTGCATCCAGCATCTCCTCCACGAGTAGCACTCTAGAAAGAGAGGAGCGGGAGGAGAAACTCAACCATGACATCGAAGCAGGTAGGATTGATGCTGATTTGCTTACATAATTCATAAAAATCATCTGTGTATTTCTCTCAAAGTGAAAAACTTGTTTGTGCATGAACAGGCCAGTGGACCCAGTGCATTAAAGACGCAGATGTAAATGACCAGTGCAACAAAATACTCAACAGCAAGCGCTTCATGCTGGACATGCTCTACGCTCAGAAGACAGCCAGCAACGATGAAGGGAATGTAGCAGAAACGGAGAAAGAAGCATGCAAATGTGAGAAGGAGACCGAGGTCAGTGACTCCTCTGTGGCCAGCTTGGCCAGCAGGATCTCCACACTGGAGGCTCACAGACAGGCCAGAGAAGACAATGTGAAAAAAATGGAGGTGGGGCATCTTGACAATCAGGGAAACGTCCGAGCCGTGGCGGAGAAGTTTGGAGATTTGGTCAAAGGCCTGACATCTCCGCCTGAAGTCGAGGCCTCCAAAGAGCAGCAGCAGCAGCAGGTTGACAAATCGTCAACCGCCGCCTCATCGACGTCACCCCCCAAGAAAGAATCCGACCACATCTGGGATCAGCTGATGGCTGCACCCAGAGCGCTGCGGATCAAAGAAATGGACTTCACCGACCTGAAGGACGACGACGACATCGACATTTTAGATATGAACAACGGAATGGGCTCAGGTGACCTGATGCCGCCACCTCCTCCACCACCGTGCAACACTCCCTTTCCACCACCGCCGCCCCTGTTCGGGTGCCCCCCTCCTCCTCCCATGCTTGGCAAAATGATGCCCCCACCCCCGCCGTTCATGGCCCCCAACCCCCCACCCTCCCCCCAGCTAAGCAGAGGAGAGGTGCCTGTCTTCCAAAAGAAGAAGAAGACCATCCGTCTCTTCTGGAACGAGGTGCGTCCTGTGGACTGGCAGTGTAAGAACCATAAATTGTGTAAGGAGTCCCTCTGGTCCAAACTGGAGCCGATTAAGTTGGACACATCCAAGATGGAGCAGCTGTTTGAGTCCAAATCCAAGGAGCTGTCTGTCACGAAGGTAACTTAATGTTGGCCTGCTGTTACAGTAGATCCATGCAGCATAACTATATACACTGGGAGTTTATTTTGCAGTCCTGATTTGCCTTGGTTTTTTCTCCCATAGCTGAGGATTTCCTGCTATCACTGAAGGGATCATTTTGTGAGTTTAATCACCTCTTATTCATGGATCATTCAGTCTGGTGATTAGACCCACAACAAGACCTCAATCAGCATAAACAATCCAACCTTTTTTAGAAACGTGATTATGAAGGAGATGAAACAAGGTGCCCTCTGTCACATCTGTGTTTCTTCACATTTCTTTAAATTCAAAGACCTCACAAAACAATTCTGCATCTAACTCTGGAATTCGAATGAGAATTATGACAAAATTTCATACAAATGTCCAATGTGATCAAATGAAGTGATGACAGTATAATCTGCTGTAAAAATAGTCTCTAAGTGAATACAACATTTTTCTTACTGCAATTTATTCACCTGAATCATACATGCCAATATACAGTGATGACTCCCATTTCTCCCAAAAAAATCTACTTAATACCTTAAATCCTTTCAAATTTCTCCCTACATGTACGAGTTCTTACACACATGCAACTGCGATGTTGTAATTCTAGTTACACGTGTAATTTGAAATGTATCTTTAGTTTCCACTACTCAAGGTACATGCTCTAATATACGACCCTTAATCCTTGATTTCATGATGTCTCTCACAGAAGGCTGCTGTTGACGGCAAACGACAAGAAATCATAGTCTTGGATTCAAAACGCAGCAACGCTATAAACATCGGCTTGACTGTCTTACCTCCTCCCCGCACCATCAAGACCGCCATCCTCAACTTTGATGAGTACGCACTGAACAAGGAAGGCATCGAGGTAAACATTTTTGAAGAGATTTTGTCTTAATTTACAGACTGTAGTGCACTGATACTGCATACAGTCCAATACATCCAAATAAAACCCATTCAGTCTCACTGGGTCCAGAATAAACCTGTGTTTCTTGAATGGTATTTACGAAACAAAGCAAAAATATGCTGTTGGATTTCCACAAACATTCAACTCATCTAGATTGAATGACCCGCAATGTTGACATATCATGTGATTTCCTGGCTGCGTGGCGGGCGTTTTGGCTCTTCTAGTGTAATTAATCACGGCAATGATTAAAGGTTAGCTCCACGTTCATGTTTTCATCTGGTTTTAAAACACCATAAATTTCTTTAAGACTTCACATCAGTAGATAATGATGAATGCTGCATCCCTTTGGTATTATATAACTTTCTGTTTTCAGAGCTTCTCTTTGAGCTCGTTCTCAGCAGTGAGGAGTATTCCTCTCCACCTTTTTTTGTCTCTGGAGATAATTTCAGCCAGAGGTTGAAAGTTCAGATGTCAGACAGGTTTGTGGGAAAATTGGAAACATCTCAGATAAACAGAGGTAGAAATGTCAGGATCAATTTGTTTCCTCTCCCCACCTCTGATTTACTTCCTGATGTTATGTAAAAAATTTACCTCAGGCACTGAAAGTTTTGATATGTTGACTTGATGGATGATCCAACAAGCCTCTCGCTTTACCTTCCCCTCCTCTTGTTTCTTCCGCACTCTCTTAGAAAATCCTAACAATGATCCCAACGGAGGAGGAGAAGCAGAAGATCCAGGAGGCTCAGCTGGTCAACCCTGATATTCCCCTGGGCAGCGCTGAACAGTTCCTTCTCACCCTCTCCTCCATCACAGAGCTGTCTGCTCGCCTGCAGCTGTGGGCATTCAAGATGGACTATGAGCTTATTGAGAAGGTCAGACTCGTTTCCTGTTTTCTCTACTTTTTAACCACGTACAGATTGATCCTCACATGTCTTTCTTTCTTGACTCTTGCAAAAGGATGTGCTTTTGTGAATCAAAGGAATGGGTGGATATTTTGGAAAAATATTTTTTTCCCCTTGCTGCTGAGAGTTTGGTAAATATGAAGCTACAGCCAGCAGCTATTTAGCTTAGCATAAAAAGACTAGAGGGGAAGCAGCTGGCCTGGCAACAAGAAGGCAACAAATCTGCTACCAACACCTCTAAATCTCAGTAAAACGACAAATTATTATATTACAGGGAGTTTATGTTCTTGGCCAGCAGCGGACTGGCTGACTGTAGACATAGCCGGGCTGGATGTCTCCTTGCTCCCAGTCTGTATGCTAAGCTAAGCTAACTGACTACGTGCTGTAACTTCAGAGGCTCAGCTCATTCTGATCAAACTCTGGGAGAAATTAATAAGCTTTTTTTTGTTTCATAAATTGAAGCTATTCAAAAAATATCCCCTTTTTTATTTCACACATTCCTCTTTTTATCAAAACTTGGCACTCAGTTTACCCACAATGCTACTTGAATGCCAACAGCTTAGTCAGAAATGTTGGTGTGTTATGCCAGTAGTGGCTCATGTAGTCCAAAGCTTTTAGCTTAAAGCAGATGAGAACAGGGCTACAGGGTAATCATACCTCTTTCTTAATCCACAAACCAAGATTTTGTTCATTTTCAAACTTGTAGTCTTCAGTCCAAACTGCTGACTCACTGACTCAATTCACATCACATGAGGACATTAACCAGACTTCACAAGTTCCCTCTGGAGCCATTAAAGGATTTATGCAACTTTTTTTCCACTATGCAGATGTATTTCTGTACACAGACTCTGATGTTTAAAATTAGTCAAGTTTCACTTTGAAATTTTAGATATTTAACTATTTACTACAGATGATTATCAAAGAAGGAGCAGGATGAATTGGCATACAGAGGTGATTTGCCCTCTGTCTTAAATCATTGTCATGCTCTTTTAGGAAGTGGCAGAGCCTCTGCAGGACCTGAAGGAAGGGATGGACCAGTTAGAGAAAAACAAAACCCTCCGCTACATCTTGACCACACTGCTGGCCATAGGCAACTTCCTCAACAGCACTAATGTGAGTAACCCTCAAGACATTTGTGGCCTAAAAGTTCCTGTTTCTTTAACTTTCTCTGCCTCTGCGTCTTTTCCTCACTTCCTCCATTTCCTCCCACACTCCTCCTCCTCCTACCCCAACTCTCTTGCCAACATATTTACTTGGCAAGAATAAAAATGGACTCTATGTGCTGCCTGGCTGTCTGCACCAGACAGTCCTTCTACAGTAAAAACGTTTTTCAAGGGCTGTGCTGAACCTGGCTCTGTCTGTCTGGGAGAAAAGGGGGGGGGGGGGGGGTTGGGTGTTTGTGTGTTTTATATCAGGTTGTTTTTGTCAGGGTGCTTGTGTGTTAACATGCATTTGTGTAGCTTAATTTTTT
>JAQMCX010000057.1:5373786-5401890 GCA_029814765.1 Acanthurus leucopareius | reverse complement strand
TTTGTGTTTGTCTGGCTGCTTGTGTGTGAACTTGCATTTGTGTCGCTTACTTTTTTATTCGTGTCTGGGTTTGATACTTTCTGTGGCCTTGCGTGTGTCTTTGTGTGTGTGTGCATCTATGTGTGTGTGTGTGTATGTATGTAAGAGCAAACCTCTGGGAAATGAGAGCCAAAAATGGAGAGGGGGAACATACTGTAAGTCATCAACATCAAAACAAGTAGTTCCCACAAATAATGGCTGCATTTATATTTTGCAGTAAGCCATTTAAAACTGGCAGAGGAACAAGGGAGATCCTGTTGGGTTGTGTCTTTCATGATACGTTCTGGCTTTTTTTTTTTTTTTTTTTTTTTTTTTTTAGCTCCTCTGTGGTCAGCAGAACAATCCTTCGGGTTTGAAGTAGATTGTGGTTTCTGATAATCACCAGCCTAATGAATCTACATATCTACTCGGCGCACTCCATTAAGCCCCCTTTTTTTTTCAACTGTGCCAAAAAGGAAACTCACTGCAATTTCGGTCCTTGAACACAGGCCTTTGATTTTTTACTTTCAGACATTTATTTCCATCCTACATTTTTACTGTTTTGGTGTGTGTTTTCATCACCAGGCTAAAGGCTTTGAGCTGAGTTACTTGGAGAAAGTCCCAGAAGTGAAGGACACGGTTCACAAGCAGTCCCTGCTGCACCACACCTGCTCCATCGTGGTCGAGAAGTTTCCAGACAGCACTGACCTGTACTCAGAGATAGGAGCTATCACCCGCTTGACCAAGGTTTACTTGTATAAAATATACTAAACATTTTTTTGACAGTAACACTGTTACTAGTAGAAGTAACTGCAGATGTCATATACACTGGAAACAGTCCTCAACATGTGTGATGAGATCTGTCTGTGATGCTGTCATCAGGTGGACTTTGACCAGCTTCAAGATAATCTGGCTCAGATGGAGCGAAGGTGCAAAGCATCATGGGATCACCTAAAGGTCATCGCAAAACATGAGATGAAACCGGCGTTGAAACAGAAAATGTCAGACTTCCTCAAAGACTGTGCAGAGAGAATCATTATTCTGAAGATTGTGCATCGAAGAATAATCAACAGGTATGATCATGTGTAGGTTAAAGGACTCAGGATAGATTAAACCGTCATTTAAACCATATGATTGCAACCATTATTAGTGTTCATGAATGTTGACTTCTGTTCTTGAATGACTCCTCGTTTCTGTCAAAGAATTTCTGCACAGTGATGTGATGTTTTTCCATTCATCTGCAGGTTTCATGCTTTCCTGTTGTTCCTGGGCCATCCGATCTATGCAGTACGTGAGGTCAGCATTCATCGCTTTAGCAAGATCCTCAGTGAATTTGCCCTGGAGTATCGTACAACAAGAGAGCGCGTGCTACAACAGAAACAGAAGAGGGCCAACCACCGAGAGAGGAACAAGACCAGGGGAAAAATGATAACAGATGTAAGTGTGCTCTTCACCACGAGCAACAAGTCACACGAAGGACTTTTCTCCATTTCCTAATCCTTTTTTTTCTTTGTTCTTTCTCAGCTCTGTGAAACAATATGAACAGTCCCTTGATGCTGGTTATATCTTTAATCTGGTTAAAGCACCTACTGTGGCCATTTTTGACACACACAGCATACATTTGTAATGACATCAGCATAGTTCCTCAGTATTCACGTGTATAGGTTACTGTAACAATAATCAGTGAGTTGTTTTTAGTGTATCTCATTCTGTAGCTGCAGCAGGCTAAGAAAGGCCAGAGCAAACACCTCCCTGCATGATTAAAATCCCTTAAACCCTGAGGAGTCAGCTGCTCGGAGCGAACTCCATTGCGAGCCTTGGCAGGGGCCCCTCTCTCTTCAAAGGGACCCTAATTCAATCACTGTGTGAAAATTCAAACCTTTGGATGTCCCTGAAGGAGAAAAACCAAGGCCCACACCCTGACCACACTTTAACAAAGATGTTCAGTCAAATATGCTCTGCTTCTCCGGAGTTTGCACATATCTGTCATGTTTTTATGGTATAGGGGGTAACAAGTATCATTGATGCGTAAAGGAGAAATATGCTTCATGTGAAATACCCTAATTCACTTTCTTACTCAGAGTTTGTTGAGAATATTGATTAAAGTCTTTTGTCCATTTGTACAAAATGACACTGAAGCTGCCAGCAGCCAGTTAGCTTAGCTTATCATTAAGTCTAAAAGCTAGGGGAAGCAGATAGCCTTGCTCTGTCCAAAGGTAACAAAATCCAACTACATAAAATCCCAAGTGTTTTGCACCAGTCAAGCAGGGTATAACTTGTTAATTAGTAAGCTTTAAAGGTGGAAGACACATCCTGTTTAGCTGTGTCTAATCTTTATGCTAAGCTAGGCTAACTGGCTGCTTTACACTGCTATTCAGATATGACAGTGGTATCAATTTTCTCATCCAACTCTCAGCATAAAAGCAAACAAGCGAAATTTTGAAATGCTTTTTATGTTTACAATGTATATTGACTGTATGTTTCTTTATGATTACAGATAATATTATGACTTTTGTGAAACCAATTGCATAACGTTAGTTGTGTATGTTTATCCGAACATCTGTTGCTGATAACTTAAAGACTGTTTCCTTTGTAGATAACAAGTTTTCACTTGTCATACTTGTCATACATCAGACCTTTTGATGATGATTGATGATTGTTTCCCCTCCATTTCCTCTCTGTAGAGTGAGGATGACAATGATAGTGAGGTAACCCATATGCAAACAAGTGCATGTGAACTCTTTGTTAACATTCAACTAGACCGTGTTTCTGTAACTCTGAACAATAACTCCTGTGTTTTTATGAGGATTAACAAAGGGCACCAGTTGCACTGACAGGCTCTGTGTGTGTGTGACCTCACATGAATGAGGAAACTAGAGGGAGATGACAAGTTGATAAAAAGAGGTGTTTGCATGATGGTGTGTTGACCTAATCTCACTAGGGGGAGTTGCCGCAGCTTAGAGGGACTCGAAGCTGAAACCCTCAACGTGGCATGTCTGCATTGTCGAAAGAAAGAATCATGGGGATTTTTTTTGTGTGTGAGAAGAAAGGTCACTTTAAATGTTTCAGCGGAATTTTAGAATCTTTGAAATGACTAATTGTTCTTATTTTAGGTTACAAAGTGCTGTGTCACTAGCAAAGTCTAACCTGTATGACAAGCTGGATGTCTTAAGATTTTTCCATTGGTTCTTTCCTTTTAATAAATGTACAGAGCATGGAGTCAAGTGCCACTGTCACCAATAAAATGTCTAATACTGTAATCCTGTGTCCCAACCCTCCTTCAGAACGGTAAATTTGGTGGTGCCCCATCAGAAGCACAGGAGAGCCAGCCTCAGGGTATCCAGTATGCTGAAGATGCAGCTGAACATGAGAACATGAAGGCTGTACTGAAGAGTAGCCTGCAGGGTGGAGAGAGTGGGACGTCCACGGTGCCCGGCCTCCGCACACGCACCAGAGCCAGCAGCACCAGAGGTCAGTCCCATAAACATGTTATACTGTTACAGCCTCTATATAGCTTTTATATTAATATCATCATCCATCCACTACACTGAGATTTGCATTCCTCCATGACCATAACTGTTCCAGAAGCATTTCAGTTCTGCTGAAGTAATTCTGCCTTTTTATGAGAGCTGGTATTTTTAGCCTCGCTAACAGCAGCATGGCTCTGAGGATGGCAATGTCTGTCTGTCTGTCAGGCTGTCCACAACTTTGGTCTAGACTGAAATACCTCAACAAGTATAAAATTGGATTGCTGTAAATTTTCAGAAGTTTTTGTCGCCAGATGATGAATCTTGTTCACTGTTGTGATCCCCTGACTTTTCCTGTAGCACTACAAAACCTTCACAGTTTCTGTTTTTTTAGAGTGAGATGTCTTGACAACTAATAGATGAACTGCCAAAAAATTATGGATACACATTTCATGCTCCCCTCAGGGCACATACCAATAACTTTGATAAACCCAAAACCTGTCTTGTTGTGTCATGATGGGTCAGCATTTCAATTTGTCCAACACTTGTCTTGATTGCTAACTTCCTCACCTCGTGAGCATGCTAACAGCTAACCTAAGATAGATAGACATTGTACCTGCCCATGTTAGCATGTTAGCACTGCACTTGTAAGTATCTTGGCATACCGATGTTAGCATTGCATAAAAAGCAGTTTTACAGGGCTGCTTATATGGCTTCTTATGCATTCTGACCATACTGTTCTAGGGCGTGTACCCCCATGGTGCTCTGCCAACGACGACCCAGTGAACTGCACAGATGACACAGCGGATGAGATCATGGAGAGGATTGTTAGGTCAGCCACTCAGGGGCCCAGCCAGCGGACGCAGCCTCGAGAGAGGAGACGATCACGAGCCAACCGAAAATCACGTGAGTCAATTAAGTGTCACGCATTTATGTTACAACTTTATTATCATGGACAGAGAGATGCTAACAGCTGCAAGTGTGGATATGTAATATACTTGTCAAAAACTCTTACTTATCACAGTTTTTTCACTTTCTTAAATTCCCCTTTATTTCTCTGCCTCCCTGCACAGTGAGAAGGACACTGAAGAACGGTTTGACAACAGAGGAGGCAAACGCCCTTGGCTTGTCCAGTGGTTCAGAGATGCAGGTGTGAGCTGGACATGAAGACGTCTGAAAGTCATTTCACTGCCCCTCCAATGCTCACAACCAACCTGGCAACCCACTTCACTCTGGCTTGGCACTAAAATCCCCTTAGCTTTGATGAGTTGACCTCGTCTTTATTCGTTTGGTTTGCATCAGCTTAAAACAAGTGCGTCTTGAAGAGGGTGGATAAAAGGCAGATCAAGATTTTATCCATGGACTGATGAGCGAAGGACCAGAAACCTAGCGCCGCATTCAAACCACTAAGCTTTGCTGTTACTGGATAAACCTCAATGATCTGCACTCACAAGGCTTAATCACAATCATCCTTTGAATGTGACATTGCATACACTTACCGGCACAAGGTTTTTTTTGGTTTTTTTTTTCAGGATGAGGGCATGAGAGGAGTTGGCAGTGCTTTTGCTTCAGACTCCAGGCCTTGACTGAATCCAAAGAGCTAGAAGTGCGGTACGGATACTAAACCTTTCACTGCTTGGGTTTAGTGTCGGCCCTGAAGCTCTTGTGACAAACTGAGTTTTAAAAAAAAATTATCTATTGAATAGATGGCTTTGTGCAGAAAGTTATTCTGTTATATACTACTGTGGTAGTTTTGTGTTTCTCTTCATTTTGCTCAAGAAGGTGCTCAAATAAGGAATCATTGCACTGGATGTAAAAGTTGGGTATCAATGGAATGTGAAATCCTTGACACTGATGAACCACTCTGACATCTGAATCTGAAAACATACTCAACAATTTAACCAGCAAATCAGCAGTAGCACAGTTTTAATATCTAATATCTAAATAAAGAAGACAGATTTAAGGCGGATGTGCATGTAAAGCTTTGTCAAATGTCTGTTAGTTGACTGGAATTTTTTCGAGAGACATTTTTGTAAAGATCGCAGTCATCAGCTAAGTTTCTTTGGGTATGACTGGTGATATTAGCTTCAACAACATCATGCAAACATTTTTAGGTTAAGCAAATGTAGACGAGTTGCATTAGTTGACCTAATCTCACAGGTGGACACAGTTTGAGGAAGGCAGGTGCAGTGTTACAGGTGGGCAACCTTCACAGAATTATGTGGGTTTATTTTCTAGACTATGAGCTGCACATTTCAGAGTGCCTTTCTGAGACAGTTATTTATTAAGAAGTTTTCAGGGACATATAATCAAGAAAATGTTACTACAGATGTGCAGTCTGTCTGTATGTGTGTGTGGGGGAGGGATAATATTGCAATGTACATCATTCATGACCTGTGATTTATTACTAACCAGTGTTTTTAAAAGTTGTCCGGGCAAAATGTCTGCTTTTTCCATGCTACGTCATGGATCAAATAGTTTATGAAGATAGCTTTACTTTTTAAGTATTTATGACAACTTAAGGACTGGTTCTGCACATTAGCTGGATCCTGTTGCCTTACTGTAGAGTACAGACATGCATTGTTCCACTTTAGTTAAGATCTGGGTAAAAGTGAGTCAAGAATAATCTGGGCCAAGGTAATGTGTAGCTCATCTAGCATCATTGGAAATCTCAGTGTCATTCACAAAACATACAGAATATTCATTCACTCTCTAATTAGCAATGTGAACATCAGGGCTTAAATGGTAATTAGTAATATGGACGCACATAAAATTTCCATTATTTATGTACTTTAAGACATAATTCTGTATTGAGGTAAATAAGAAGGAGTCTGCAGTTTAACTTTGACTATTAATGTCTGTTTTTGAACTATTGATGAGCTCATCGTGCTATTAAATCATTTGGAATGGCCTTAGCTAAATTCATAACATGCATAACTTCAGTTTATATCATAGAAAGGTTTAATTTATCCACAAACAGATTTTCACTGTGATGGAACATAGCCATTTTGAAAGACAAGAATCTAGCGCAACATTACGATAAAGCTACAGAAAACCACACCAGCAGTACATGTTTTTGTTTTTAGATTTTACTGAAACCTATTCAGCACCTTAGTCTCAATGTGTAGCATGCAACTTAGTAGTTATGAGGCGAGTAGCTCATTTCATTTCCCAGATTGTACTTATTTGTGTCAAAATCAAGACAGATTGTAAAGTAAAAGAGGGGGAATGCTGTAAAATGATGTACATGTCACAACAATGTCTTTTTTTGTCTACTGTTTTTGAATTTTTTTTTTCGCTCCATGTGTGGAATAGTGTATTATAGACTACAAGCAGTATTATTCTAAATCTAATTTAAGCAAACCAAGCCATGCATGGTTTAAAAATGGTGTCACTTCTGCTTGAAACAAAGGGAGGTTCACTTTGATTCTCAGAGCTGCAGGGTTTGTGTGCGTGTTGTTCAACCTTTTTACTTCACAAACTGAAGTGAACAAATATGGTACAGCGCACAGTGATGAAATTCACCAGCTAGTCCTGTGGAATCCGTTAGAAGTCTATGATTTCATTGCACTCAATGTTTTTCTTCTTTTAATTTAACTTTAGCCCACCACACACATTGCTGCCTGTGCCATAACATCACTGTGGAACTTGTACTCAAGTGCTATACAACCAAGGCTTCTATTGCATCTACGCCCACAGCAAAAACTATGTAACAACTACAATAAAAAGGCTTATTTAAACATCTTTTGACATATTTTTAATCATATTTCAATTGTGTTGTTTTCTCTTAAATTTGACTGTTCCTTTAGGACAAAAATATTTGTCATATCTTGCACTTAAAAGGAAGAAAAAGCAAACAAAAAAAAACTTAAGCCTCTTTATTTTCAGTCCACACAACCCATGCTTCAAGTCACTTTATGTTCAAGAGCATACAGAGGTCGATGACAAGCCTGCCAATACAGCTCATCTGGTGTTTTCACATGGCCATCGTACAGACCTCATTTGGTCTTGTTTAAAATTCCTATATGTCCACAGCTGTTATGGATCTAAATGTGATTATGGTTTGCTTTTAATAAATTGCAGAGACATTACAATGAACAAGACAACTACCTAAAAGAGGGGGGGAAGGTAGGAAAATACGACTGAGCATCAAATAAAAGCACAAAAAATAAAATTCAGCTGAAACAGTCTCAGCAAATCCAGTGCAACCCAAGACATGTTCTGCTTTATACTAGCTGAAAACTAAAACCAAGGGCACATATTAAGTATTATATAATTTGAATCTCCTAATCATAAGTCAAATTTATCAATGTACATTTTCCCTGAACAATTAACTTTGCACAGTACCTCAGAATTGTATATATAAATTACAAAATGGAGTATTCCCTTTCCACCAGACATGATTTACTTTGTAAAACCCCTGAATGACTGACAGGCAGAAAGCTCTTATGCAGTTAACATTTTATATTGCTACATTTTTAACAAAGATTAACAAAGGGATTTTTAGTTTTGCATATTTTCTTAGGTTTGTGGTTTGGTGTGCATCTGCACCAATAACGTCAAATTATCTCTGAAATAGCACCAAATGTCTGACTATTTACAGGTCACGCATTTATTCTAAAGTATGTTTTAGAAATAGTACATAGTAAGTGTGCAGTGCAGTTTAATCGTTAACCACAAAGTGATTAGATTTATAAAATGGCAAGGAAGTAAACAACACTAATTGAATATTACCAAACACATAAAGCTCATCCTGAATCAACAGACATGTCCACCTGACGGTTTTGGCCACTGACCTGTCTTTTACCTCAGGGTAATAGTTAAGATTTAATCTGCTGCAATGGATACTAGTAAACCTAGAGCTGTTATTGGACACAGTGCCTAGTGACTGGTACAATAATATACTTTTAGATCTGTTTTGAATTAAAAATCATATGAAGAAGACTCTGTCTGTTATGCATACTCATGTTTCAGGTTGCATTCCTTTTAAAAACGGGTTTAGGGAGAAGTTCAGTTGCAGAAACAGCTGAATCTTATGTTTAAGGTGTCTAAAAAGCTTATATAAAAATGTATACCCAAATTATAGCTCCTATGAGGGAAATATGTAAATGATTACATTTTTAAAAATAGCTTCTTTTTTTTTTTTAAACCATAGTTACTCACTAAGTTATCTGAACAAATAGCACCAGCTTGTAGATCATGCCAAGCCTTGGGTTTGGTCTAAAGAGCAAATCTGCGCTGCACTGAAATAGTGTAACCCAGACAGCAGTGAGACAAATTGACAAAACTTCAAAGAACTTAAAGTGCCACTCCAGTCCCACTCCAGCTTCCCAGACTTCAGCTATCTAAACCTACCCACAGTATGTGTTTCCTATCTAAGACAACTGATGGGGAGCTTCAAGCATTTCCATGAGGAAAGTGTCAATAGGCGTGTCACCGATCAACTTGAAGAAAAAGAGATGCTCCAAGCACTTCAGGCCGATGGATCGCAATGCTGGCAGTCGAAGGAGGAGTTTAGCAAACCTGCGTGGAGCAAAAGAGGTAGCATTCTTTTAAAATCAATGCAGCTGAGTGACAAAACAGACTATACCGAACCTTTTGTAGCAAAGGACTTTTACCTTCCCTGCTGCTCTGGATATCTCTGTTTGCAATAGGCTTCCAAAGATGCATAGACCTTTTCTCTAAGGAGCTCCACCTCACTGGTGTTGGAGAGCCCTTTCGCATCTGCAAGACAAAAGGGAACATATTTGATGAGGGTTAGGACACTTAACAAACATTCTATTCTGTCTACAAAATTAAAATTAGATTTTGTCTTATCACGATATCAGCATTGCACAGGCACCTGGGTTAAAGAGAACGATGGCTCGGAGGCAGCCCAGCTCTGTTTTGTCCATTTGCATATCTCTCATTTTATTGACGAGCTCCGTAAGGACCCTAAAATAAAGACAAATTTTTGTACAGCTTTTAAAAACTTTTCAGAGTAACTTAAAATGCATAGTAAAAAAAATTTGCATAGATGTTATTGACTGAAAGACCCTCAATATTATAAATGAATTTAATGACCTGTCAAATATGGCGCCGACCTCTGCACTCTGCACACTCTCCCTGTGTTAAATAAAACAAGTTATTATGCAGAAAACAGATATGCAGAAAATGTGACAAAGGCATTACAATTAACTGCAACTTGTGACAAAATATGCTGGAAAATTTTTGAATCCATAGATGTACTTGTCAAAAATGGCTCCAACTCCTGCGCTGTGTGCACTGTCACGCTGCAGCTCAGAGGCCAGCAGAACTCCATCCTTCAGAGCAATGGAGCGATGTGAGAAGGAGGCAATGAGGAGCTCATTCCACCCTGACAAACGAAAATACATGTTATGATATCAGTGGTTCTTATGGTTAAATTTCATCCACAATGAGTGTCTGTTTTACTGAGGAACTTAATGTTCAAAATTTTCTCCTACGGTCAAAACCCTTGAGGACATTACCGAACACATAACAGAGATCTATTAATAGTGTCTAGAACATAATGTCTTCACATCAGGTGTCTCTGCTCACATGGTACCAAAGTGGTTTCTTTGTTACAATGCAAAATTAATATTCTGCCTCTGATAAAGCTGCAGAGACTTGATGTGGATGTGATTTCCCTGTCCTATGGGTTGACTTTAAAAGGGCTCAATCTTACCTGCTCGAAGGAGAATGACCTGGTCATCAAGGGGCAATTCAGAAAAATGAGGGATTCTCTTTGCCCACTCCACCAAGGCAAACAGCTGTTTGTCTGCAGTCTGACAGATGTTGGTAACTGCATCATGAGGCTGAAACCAAACAACACATCATGTTTACTTATCTGTTATCCAATCAAATTACTTCAAGCCTAATAAAGACTTTTTCAAATGTTTTTTTTTGTTGTTTTTGTATTATTAGAAAAAATATATATGCCCAAACCCACCAAAAGATTTCCTATGACATTACTTGCGAATTCTATCGATTCTCATATCTAAAACATCACAACCACTTACGGAGTTGCCTGCAGAGCCACCATCAGAGTGAAGCTCAGTCTTCTGTTCCACAGCGGTCTCTGCCTCCAAAATCTTCTCCACGGGCATCTCCTCGTTTACTCCAACGCTGAACTCCAGCTCCCCTTCACGCTCTCGGTTCCTCTGCCGCTCCTCCTGGACTGCTACATCAGACAAAACGCAAGAAAACAGTGTCGGGGGGAAAAGTCCTGTTCAATTTCTATGCGGCCTTAACAGGAATGTAGTCTTGTCAGATACAGTACCAACAAATATTTTAAGTGTTGCATTCAGGGGACTGCTATTAATTTTGACTAAGACGTAGTACTTTAATCACTTGTTCATCTGCAGCACAATTCAAACCCACCAGGAAAAAAGTAAGATGTATTTAATTTAATTATCAACAGAATTAGGCAGATTGAAGCAACTTGCATGAACTTGTTATCAACATGCCCTTGAGTTAGCTCACATATTTCACAATCAGAGACAGAATTGCAGAATTGCTCTTGTTTTTCCCCACCCATATTAAAATGGTGGATGACTCTGAAGTGGTGCTTTTCTAATCAGCACCACCGACCAGAAGAAAAACTGAGGAGCCAAGAGACCAGCATATGAAAATTTTATGGCAGTAAAAAGTGGGTCTGTGTTGTCTACAGAACAGAAATCCAAACGGAGACTGTGATCTCAGTGAGGTGGAAAATCTGAGGGTGTTGTCTAATCCAAAAATATATCACCACATATTCTGCCTTCACTCAATCTAAAATGGGGGCTGGGGTTGTAGCAGAACAGTCTACATTTCTAATGACAATAACATCTAATCAACATGTCTCACTGATGGATCAGTTATAAGGAAAAGGCATCACCTCTCATAATGTGTTTACTGTCTGCTGTATGCATTTAAGATACCTAAACCTGACCAAGTGGCCTATTAAAACTCTAACTAGAATGTGATCAATTATATTTTTTGTTGTTTCCACACTAATCAACTCTCATACATCCAAAGTACAGCTATACATTCGGAAAAAAAACTTACACCCGTCCAGCTGCTTATTTTAAAAAGCATTCTGTTGCACAAGGCATTTTAAAAATCAAGAGAACTGATAAAGAAGGGTGGGTTATATAAACCAGCTCCAAAACAACGGTCTCCTATCCTTTAGCTAATCTAATCTAGCATCTGTCCTCACCTACCCTTGAAATACTGTGCTAATCCAATACAACTTAAATTACCCGGCCTTCTTCTGGCATAGTAACTTAGTCAATACAAACATAATTGACTGTGAATGCTTACATCATTCTGAAAATATATTTAACTCTAAGTTTTAGAAAAATCCAATGACTGTCACTCATGCACAGTTTCATGTAAAGCCAAGTTCACACTACAGGACCAAATCTCTGGTTTTCCAGGTTGCCTCAGAATTTGGATATTGCTGACAAAAGGTCACTGATCAGGCAGAAGCAGTGCTTAATTCCATTAGGGACACTTGCTACGTGTTAAGTGTTTAAATACCCTTTTGTTCCCACTGAAAGTCAGCATGCAGACAGCTTCGACTACGTCATTTCTTTTATGAAAAAATGTTGTGTGGTGTACTTTGCTCAAGCCTGAAGACAGCTCTCAACAAACTGTGCTCCTAAATCTCCATTAGCCAAACAGACTCTCAAAAATACCTTTTAATCCCTAATACAACTCTGTTCGTTGCATACCTTCCCTCTTCATGCCCATGGCCAGGCACTTCTGGTAGCGGCAGTATTGGCAGCGATTACGCTGGCGTTTGTCGACCAGGCACTCTTTGTTATCCCTGCAAGTATAGCTCAGGTCTTTACGCACAGTTCGTTTGAAGAAACCTTTGCAACCCTCGCAGCTGTACACTCCATAGTGCTTGCCTGTAAATTACAACAGTGCAAAAAAAAAAAAAAAAAAAAAAGTTAGAGCCTGACAGGGAGATCAAAAACACTGTAACAGTGAAGGCAGCAGTCTGTCACAATGTAGTATCATTAGCAACAGTGACTGAGATCCGTTTTGTTAAAATGTTGAGGAAACAAAGACAAAAACGTCTAGCAGTAAATGATTATCCACACTAAAACTGTCATGAAAAGAAACAGTCTCCAGCTGATGTTTTACATCCGCTAATCCTGCTCTTAGTGCAATCACTCACCAGAAGAGCGGTCTCCACAGATGACACACAGGCGTTTCTGAGACAACATTAGTCCAGGGCTGTGCGCTGGCATGGGCCTCAGGCCAAATGGAGGCTTGATATCTTCTGAGCTGCTGATCGAGTGCATCCCTGATATGGGTGCTGAAGAAGAGATCTGTATAAACAATGCAAAAAATAGAATAATTAAAATACTTTAATGTCTATATGCAATATTAAATGACAACACTTTTTGTTTGCTTGATTATTTACCTTATACCTGAGAACAATAATATGACATTATATATTTTAACAGTACTGGCATCTAGCATTACCCAAATGTGCTTTTTCCTTTTACCCAGGGTTAGGGTTAGGGTCTGCGTCTGCATATTGTATACATTTGCACAATAGTTTACCCTAAACTACCATGTATAGCCATAGTCCCATGTAAACAAACACCCCTACCCTACAACTATAGCAGAATAATCTATTAAATTAAGGAATAAACGCAACATGACATCAATTTACGGATTCTAATTGCAGTCAGTTACCTGAGTGTTGCTGATGGGCCCGAATCCCAGAGATGGTGAGACAACTGGGGAGTTAAGAGAGGGACTGATAACTGAGAAAGGAGAACCCAAGATGTTGGTGGGACTATTGGAGGCTGAACTGTTGGGTTGCTGTGAGGACATGGCTAGTAAGCTACCCAGTAGAGAGAAAGTTGTCCCGTCTGAAGGCTTTCAGTCTGAGAGTGAAGCAAAAGGATATTGTTAGCTTCAGAAAGTTTCTGATCATACATGTGTGGAACAGACATCTGTCTTTGCAGTATATGGCTGGCTTCAAACTATTACTTGACCTGTAATGACTGATGACTCATTGAATTTTAATAGCCTTTTCTCTTTATTCACTTTAACTAAAAGCATTTGCTCATCTTCTCTGTTATACGTAAATCAAAAGGAAATCATGGGTTTGTTTGAACAAAGCCAGAAATTTGATTCGATTAATTGAATCTTAAGATGGAACTTAAGATCATTAACAAACGAATCGTTTAACCGAGAAATATTGTAGCCCTTGTTCCAGGGCACACTGACGTCGCCTAGTACTTACAATTTTATTTAACAGCAAACGTTAGCCATGCTATCTATCAAACCAAGATTGTGAAATAAACCTGACACGTATTAATCATCATGACAATGACTGGTACCACGCCGTTTATTAGCTAAATTTAAGCTCAAGGTCCAGATTGTTTTACATGAATTGTCCTCGTAAATTGATAAAAACAAAAGAATAACACATTAAGACCAAACAACATTTTGAGTATTTAATCTCGTAGGATTGGTTCGAACTGAACAAACCATTAAGTACATTAACATTTATTTACATTTGTCAGTGTTTGTTAACGTTAGCTGCCCACTGTTGGCATCGCAATAACGTTACACGTTTGCTAAAAGTTGCTAGCGGTTCACGATATGACATAACGTGGACAACAACAAGTAGTTAAATGCATAACGCTAACCGCAAACAGGACTGACATTATTCATAAATGCCAATAAATACATTAAATGCTGATGTGACTTTTAACCGATCACAACACATAAATAACGCCATACGTTTACCTTGCCGCTAGCTTGTTAGCAATCTACAAATCCATAAACGCTGCAAAGACCCTTGCTAACGTTACAGCTAATACTAGCTTTGATTGTCATACGTCTAACTGATATTTCATTTTATAATGTTATGCAAAACTACGATATAAACATACCTCGTTACTCATCAAGAAATGTGAAGCTTGATAACTCGACGGTTATCGAACCACTTCAATAAATCCGCGCAGCTAGCGCGTTTTCTGGCTAGCTAAGAATAGCCTCTTAGCCGCAATACGGCTAACTTAGCTCATGTATCTAGCACTAGTCAAACGCTAGATTCAAGGGGGGAATAGCATAGTCTGAAGACGCAGTTGTTTACAAAATAGCTCATGGTCATTTCAAGGTTGGAATTACTTACCAGACACACCTTCGACGCATTGTTAAAAAACCACTTCACTACTGAATCAGACAAGCGCCACACCGACACTCAGATTCCGTTTACTTCTACTTGACGCTGTTGTTGTTTACAGGCCATGATGGCTCTGTGCCAGTATCCCTCGAGCCAAAATGTCTCATGGGACCACCCATAGCAGTACTATCATATGACACCGCTGCAGTACATCTTCAGCATGATTTTTTTAATTTAGCAATCTGAATTTAGTTTTACTGCCTTATTAAACTGAATATGATTTGAACTAATGCATGAAAAATATAATTAATTAAACTTAATGGTTTGTTATAACGCCTTAAATTTGTGGGCCTAAATGACTTTACAAAAGTCTATTCAGTGCACAAAACCTGATCACAGAGAGCATATCGCTGCTACTTTCAAGAGAATAATTACAGCGTTGTGCGTCTATTGTGGCACAAGACTCTTATGAGGACAAATGAGAGCAAAAAAAATAAATGTTGCCTATAATGAGGCATGATAAACTAAGATTCAAGCATGAGAGGGCAAATAGCAGTGAATTCAACCAGAAATGCTGTGTGTTCTTGAGGTAGCCTAAATATGGCACAAGGCACATAATCTGAGCAAACTCTCAGACAGCCACACCTACAAGAAGTGCTGGAATGCTTTTGCCTTTGACAGGAGGGGTATATGCAGTATTGCACAATATCTTTTTTGCACCATTTTTTTTTTCTTTTTTTTTTTTTTTTTTTGCATCGTATCATTTTTTTAATTTCTAAAGTAATTCATTCGGTGTTATGTTGCTGAAATCCTTTGAACTCATCTTTTAATTCTCTGTTCTCTAAGGTGAATAATGATCTGAAAATTAATTGCACTTTTTTCACCCTTGGTTCCAGAGATGATTGCTATTAAGCAGCATTTATCTTTTTTCTTGCTACATGAATAAATTGCTTGGATATCAAAGTTAAAACCAGTCTTTGGGGGGGGAGTCCTCAGTTAATTTAATTTATTACATGTCTTTGCATTTTTGGAAACATGGCAACTGTCCTCAGTTAGAGGCAGTTAACATCTTACTTAGGGTAACACTTCTGTCAGTATGCTGAATTTACCAGACCCCGATATGAAATGCTGTTTGTCAAAAACTGCATTAATCTGATATATGTCTTAATTTTTTTTTACATAAATACATTGTTTGTACATTTCAATAGATATGTGGGGGGTTTCAGTGTAGTCACTGACACTGGAGGTGCTAGAAATGATTAATTTTTGACCCTCTCTACCAGCTAAAATATTTTAAATTACATGATATGTGTTTGATGTGCTCAAATCCCTTGTCAGCATTTGTCTTTAATTTAGAACAGGAGAAGGGAGACATGGGAAATGGATGACATATTTTACAATTTCAATGATTACAAGCTCACCAGAGATGTCAAAAGCCACTTTCAAACTGGAATTATAGCTGTTGGCGAGATGGTTTAAAGTCACCTGCCAGGATCATCAACTTTGATTCTGTCCTGAGTGTGTGATCAACTGTCAATTTTGACTATGTCAACTTGTTGACATTATTTATTAACCACAGAATCATTTGTATGTCAGCAAGTTGACATATCTGCACTGTGTCACTGAATTTCATTGCAGGTGTTGCTGTTTTCATAACATCTGACCTCAACAAACCAGAAAGCCATGAACCATAAAGTATGTGCAAGAGGGAAACAAACCTGAAAAACTGCTTTGTCTGTGTCTGCTCCTGAAGGTCTGTCTCTCAACTAGCCAAGCGGCATTCTTACTACAAACACTGTGCTGCTCACAGCTGCTATTACCTTATGTTAGGACCAGCCCCTGGTCATAAAAGAACATTATATCAACCGATATAGACTTTTTTGCTTTTTATTTTGCTGAAAACTGACATATCATGATGAAAACGACTCAGACTTTGTTCCTGCTTTTTATCTCAGGTTTGATCTTTGCTTTTTGCTATTTGCTCAATTTTTTCCTCTTATCATGTTTATAAATGCAGTTTGCTATTTGTTTGAAATATTAATCTAATGAATTGGGAAGAAAAACAAAATCTAAAATAAATATAAAATAATGGTATGTAATTATCCACAAATTTAACGTTTTCTGTTATTGTTGGTTGGTTAGTTGGTTCAATCTGCACTAACATACTATCTATAATTTCCCAGGGTTTTGGTCCTTCGGACTGGGATCTTCAGATTTTCACCTAATTAAACTTTCAAAGGCCTATGAAGATGCAAAGGCCTACTGCAGAGAGATGTACACTGATTTAGCTTCAATTCACAACTCTACAGACATGAATAATTTGATCACTTTGATATCAAACACCATTGCAAGAGCCTGGATAGGACTGGAGGCCGGAAATGTGTGGATGTGGCACTGGTCGTGGCCTGATCAAAGACTGTATTTTTTAAACTGGAGAGCAGGAGAACCACAAAATACTTCTGAAGATGCATGTGCAGCAATGGATCAAGATGGCCAGTGGTTTGAAAGTGATTGTGCCACTGAAAGAGGTTTTGTTTGCCGCGGTAAGTGAAATGGCAATAATGCAGTCAAAGTTATTTCAGATTTAAATATAAATTTAAATGCTTAAAATCAGTATGTTCCTTTGTAACCTTTGGACTTGTAGGCAACACAGAAACTAGGAGTCACATTTTTGTTGCTGAAACCAAATCATGGAGGGACGCTCAGAGTCACTGCAAGGGCTTATCGTCTGACCTGATCAGCATACACTCAGCAGAAGAAAATGAGGCAGTGCATAATGTGTCTTTATCACAAAATGTGTGGATTGGCCTCTTCAAAGACCCCTGGAAGTGGTCTGATGGTAGCAACTCATCATTCCGTTACTGGAAACCCAATCAGCCGAACTACAATGGAGGTCAGGCCTGTACTGCAGCTATATTTAAAGATCAAGGGAAGTGGAATGACCTGAATTGCAAAGGAAAACGTTATTTTGTTTGCCGTGGGGGTAAGTTGATCACCTGCGCCACCTATAAGCAAATGATCCTTTAGAATTTGTAAAATACATATTATTTTTTACCTTACATAACATTTAACCAAGCTATAACTGTCCTCTTTTCTGTGTCTATTTTTTTTTTACTGTTACAACAAAAAATCAGTTCCAACAGCCATCGATCACACAAGTACACACAACACCATGACAGCAAATCAAATGGCAACAAATCAAACAACTCCTACAGCTTCACCTCAAGATGTCCTATCAACATTATATTTCACTGTGGAAGCTTCTAGTTATTCAAATGCTACAATTGTCCCCACCAACAAAGGAACAACCGCCAATGAAATGACAACACAAAATACCACAGATCTTTTGTCAAGTACCCCAAGCACTGAGCTCCACAATGCAACGACAGAAATGTCAAATTTGACAGCAGCACACCTACCACCCACGACTACTGTGCAAGTAACAAGTACAGATGATGTCACGGCGTTAACAACACCCATGGGAACTTCAGCCCAGATCACAACACAGTCCTCTACTCTAAAGCCCACTGAAAACAGTCAAAGTTTGTCTCCAGGTATGTTAAAAATGATCATATACCTTTGTGTTCATTTTGTGTTCATTTTAACATGTCTCATGAAATCAAGTAATTTCTCTATTTTTTTTTCTTTGTTGTCTTCCTAAAGGAAACCTGATACTAATACAGGAAAATATGACATGGATTGATGCTATGAGTTACTGCAGAGAGCATCATATTGACCTAGTCCACATTACCACCAAAGACATTCAAGAGCAAGTGGCTGAAAAGGCAAAAAATGCCACATCTCCCCATGTTTGGTTAGGTCTCCGCTACACTTGTAACTTTGACTTTTGGTTCTGGATCAGTTCAACTAGTGGCTGTTACCTGAACTGGGCACCAGGACAAGGATCTGAAGGGAAATATGACTGTGGTTTTACAGGTGCCATTGAGGCCACTGGGGGGCAGCAGTGGGTCGGCTTGCCTGAGACAGACAAACTGAATTTCATCTGCTCTACATGTGCTGGATGAGTGTGGAGGACCGGTAACTCTTCAGAGGACAATTAATTTTTTATGTTTACTGGTTGTACATGCTCTGCTGTTTCATAATACCATATTTGCAGTTGTTGGTTCAATGTTTTGACATTTTTATCATCGAGCAAGTTGACTTGACGGACCTCAACAGAGTTATCATGGTTATTTTAACATTCACAAGTGACGTCATGCTTCTACCTTTGTTGAAATACAGCTGCCTGCTCTATTGTTGAGACTGAATTTCATTAGATATGAAAACCTCATGTGATGTGTAGGCGTGCACATTCACAGTCATGGGCAGCAAGAGTAATGTGAGAACATTGATCTGCTCTATGCCTTTCACTCAGAGGTTACTATTTGCATGTTGACCCCCTGGGTTGGGCCCCAAGATTGTCTTTTTTAGACCACCAGAGTATGGCCCTGATCCAGACTGCCTGCTGCCCTCACTGACCTGACCTTCACTAGCAGCAGCATGGAAGACAGAGCTCACAGACGCTCACCTTCCTGTCTGCACCCTTGAGATAGACTTAGCATGCACTAGAACTATGGGAACTGAAAGTGGCACAAAATGTTCACCAATGAAAACTGTATTTCTTTGATTCCAAACTGTAACTAAAACATTAACGCAACTGTGAATAGATAGTTTTTACTGTTGTAATTTTTTCCCCTGTAAAATCAGCTTTTGGAGAAGTGTAATATATATTTTTACTTAAATGAGTTCCCTTTTTACGACACAGTGCCGATCTTTTTTGAAATTTCACCTCCCACTACATGTTTGAATGGACTTTATTTGCCAGTTGGAACATTTTAAAGACTATGTCAACTTCAAAGAAATATAATTGTAAAAAGAAGATACAACACTGAAGGTATACTGTGCTTTTCATTGTTATAATTACTGTAATTTATTGGACAACATACAGTGACATTGCATGCACACTAATTTGAATTCCCTAACCAGAATCTGGAAATAAAGTTGTATGCATCCTCTCATACATGTCCCTGTGTATTCCTATGGACGTCTTTCAAGTTATATCAATATTTTCAACACTTTAATTATCTTGGTTCAACATAGATTTCACTTTAAAACTTAAATTTAAACAATATATTAGTTTGTTTGCATCATTGAATTAAACAGTCCAATGCAATCACTGAATAACAGTACATATAGGTTGTAATCCACCACTGAATTTTGATAAGAGCTTCTGCATCTACAATGAGGGTCTTGTCACTTGTCAATTACCACGGACCATTACACATGAGTGTGTCATGGCTTAGTTTCTCCCTCAATAGGCATTGGTCAGTGAGCCTCCCATCAGTTCAATGTTAATGTCCCATTGGGTCCAGTCAGTCGGTCTCTGGACTGCCCCCTCACCTCCTTTTCTCACCCTCATCGCCTCTTGTGTGCTGTCCAGCTGGCTCTGACCTCTGACCCTTTCACCCTCACTCCTGACCCCCGAAGACATTCCCACGCCACACCCTTTTGTGTACATCTCTCCATGGAAGCCCCATGGTCACTCCCTCTGCATTTGTAGAGATTATTGTGATAGACATAATTTACTTTCACAGGGATCTGTGTAATGCAACCTAATTTGGCCTAATCCCATTTCAAGTATGAGATACTAAAAACCTGAAAAGTGCAAGTTTATTGAGAGTGTTTGTGAAAATCTTTCCATCATAGGATATAAAATATGTCCTTTAGTTTACTTTTTATATAATCACATTCATTATCAGCGTCAACAAAAATAATATAGGATATTCTCATTACATTAAAGATTTAATGCAGCAACTAAATACTGATATCTGACAGTGTGGACTCTCAGCTAGAATTTTTCCATTAATGTGGTCACTTTTGATCACAGCCGTTTACTTAAAAACTTTTGAAGTCACAATATTGAAAATGAGTGCAAATATTAGTTTTTAACTTTTACGTCTCTCTACCTGCCATGCGCACTTGAGTCCTTCCCTCCCTTCCATTCTTCTGGGAGTCTGCACCCCTCCCTTCTTTTCCTTCTGTCACTTTCACAGTTAATTGTAGAAAAAGAAATTTTCTCCATTGAGGCCGAGTCTCTTAGGTAACCCCACTCCTGCATGAAATGAGATGGATAGAGGGGAAGAGATAGAGAGGGCGCCATGGACTGGCAAACTGAACAGGCAGCGGTTGAGGACGGATGCACAGGAGAGTTAACTTCACTATATTTGAGAGAAGTTAGAAAAAGGAGTTGAATATTTCAAATGCAAGGAGATAAATGATTAATAGCTGCTTCTATGGGACTATTACCACTGTATTATTGATGGTGCATGAAGTAAGTATTAAATAGTTTTCCGCTTGTTAGTACAAGTTAAATTACTTAAATGCAAGTTTTTTAAATAGGCCTTTAGTGGTAGAGATATTTGTAACATGGATTACCTATTACCTCATTACCTCATTTAAGAAACAGCTACACTTGGATTACATTTTTGAATTTGAAGCCTTTTCTTGACAGTTCATTTCTTCTTTGGTCGCCTAAACCTCTGCAGTCTGTAGAGTCTCTACAAACAGTAACAGCTTTAAAAAAGCTTGAAACATGTCAGTACATTTTATGACAGACATTTCTGCACTTTTATTTTAAGTGATACTTAATCAAATCATTCATCTACTGCAGGATTTACTCCATCGGCTGTTCACTCCAAGTTTGACAGGGAGTCTGGTGTTGATTGTCCAAACGCAATTCTTGTCTTACTTCTCCATATCCAGGAGTTGTGGATGGACATCATGCCCCCGACTCTCAGTTACTCCCCCATATTTGCTACAGAGGAGAATTGTTATAGAATTAAAGAGAATTATTAGATTTCATTTAGCTGTGTGCAAACATGCTACAAAAAGTCTTAAATCAAACTAACTTCCAGACTCTGCACTGTCTTGCAGGCCACTTTGCAGCAGAGGACTGACATTTTCACTTTTTTGTGTAGTTCTGGAGACCTGGAATTGTTGAATTTCTTTTACGTTTTTGATTATCAAACCATCTTGAAAAAAAAAACCAAGCAAACTGATCATGTGATCTTTGGTTATTTAGTTTGCTGGACAGATAGATTTTCAAAAGCAATTAGTAGGCTATATCTCACTGTGTGAGGAGGGAACATCAGATTATTAATGGATGAGTAGGTGGTTTGGGCACAATGCCACATGGCTTGTAGTTGGCAAAGTGAAATGGAGGCTAACAGAGATGTTTCTTCTGTGAGCCAAATGTGTCTCTTACATGGCAATGACAAACTCTATTTCTTATAAGTGTAATTTTGTGTATATATGAATTAACTGTAACTTAAAAAGAGGCTTAATGTTGATGTTACTGCTCCCTATGATTAAATTTGAAATGTTTATGTATTTAAAAAATGTACTAGAAAACTTTTTTTTGGAATAATATCATGAAAAAAGTTTGGATTAAATTAACTATAAATGTGTAAGGACAGAAATAAATTAGAATTGAAGCAATTTCCTGACAAAACAGACATATTAGATTTGTCATTGTAAAGGGTCCCATCAAAAAGCAAAGTGGAACAAAAAGGAAACAAACTTACTGGGTATTTGTGTTTCAAGATGGATTTCATTGATTTCATTACTTAGCTTAGATAACCGTCTTGGTGTATGAGGTCTTCCAAAAATCTTGACATTGATGTTGATAGGTCTTTCAATATACACAAGAGCCATTAATATTGAGAAAGTAAAATATTATTTAAGATGTAAACATCTGATGCACTAGCTTGCACTTTTTGCTTATTTTAAATGTTTACTAAAAAAGTCAATTCTCTGTTCTATCAGTGCTGATTTGCAAAACATATGTTGGGACCCTTGAAGGATATATTTGTTTTTGTTACTGTGTTGGTTGCATTTTGCATCATGCTGTTAATGCAGAAACAAATAAACTCTCTAACCTTGTCTTTGTTAAGTTTTATTTGCTACTTATTTTGTGTCTTTGTGATGTATTTTACAACTGTTCAATTTTGCCTGATTATGTCATGGTTTGGTAGCTTTCTAAATCCCATTCAGCATATGATCAGCTCACTAATGAATATACACATGGCAAGCATTTTTAAGTTACTAGTAAAACATACAGGATGTTTAATTTAAAAAGGTTCAGGAACTATTGCTAAAATATTTCTCAAAGCCTTGTTTACTGAGTTGAAAAACATAGAATTGCAAATCATTCCTAAACTGTGTGTTGTGTTAAAAAATCTACAGCCCTCATCCCATCTGAAACCTAAAAGCCTGAACCTGATTTCTTGTAAACCATGTGATCTAGGGGAAATCTGGCTGACTTACGGGAACCAATGAGGGAAAAGAAACACATTGTGTAATAGAAACAAACACTTTCCATTCTGCAAGCCAAGCAGTGATATAAAGTGGACTTTTTACTAAAATCAAACATGTTTTGGTCTGGAATACAATCCATATTGTCTGATCTATATTGTCAACCTTATGTTTTAGATAAATCTTTATATTTAATTAGATATTTAAATGTATTTATATAGAAATGTACATACTACTATGCCTAATGGTATGTTACACAACTCGACACATCAGAATAGATGTCATATCTGAGTTTATGTATGCATGCATGCAAGTGATCCAGGAAAAAAAAACTGAGGGAGGGCACTGAGTGGTCTAAGGATTGAGAAATACAGGGCTGGATGACTTATAAAACCTCAGCTAATGAAAAGCCTGTGTCAGAGCAGGCAAACAAATAGGAGCTGCACAATGAAGTGCCAAATCTTTTCCATCCTGTTCCTGATCTTTACCATGGAATCACAGTGTTTGCCGGCTGATAGGTAAATATAGAAAAAGCTGCATGAATCTACATAATTTAATAATACAATGTAATGCCATCCTTTTGTGTGATAGTTTAAAAAGTGCTTTATGGTGTGATGCAATACATCATGAGAAGCTGATATACATAAAGGATACAGTAAGTGCTTTTGTTGATGTTTGCATGCAGATTCTTCATAACTGCCCCAGGAGTGTTTCATGTGGGTGTTAAAGAAAAAGTGTTTGTCCAGATGGGACCATCTCATCTTAATCAGCCTGTCACTCTCTACCTGGAACATGAGACACAAGGAATTGTGTCTGCAAAAGAAACTGTTGAGTGTGCTCACGAAGGGGAGATCAAAACAGTTGAGCTCATGGTATGACGCTCTTCCCTACTTGTAAAAAAAAAAAAAAACAGTTGGCGTATTGAAGATTTGACATGTCATTGGTTGAAACTTCTAATCTGCATTCATACAGATAGACAGGCACCTGATGTCATTAGTTCCTCAACGTCTTGGACTTACCTACTTAAAGTTGATGGCAGAGAGCCCCTCCATCGGCAGGAGAAAGAGTACAAATGTCCTGGTATCAAAACGCAGTGGCAGTATCTTCATTCAGACTGATCAGCCAATCTACAACCCAGCAAAGAAAGGTTAAAGAACAACAAAAAATTTAAAGCAATGTAACGATGTGAAATAAGTCTCCACAATGAAAAAAAGTGTTGGTTTTTAAAACCATTTTATGTTGATTATCTGTTTCCTAGTAAAGTACAGGATTTTCACTCTTGACCACACATTCAAGCCTTATGCAGGAATGATCCAGATATCAGTGTTTGTGAGTAGATAGTCTACACTTTCTACAAAAAATAAATGGGACTTAAAAAGCTGTGCATGATGATCTCAATGGTTCTTTATTTTTATTCTTTCCTTTGTCATATAATAACAGAATGCTGCGGGAAACAGAGTAATGAAGATTCTTAGGTATGCAAAGGGAGGAATACTCAGAGACACATTTCCTATACCTGATATCTCGAAGTAAGTTAAAACAGATTAACAACAAACTGCATCTAAGAAAACTGTACAAGTTACTTTTGCCACCATGACTCATATAAATGTTTTGTTTATAAAGACCAGGCACATGGAAGATTACAGCACACTACCTAGATGATGAAGAAAGCGCTGCTTCCCGAGAGTTTAAAGTCCAAAAATTTGGTAAGTTAAACTGATTTTAATAGTTTGCCTCTTTTTTAAGTATTACAGAGACATATTTTGTCCCCCAAAAAACTTTTTTTTTTCTTCACACATTCTAGTTTTACCCAGTTTTGAGGTGAACATCGTAATGAGGGAGAGCTATATTTTGTTGAATTCTGACCATTTGGACTTCACTGTCTCAGCAAAGTAAGTAAGGACTAATTTCACAATTTACTGCCATATATTTCATGCTCAACGGCATATTAATTAGTCCTCCATAACAATAAGGCAGTAGAACTCAAAAGCAAGTTGAAAAACACAAACACACATCTTATAAAGCTGTGAACGGAAAAACGTTGACACTGAGGTGGCTAAATGTTAGCTAAAGGTTAGCATTGACTAAACTGGCTAAACTGTTGGCGTTAGTCCACCTAAGTGTTAGCTACATTTCCACAGCTATTTTTTCAGCCACCTGGTGAATGCATGACATTTATTCACAGATCTTTATTAGTTTTATTAATTTTATTAGTGTAACAGATATACATCAGACCAGAAACATGTCATTAAGCAACAAATACCAAGGCCACACCTCCTTTGGGAGAAAGAAGCATATTTTCTTTTTGCATTAAGTAATGTGAGAGAGAACCCCTCTACTTTCTTTTTGGATACAATGTAAATTAGTTTTTATGAGGGCAAAAAAGTGAAATATTAAATTAGTACCATCTTAATTCATGTTTCTAAAATACAATGGGAATGGCATGTTCAGAATAAATAACATAGCTTTATGTCATTTGACTTATATAAAAACTAGAAACAATTTATTAACAAAGCTGTCAAACTGAGATCTTTGCATATGCAAGTACAATGCATGAATATCAAGTCAACATGGTCCATAGATGGGGATGGCTAACAGATAGGACATAACATTAGCTTGCTTGAGTGGGAGGCTGCTGGAGTTCATACATGTATACATACATTACAGAAGCGGCATTAAACATGATTGTTGTCTCCGACTAAAAACATTATCACACAACCAGAAGTGGGAGGTGCTGTTGGCTACATTGAGCAAGTTTTAAGTCTTAAGAAAGACTCTAATGATGGCTTAGAAAGCCACCAGGACATCATGGCAAAAGAAACATAGCAAAACTTTTTTTCAACTGTTCTTAAGTCATAAATACAGGATCAAACTTAGGTAATGGATTACCAGAGATGATACCATTTACCAGCCAGTGGACAGACTTAAGTTCTTGAATACATTTTTGAGCATCATGAGGTAACTCACCTAAATGGGTGACTAAGATTTACTTAAGATGGAGTAAATAATCTTTTCAATGTGTCTCTAAAGATCTACGACAGGCAGAGTGGACATACATTTATTGGACAACTTCATTTTTATAAAGTTTTATTATATATATATATATATATTTTTTTTTTTATAACCTTAAAAGTCACAATTTTATGATAATTTTATTCAGGTATTCACATGGCGAGAAGGTTACAGGGGCATATCACTGCAGTCTTGGAGTGGTAAAAAAAAGTGCAACCCCTGGTCAAATGATCAAGCCTGAGTTTATCAAGGGACTGACACTGACTGGTTCAGTGAGTAAACGCATATTTATCAAAACTTTATAATGCAACCCATTTCAAGTTCTGAGATCAGATACTCTGGCAACATATTGCATTTTTTGGGTGTTACAGTACTGAGAAGTCTTTAAGTCATACCTTTTCTTGCAGGTCAAGGATGGAATTGCACAAGCATCTATCGCAATAGCAAACTTAGAGGAACACCTCCCGCAGAACCTAAACCTCTCCAATTTACAGCAAATGGGATCAAAAATCTACTTAGGAGTATTTGTCACCAACATACAAAGTAAAGGACACTTTTTCACACTATATACCAGTGTTTAAGTAAGAAACGCCCTAAAAGAGCCATTAATTATATATTTGTACAAAAGATACAGAGTTTTGTATACAGCTGCATCAGTTGTGCACAGTAAAGTTTGGTGGTAAGTCCATAGCAACACTTCAGTATCACTATAAGTACTATTTCATAAATAACAACAACAACAACAATAATAACAAAAAGGTAGAAGAAAAATAAAATTAAATATATGAAATATTAATGTGATTATTCATTGTATCTGATCTGATATTTGCAATTTTTGGTCCAGGTGGTGAAATACAAGAGGCAGAAGTTTATCTTCCTATCATCTCCAACAAATACACCCTGGATCTTTCCCAAACTCGCTCACATTATCTCCCTGGATTTCCACTTGATGTTGTGGTATGCATGAAACTGACACACAGCAATGTATTGAACTTAAGTGTGAGGCTTTTGTTCAGGTTAACATTTTGTTTGTTGTTATTATAGGCGGTTGTGCGTCACCCAGATGGTTCCCCAGTAACTGATGTCCCAGTTACAATCACTGTGTCATCAGAACAGACACCTTGGCAAGGCCTTACTGACCAGCGGGGGGCAGTGTCTCCTGTGTTTAATATTCGTGCAAATGCTCAAGTCACTGTTGGGGTCAGTATCCCTAAAGCTGTTCAAAAAATTGTCACAAACCTGGCACATATTAAACGATGGATCCTCAGCTAATAAGATTTCTACTTTTAGTTGTTTTTTTTGACAGAACGTGTATAAAACCTACAGCAGAAGTAGTCACACCTTCCAACTTATGTAATAAGTAATAATAAATGTTCCCCCTTTTTGCTTGGAACCCCAACAAGGACCTTTTGGGATCCCTGGACCCCATTTTTGGACCATTGCCCTAAACAAATGACAAGTTTAAGTTGTTATCATATTGATAACAATTTGGTTACCTTTTAGTTCAATTTAACTGTTAACACTCTTTATTTATTGACTTCATTAGGTGTCGGCTGGTGACTTACAGCAGAGCAAAGTGATTCATCGTGCTTCATCTCCAAGTGACAGCTATCTTTATCTGAGTTTTACCAACAAGATGTACTCCGTGGGCGAGTTATTAGGTGTTACGTACAACACCATAACTGACCAGCCCAGTGGGTATATCTACTACATGGTAAGTCATATCTTAGTGAATGTGACATGATTTGATTTGATAAAGAGGAACATTTTTTGTGTCTAACACTTTTTTGTTGCAGGTCTTAAGTCGTGGGATCCTGATAAATATGGGTTCTATCAAAATGGGCATTTCAGTGAAAGAAAACTTGCTGATAACTGCTGATATGGTGCCATCCTTCCGTCTGATTGGCTATTACTATGACAAGCATGGTAACATCATTGCTGACTCGGTGTGGATAGATGTCAGGGATGAATGCCAGATAAATGCCAAGGTGAGTAAACAGAGCAGATAAGAGGAAAGCCTGAGCAGAGGGAGACAGGAAACAGTAAACAGAACTTTACCTCTGTGGACTCTGTGTGTGCATGTGTGTGTGTGTGTATGTGTGTGTGTGTGTGTGTGTGTGTGTGTGTGTGTGTGTGTGTGTGTGTGTGTGTGTGTGT
>JAQMCX010000057.1:5339161-5372659 GCA_029814765.1 Acanthurus leucopareius | reverse complement strand
CGTGTGCTCTTCCGATCTCCTCTGTGGTCTCTGTGTGTGCTTGTGTGTGTGTGTGTGTGTGTGTGTGTGTGTGTGTGTGTGTGTGTGTGCGTGCGTGTTTTGCTGTGTGCATGTTTGCAAGTATTCATCCAAATCGTTGTATAAGCTGTTTTAGTAATTTAGAAAATTCTTGTCTTGTTATAAATAGGGTGGGAACTGTGGACTGGAAGGTGTCCTTTTCATACTATGTTATCTTCAACTACTGAACACATTTTTTAAGTTTAAACCCCATATTTACACATGTTTTTTTGTAGTACTGATTAAATTAAGGTTGACCATGGCAATTAAAAATAATACCTGTGCTAATTTTTCTAAAACCTAGATACACCGAAAAGGACCCTTTAAACCTGGAAAACAGTCTGTGCTTGAATTTGATTTGCATGGTGAAAGTGCTAAAGTGGCTTTGCTGGCTGTGGATAAAGCCATCTATGGCCTTCATGTGGATAATAAACTCACCCCAAAACAGGTAACATTTGTACACACTCACTCCTCATGTGGCCTTTTTTTTTTACAACACATAATTTGATCAGTCCACAGCTTACAGTATGGTAAATCCAACCTTTTGTTCCTTCTCTGCAGGTATTTTCCTCGATGCAGTCGTATGACCTTGGTTGCTCATACAGTGGAGGCTCTAACCCTGGGTCTGTACTTGTAGAGGCTGGCCTGTCCTTTGTATCTCAGTCCAACTCACAGTGGAAGCGCAGTAAGACAAAACCACAGAATTGGCTTATCTGAATCCTCTATGATGTAAAAAAAAAAAGACAAAAAAAATATCTTGTTGGGATTGAGTTATTCTTTGTTTTTATCTGATCAGTGCAATAATGATGAATGAAGCTACAAAATCAATACAACAGAAAATAGATTACATTTTATAGCAGTGATGATACTGGTCAAGATAAGGAGAAAATGGCAAAGATTAGAATGTAGTTGCTTCTATGGGAAAGATCTTCTAGCAATTTTTTGTAGTGCCAAGGACCATTACAGCTTTGATGCTGTTATTCCACTTTTCCAGGTCTTAGCTGTCAACAATCTGCTCGACCGAGACGTTCTGTGGACATTCAAGGGGAAATGCTGACCTTGAGTAAGACAACATCTTTGCATTACAACTCCAGTCCGAGATATTGTAAGATCCTTTTGGTTTGATATGCTTTAAAATGTGTCTTTTCTTTTCTTTTCTTTTTAATTTCACTTTCAGAATCAAACTTTTCCACCGAAAAGTTGCAAAAATGTTGCGTGCAAGGGTTTTCTCTCATTCCAATGAAACGAACATGTCAGCAAAGGATGCAGAGAGTCTCTCTGGTGGAAGCAGATCCTATGTGTGCAGAAGCCTTTTTACGATGCTGCCTTGAAGGAGAGCGTCTGAGACTGAAAAAGGCACAAGAGGATGCCAGGAGGGAACTTAGCAGAAGTAAGATGAAATTTAATAAGGACATTAAATACTTCATGCATTTATTTACATAGCATTAAATAACTGTGGCATGATTATCCTCGAGTTTAATTACAAATCTTTTATTTTCTCTTTTTTAGCTGAAAGAATGTCTGATATCGAAATGTTCTTCCTTGACACGGCTGCTCAGTACATACGGCGATATTTCCCCCCAAGCTTTGCTTTCACAGAATTTAATGTAAAAGGCAAAGGAAGGTAAGAGACGGACAGTAAATATAAGATAGTTCATATGTAAAAATTGTCTTCCAAGTTAAATACAGTGACTCATCACAGTTATTAAAACCATAGCTTTTTTACCCCATAGTTTGCTTTTATCTTTGTATGCGTTTTTGTTAGTTGCTTTGAGTAGTGTTATTGTGAGAATTTTTGCTTTTCTACCATTCAGTATCAATGATTTGGGTTGAATCTAGGTAAATGCATTACCTTAAGTCTACAGTAAAAACTATATATTGACAAACTATTTATCAAGATGCAGTCTTACAACTAAATAATTAATTTAAACTTGATTTTGATTGAAAACCCATAGCTATTCTTTGGCGCTCCCTGATTCAATCACCACATGGGAGATTCAGGTGGTCACTGTATCTCCAACCACTGGTAAAAAAAAACCCAAAAAACTTCTAACTACACAAATTATTCATGACATTTGACTGAAGAGCTTTTCATTAACAATTCACTCACCTTATGTTTCATTCAGGTTTTTGTGTAGTTGAGCCAACTGAGGTCAGAGCATTTAAAGAGGCATTTGTATCTCTGACACTGCCCTACTCTGTGAGGAAATATGAGCAACTATCCATTTCACCGGTCATATACAACTACGGTGCAAATGATTTTCAGGTAAATATAACTCCAGACTGACATAAGTGACACTTAAAACACTACCCATCTACTACATACATTAAAATTTCATTCTTAATGTTGTTTTTCTCTGCTGACACCTGCATTTTTATAGCTGGCAGTTCATATGGAACAAGTTGAGGGACTTTGCTCTCCCGGCTCAGCTACAATTACATCTTTTGTAAACGTTACTGTGGGGAGTGAGTCCTCCCAGTTTGTCTCCTTCTCTGCCGTCCCCATGGTAATCGGCTCAATACCCATCAAAATCCGTGTCTACGATATAAACGAGAGGGTTGGACTGGATGCGATCGAGAAGACTTTGAATGTGTTGGTGAGGGATGAACACATTATCTCTGAAAATTAGTTGTAAAATAGATGGTGACATACGTACATAAAAACTGAGACCTCCTGTTAAGACTTCAGTAAAGATTCCTTAAAGATTCAAATATTCATGCAAATAAGCATATGGCGGCTTACTAAAAGCATATTTGTGTTAATAGAAATGTTAAATTATAATGAATCTTTTACCTGCATATTACCATGTGTAGAGAAAAGGTAACACAGTTATTTGGCCCTCCATTAGAGCGAAGGACTAGAAAAGACAGAGGAAACAACCTATGTGTTTAAATTCAATGGTGAGTTGTTCTGGTAATGGATACTTTTTTCTTCAGTATATTTTCATAAACATTTGTTTTAATCAGTTTATTTCTCTTTGTCTTGTTAGGAAGGAGCTCTGAGAATTTAATTATTGACGGAACTTTACCAGATGGCACAGTGCCAGACTCCAGCTCTAATATTTTTGTTTCAGCAGAAGGTATGAGCTCGTCATGTACAGACATACAATTCACAGAGCTTTGATAATAACAGTGTCTTACTCTTTTGCTGTTCTCGCCTGACAGGGGATGGATTTGGCAGCTCACATGCAATAAACCTTCTCTCTCCTGAGAAGGTTGCTGAGCTGATCGTACTGCCCACAGGATGTTTAGAGCAGACGATGATAAAACTGGCCCCTACAGCTTCAGCCATCCGCTACCTTGACCTGAGTGAGCAGTGGTTTAACCTGCCTGCTGGTGCCAGGGATGATGCTCTTGATAAGCTTGAGAAAGGTAGGAACACATCAAACAGTAAATTAAATATCTTCATAATTTATGAACAGTTTTAGGAGTAATGCCACAGTAATAGATTACTTTTAGACATTATCAAAGTAATAAAACACATTACTAAAAAAAAAAAAAAATTTGGTAATATTATCACAGTTACAGTGTCCAGTAGTGCCTCTTTTTTTAAAGAATTTATCAACGAAATGCCACTTCCAGAAATGAATATTATCACAGAGTCAGCTGACCTGCCCACCAGAGGGAGACTGCACCATAACCTTAAGGCCACAGCAGCTTAAGGCCGCAAAAGCTTATTTCTTCAAAAATCTGTAACTTTAGGTGGGACACACCTGAGGCCCTTGTTCTAATGGTTGTAAGAGTAGGGTAAAGGTAGAAAAAATGAGTCTATGCAGGAAACTCATTTAAAAAAGTGTAGACTAGCTGTCAAATTATTTTCACTGGGCTTCATGTCAAGAAATAGAGAAGAATCCACATTAATTTCTCGAAAGTACAAAAAAATAAAATGCTCAACCGTTATTCAAACTATAATTCAATTTATTCAGTTACTAAGACTGAGTCTTAGAAACACACTAGCAGTAGCATTAGCAGTAAGCTGATCATCGAAAAAAACTAAATTCCACTAAATCACAAATAAACAATTTTAAAACAGTTTTGAAAAAGGAGCACATTAATATTCATCAATTGATTGTAGCATTGTGGGATGTTACAAACACTACATCCTCTATAGGTCAGTGACAAGGCTGAAGACTTTTTCTTTTTCAACAAGGCATACTCTTTCTTTGTCAGGTTATATTCATATTGTACCAAAGAAAAAGGAAAATGGAGCTTATGGAACTTGGTGGTCAGCTCCATATAGTAACTGGTGAGAATTTGTTTAATGTTACCCTGCTTCAACAATCTTACATAGTACCTTATTTCCAGTATCTCATATTATAAAAAAAACTTTTTTCTCCATTCCTTCCTTCCCCCCTTTCCCCCCTGTTCTTGTTCCTAGGATGACAGCACTTGTTGTGAAAGTGCTGTCGTTGATAGCTGAGCGTCAGACGGTGGCTGTTGGGCAGACAGGCAGGCAGGCGATGCTCGTACCATATGAAAACATCAGGCACCCAGTCAGTTTCTTGCTTAGAGTACAGGAGGCTGATGGATCATTCGGTGACCCAAATCCAGTGCTACATAAGGGAATTCTGGTAAATTCTATTATATACATGGTAAAACAGACATGTAATGTAAATATTACAAAAATTAAGTTGATAACCTTAATTTGAATGAAATACTATCGTTGTATGTTTAATTTAGAGTGGTCTGGACCGCAAAGCATCTATGACAGCTTTCATAACTCTTGCACTCCGCCGCTCCCTTCCTTTCCTGGAGGCAGCAGACAAAGATGGAGTGGTGAGATAATACAAGGATCTACTGTCCTGGATTACTATTTCTAGCCACTCTATGGATGTGATCAGTATTATGACATTATTATAGCATTGTTATTCAGTTTTTTATAATCTCATTTGTGTTGTGTTTATTTTTTGGTTTTGGTCCCTTTCTGAAATCTTGACAATTTCAATTTATTCAATTTATTCAATACTTTGGTTATATGACCAAATAAACGCAAAACTAATTGTATATATCACTCCCTTCAGCCTCAGCTTTGCATTTTTAGCTAATTGCTAATGCTAGCAGGCTAAAAGCTAGAATAAGGTTTTGACAGTGGTATACTATACATCTGCATTGAGCATTATAAGTGTGTTTGCATGCTCCTTTTACATAAGGCTCAAAGCACTGTTGTGCATAAGAACAGCCTCACAGAAATGCATGCTTTCTTATTGTTTTAATTTTATATTTAACATAATTTAATAAGCTTTAGTCAATGCATAATTTCAAAAGAAGATTAGGTGCAAAAATGAAGTGACAGCTCTCATGCTCCTTTCCACCAGGAATCAAGCATTGCAAGATCAACAGAATATCTCCAGTCGCACCTTTTTGAGCTTGAGCATTCCTATGCTGTAGCTATTACAGTCTACTGCCTCGCAGTTTGTCTGCCAAAGGACATAGATCATTCATCTGCATGGGCAAAACTTCAAGGGCTAGCTACTGAAGGCAAGTCCAATCACACATCACATTAATTTGGCTGACATGAATAAAATATGTGTTACTTATTATGTAAGAATCAGAAACCATATTACCATATTAGAAGAGTCACTGTGGTCAGTTGGGTATAATCATTTGAGAAACTTATATCAAAATAAAATAACTTGACAGAAATATTTAGAATACTATAGACTGTTTGTCTAAAAAAAATAACTGAAAAAGCAAAGTATTTCATATTATATCCCCCTAAACTGATTAACAGCATAACCTGATAAACCCACAGATGTTAAAGGTACAGTATTTGGCAAAATGTTTGGTAGTGCACTAATTCATATACTTCTTTCTGTCTTTACCCTAACCCTAACCCTAACACAAGAGTGTAACACAGTGTGATATTGTTCAAAATATTTGCAATTTTTTAAATGTATTGACTATTTCTCCATCATCAGGGAAAAATGGTTGTTATCTGTGGCCAACTAGCAGCAACTCAAAGGATCAGGAGGCGGCAGATGCAATAACAGTAGATGCTACAGGCTATGCCCTTCTAGCTGCGGTGGAACTTGGTCAAACCAAGTGGGCTGACAAAATAGCCTGCTGGTTAACAACCCAAGAAAACTATTTGGGAGGCTTCAAATCGTCACAGGTGACTGAATTCTACATTGAGAATCAAATCCCTGTTTTTGGACGCAGCCCTGCATCCTCTCTGTGTGGTTCCACATTGTATGGTATTACACTGTCATTGTTTTATTATAATTGATGCTTTCTTACTATGTCCAGGATACCATCACAGCTCTGGAAGCCCTTGCAGAGTACGAACTGAGAAGATCCACCAGTACTGAAGCAAATCTAGTGGCACAGTTCACAGTCACAGGAAAGACTGACATTTTAAAGCTTGAACTGGAAAAAAGGACAGACAGAGTAGAAACAGACCTTAAGGTATCACCGAAAAGCTCTGCATTTCACTTATATACACATGTAAATGTTTAAGTTCACCCCGAGATTACTTCTTTTTCTTCTTCCTTTCTTTTTCTCCCCCTCAGAAATTTACAGGAAATGAAATTGATGCGCAATTGACAGGACAAGGCGATGTCAAACTAAAGGTAGGTTTGATTAATGTCTGTACATATGCTGAAAAAGAGCCATCATTAACAGTAAATCTGTTCGGCAGGTTTTAAAATCTTACCATCTACTGGAACCTAAGGGCCATTGTAACCAACTGTCCATCAGCGTCACAGTAGAAGGAAAAGTGAAGTACACAGGTGAGGTTTTGTCTAAACCAGATCACAAGCCCATTATTGCTAACAAAAGCTATACGGTTATATTAACCTCTGTCTCCATAGCTATGGTTTTGGAAACGTATGAGTACTATGACTACCTCAGCAACGTGGAGGACACAGAGTCAAAACTGCATGGAGACGGCGTGGACAAAGAGACACAAGTGCCACAGTCAGAGATCGAGTGGTTTGATGCTCGCTCCCGCAGCAGGAGAGATCTTAATAACAGTGGCAATTCACAGGAGACTGTCACCTACACAGTGTGTGTCAGGTTAGTTTATGATGTTCACATAACAATCACTCTTTATGAGTGAAGAGTTAAATTGCTAAAACAGATGAAAGTCACTCTTAAATTGGTGGAACTTCACCAGTTGATTGATATTTTCTGAGTACACACACACACAAAGAAATATGATTTATGAAAATAAATCAAAAGGGAGATATCTCTTGCAAATGTCAACCAGCTTTGTGGGAAAAGGTCACGAAACCTGATCAATGCCTATTTATCAGACTGTGCTTTCCATTGTTTCCTGTGTTTAGTCATAACCTGAACAGAAATCTCACAGGAATGGGCATTGCTGACATTACACTTCTGAGTGGATTTGAAGCTGTAATTGAGGACCTGGAGAGGGTTTGTAACATGCTCTACTTCCTCTTTATCATCACCATCCTCAGAACAGTGCGGGAGGAGTAATTTCAGACATCTTTATGCCATTATATAATTCATCTTATATTTATCTTATATTGTCTCACTCAAGTCCCAAATTGCAAATTAATTCCATAAAACCAGAACTGTGTTTATAAAACAGTAAATAAGAGAAGTGATCTTCAGAACTGCCATTTATTCTACTATAACATCACCATGTTCAATTCTTGCTCTTTCTTGTAGCTTAAAGGGGAATCAGAACAATACATTTCTCATTATGAGCTCCTAAATGGAAGAGTGCTGCTCTACTTCAATGAGGTAAGACTGAAATCTATTCACATACAGTACAGAAACATTTGACATGTCTTGTACTTAAAGGTTTTTGTTCTCTCTCTAGCTCTTTGATTCAGAGGAATGCCTTAGTTTTGATGCTGTGCAGACAGTACCAATCGGCCTTCTACAGCCTGCTCCCGCTGTGTTCTATGATTATTATGAACCAAGTAAGTTTTTATTTGGTATTTTCTGCTCTTTTTTGTTAGAAAAGTTGAACTTTTTTGTTTTGTATACCAGAAAATTATGTAGTTTTTGTGCTCTCCTTGCAGGTGTTAAGTGCACTGTGTTCTACTCTGCCCCCAAAAGAAGCAAGATGGTTTCTAAACTATGTTCAGAGGATGTGTGCCAGTGTGCAGAAAGTAGGCCATGATGCTAAAAACCCATACTGACAAACACACCGAGAATGAATCAAGGTTTACTCTTTAAGTTGCTGAAACTAATTTAAATTGCATTATGTTCATCTTTTCTTTAGGACCCTGTCATAAAGTACAAAATACCTTTCAATCACAAAAAGGTGGAGTAATCACATCAAATGAACGCTTTGAACACGCTTGCTTCCACCCTACAGTCGATTACGGTGAGTCCCGCACACAAGACATTATGCTGTAAAGGATCACATGATAACTTGACCTAAAAAAGCCATTCCTTCATATACTGTAGTGACACAATTTTAAAGTAATACAACAAAACGCTTCAGATGAATGGTTGTTGATGAATGGCTTTTCTTATTTTTCAGCATACATTGTTGAGGTCCGTAATATTTCCATGAAGAGTAACTTTGAGCTGTACCAAATGACTGTAAAAGATGTACTTAGATCACGTAAGTAAACTGTTAGCTGAGAGCCTCAGCAGGAGCTCCAACACCTGCAGACCTTTGAAATTGTTTGCCGTAAGGTTCGCGATTCTTTTGTTATGTTGACAATGATTTGTCTACCAGATGGAGATATCCTGGTGAGGGAGAACTCAGTTCGAGTGTTTGCTAAGAGGCGTCAGTGTAAAGGACAGTTGGAGTTGGGACAAAAGTATCTCGTCATGGGCAAAGATGGCTCCACAACTGATTCACATGGAATGTAAGTAGAGTCAATAATGCAAATGGAAGTATCATTTAACACCGATTAATTCTCATTCTGTTCACTCTCCCCTTTATTTTGTAGGATGCAGTATCTGTTGGAATCAAACACTTGGGTTGAAAGAAACCTTTCAAGAGAAGAATGTGCAAAATCTACCTATCGATCTGCCTGCACAGGGTTGAGGAAATTTAGAAATCAGTACAAGGTTGATGGGTGCAGACAGTAAAACAGACTGCAGAATAAATCTTTCATTTTAATTTACGGCTTGTCATAGCTCACTTGTTGTACTATTATAAATGCAAAGTCATCTCAGTCATCTGAGTTTAGAAGCTCTTTTGTTAATGTTCATAATCAGTCATGAAAAATAGTACGAGACATTATTGCTTGCTTTACAATAGGTGCATAAAAGACACCACGTCAGTATCATATGAAATTTACCATTTAAAGTGTTAACATTTATCATTTCTTTGTGTCCAATGTAGCAACCATTAATCAAATAAAGGAACATCTCATAATGTTGTCTACCAAATGCTTTTATGTAACCAGGTTGGAGCTTTGTCTGAACTCATACATGTTGAAACAGTTATTTGAAATGGAACAGAGAGAAATATTACATCCACAAAAACAAGCATCTGCTTTTTCATCTACTTCCAAAAAACTGTGATTTGGTTTGGTGTGCTGGTTTGATTTAGCTTTCCTACTGAATGTATTTATTTTTTTATGATTTTTTTTTTCTTTTACTGGCAGTAAAGGATCTGAGAGGGGTCTCTGTACTCAAAGCAACCCCCCTCAAAGCTACCCCCCTTCTTACTTAACATCTGCAAGGTGAGGGAAGAGGGGGAGTGGTTTTTGGGTTAGCACTGTGCATACACATCAAGTGCGTAGCAGTCTGCACATTACACTGGTTTACTTGGCCTGCTGGAGTTACAGAATGACACAGTTTGGATCAATCATAACCTCATAAGAATAACTGCTCTTAATTAGCTTAAAAGGGCTAATAGTCAGCTTTCCAAATTTGCTAGAAACATGCTGCAGAAGACACTCTGCAATTACATAATTCAAAACCATGTTGTGGTAGAAAGAAGTAAAGGAAGAAAACGAGGGGGCGGTGGGAGGGGGCAGTGCAGTGGGGGGGGTGCACGGGTGGAGAGGTGAGGAACAAGCAAGGGCTTATATGCTTATATTATTCTAATCTCTGAGGCCAGGTCCAATGTAAGCAACAGGGGAGTACTGACCATCACTTCAATCACAGCCAGATCAATGCCGGCACTGTTTTCAGTCTTTGCCATTAGACTTTTCATTAAATTTGAATCAATAAAAGGTAAATAAATACGCAGACTTCAGCATCACACATTTTCATCCTGGGATTACTTTAGTGCACCGTGAATAGCCAACAGCAACAGCACATTTGGAAAAGTAGCCCTCTTTAATTCTCTAGCCTTCTTAAGGTAATCAATGGCTCGTCATGAACAAGCAGTGAAGACTTATGTTTATAACTCAATCAAGAGTGGTCATAGCTTAGATTAGCTATTGTACAGGCTGTGCAGCACAATGAGTTCAAATTTATTCTCAACAAAGACAGATTGACAGATTGAGTGAATGATGGATTAATATTTTCTTAGATCTGTGGATCGCCACAAGAGATTTACTGTAAACCCTTCATATTCCTTGAGTACATGTTCACCTCTGACACACCAAATATGCTTAGGCATCAACTGTGAAACTGGCTGGGGAATCATGAAATGTGCTCGCACGACCAGGTGTATTTTGTTAAGTGTGCAGCAGCCTTAGTTGCTAAAGGTGTGTCTCCGGTCCTTTTTCCAAAGGCCAACACAGGGTCAGGGTTTGAGGGTGGTCTAAGGTGCAGAAAGGATCCGAGTTAGGGTGAAGCTGTTGCTGAAGGCAACTGATGGAGGCACTGATGGAGAAGGACCACCCACTCAGAGGTCCCCGCCACACTGACAACCACCCATTGTTTTTTATCTTAGTATAAAGATGACTTGGTGTCTTAGGGGAACAGAAACAGGGAAGATGTCACAGTCAGAAAAGCACAGGTGTAAATAATAAACTCAACGATGGCTGAATTCAATTTAGATGCTTCAGCTTCAGAAACCTATTATATGCTGACTCTTTGTCGCATCATCACGGCTTACTGGAACACTTGAAAACCATTGTCATCCAAACCTATTTTTCATTGTTTTTTTTTTGTATGAAGTACACACATTTGTTTACAGCAAATAGCACCAATTTAAATGTCTGCAAGAATATTACAGAGCTGGTGAGCTGACGTCAAATACACAATGTTCCTTTGCTGTTCCTTGGTAACACATGCTGAGGCACAATGTGACAAGCAGCGAAAACAAAAGCACAGTCCAGAACAAAGCTGCTCCCTCTGTGACTGGCCACTTTCTGGTTCATACAGGTGTGTTTGTTTGTGTTTGCGTGTTTGTGTGTGTGTGTGTGTGTGTGTGTGTGTGTGTGTGTGTGTGTGTGCTTGGATGGCTACTTTATACTTATAATCCACAACACTCAAAGGACAAACATCGTACTTATTCCACTTGAGGCACAAGTTTATTGAAACAAAAGGAAATCAACAATGAAATAATTAACTTAAATTACATTAAAGAAGAATTACTGATTCAGAGGGGAAATTTATAATCCTGGTCTGATTTTGGTTGCAAAGTTGTGTAAGGAGAAACAGTGAGCTTCGTGTACAGGATCTAATAATCTGAGACAGATTAACTTGGGCTTTGAAAATTCTATTCAAAAACAAATAGAGTTGGTCACCAAATTTATACTTATGTGCAATATTGTTTAATTCTCTTATGTGAGCTATCATGTTGGTCAAGCAATTTATTTTCTTGTGTTTTGTCAGTTTACTGTGTCAAACAAACCTGCAGTATAAGCTGTTAATACACCTACGTTAGTCAATGTTAAACTCCCTTTATCAGCATTCATCAACAAGTTGAAACTAGCAGGGGAAATGCAACTAGATTTTGCCTGAGAAACTACAATTTAATCATTTAAAGTATGATTTCATCTGCAATACAAAAAGTATGAAACAAAATGTGCTCTCGGTCAAAAATGATTGTCTTACCTCATATAAATTTTCTCTTTGTATGATCTGCATATGCCTGTTTACCAGCTTTGAATTGGGTTAAACCTGGATTATGCCACCAAACTGTGTGTGTGTGTTAGTGCATGCATGCAAAGTTACTTATTTTGAAAAGAGGTGTACCATGTCTTTCTATGCAAACAGTTGGTGGTATAAATTTGTATGTATATGTGGTTTCAGTTGTGAACAGGCTTTTGTGCATGTGTTTGCCTAAACTGTAGAACTATATGAAGGTGTGTTAGATGATATCTATTTACATTTTGGTCACGTCTGATTTACATGTTATGGATTTGTGAATATAATCATCTACTTTTTAAAACTTTTTTAAAATTATTGGCTGCTCATTTTTTTCAGCAGTTGCCTTGTTTTGGCCAGTTGTGCACCATTTAATGCTGCCACTAAGTCACCTCTCTTCTCTGGTTACATCCATAAATAGATTAATCCCCCACTGGCTCAGCTTTGACTTAAATCCATGTGTAAATCAAACCTTATGTGAGAGAGAACATTCATACAAAGCCCCTCTCAAGTACCATTCACTTTAAAAGCGAGCAGCAACCAGCCCCCTTGCTGATCAGTCACCAATGGTGCTGAATAGCTTTGTGTGCCACATCAGCTGGTCATTGGAACAACCATAATAAGTATATTATTGACCAAGTTATCGTGTCCTACGTTTTGATACAGCTGTGCTATGTGGTAGATTAGGTGTCTTTCAGGATCAGAACATGATGTACTTGCCAAGAAAAGCATTGCTCAACATTAACTCAATGCACTTGCCACTGAAATATCAACTGGTACAGGTATGTATTTACTATGTGGGTTCTTACAGACCCACGCAGTAGTATATATAGAGTGAGCATATGTAACAGTAATAGAATATGAGAGAGCTGTTTCTTTGGATTGGATTTTAGCATTGGCCAGAATTACAGCGCTGTCATGCAAAATGGTTTTGCATGCTTACTGTGTTTGTAGCCAATTTGATGTAAAAGTACATTTTTATCTATGTGGCACCTACAGTGCATCTTTCTAAGTGAGGATTCTTAGAGGCATAAATGGTAAAATGGTCAAATTTGTGGTTTTGGTTTAATACACTGAAAAGACAGTCTATTGTGGTTCACAGTAACAGCTCTGGGTGTCCAACGTTGATGATAACAGTAATATTAAAAGCATAAAATATCAGTATCATGAAATCAGAATGATTATATTGTACTATATTTGCAATGTTTTTAAATAATACTTGCCATGTTTCTGTTCTTGCTTGTTATTATATTAAGCAGTGATGCACCTTAATGCTGGTTGCCTGCTGCCAAAAACAAGTGTAATTGAGTGTAATTGTTCTTTATTAATGCTTTTGTGCAGACGTGGTTAAGGATTCTCTTTCTCCCTCCCTACACTTGTATTTGGAGTGTAAATAGTTTCCCATTTGCCAAAAGTGGACAAAACACACAAATAACAAACTCCAAGAAAAATTAAATTGCTATCATTTTTTTTTTAAATTATCTGTATTCATCGCAGTAATATCAATATGGTAAACTCTTTAGGCCACAATTAGTAACAAAAATGTTATAATCAACAAAAACATTTTTGTAAAATAACTATCAGTGTAAATGTATGTTACATTACCATATACATGTAAAAAGCTCCAATGATATAAACTTTTGTTTTAGCTCTCTTGCAAAATTAGGAAAATGTCACTCACGCCCTGTTTGCTCCAGACCCTTGATATACTCGTCTTCATGTGGTTTACAAAAGGTGGGATGGTGGGTGGCCATCTGGTCAGAGACACAGAGCGTTCACAGAGCATTCCTTAAATCTGGTGGATATTTGGTCACTTACATAACTCCCACGTAGTTACATCTCATTACTTCCAACAAACAGCCAATTCATATAGCCAGAGGTTTCTGTCCCCCAGAGTCAGCACTGAATACCTGCAGTGTTATGCTATATATTCCAGCTGAATCATGATTCTCAGACCAGGGCTTTATTCAATCAAAGCTGTGTCTAGGTGTTAGCAAAGTCTGGTATAAGTCAAACTACATACTGCAGACACTGATATAACCATCATCATTCTTGCAAAGTTGAAACACACGGGCTATTTTTGTGTTACTGTACATCAAACAATGCAAAAAAAAAAAAAAGAGCCCAGCATGTGGTTAATATATTTTAAGAGAAAAACTGCAATCTTAATGTTTGACTGAAATTTGATTAACAGATATTAGATTACACAGAAAGTTAGAGTCCGTTAAGCATTTAAATTTTAACCAACGAGCAATGACTTGATTCACCTTAGATCAGTTGAATTATTAAATTGAAAAGAGAAATTTGTAGAAACATTACAAAACAAAACATAAACAAAAAGAAAGGGAGGAAAAATAACGGAGTACAAGAGAGTAGTCTATTTGTAGATCATATTTGATACACAAAGCTGAGTAAAAATGCCAGTCTCTTTGTGAGTCCAAGCTAAATATTTTCCATAGTGGTTGACAGAGTGGGACCACTAGGCGTGGAGAAGGTGGGGCAGGTGGGGTAGGTGGGTGGGGGTGTGGGGGGTCCTTAAGTAGGAGCTGACTTTATCACTCTCCTCCTTTATAGTGGTGGTCCTTCCTCTTACCTCTTTCCTTCCAGACCATATCCAACAAGTCTATGTGAACTTTTCAGATGGATGAAGCAACACTAAGAAAGAGATAAAGCCAAGAACTGGATCATCACTCGGGTAAGTTCATTCTTTTCTATGAAACTGTGCTATTAGAATAATTACTGCAGCTATTTCAATTAATAGACTTATATACTCCTCTTAGTTGTTTCTTTATATTCCTTTACATCGTATTGCCATTATGGAGGATTGCTGAACATATCTTCAGTTCATATTATAAAAGTTAGAAGTAGCAACTCATTCAGTTAATATTGCTGCCAATTAGTCCAATAATCCATGCACTCCAGTGCAACATTTAAAAAATTGGCTTGCTGTGGAGCAAAGCATCTTAATGTGTTTACATACAGCAAGATTTATTTGATTTTCTACAGATTTAAAGCCAAAGCCGAACATATTCCCGGTAGTGGTTTTATGAGTTGTGGCTGCAGCAGATTATGTAACCTTCTGTATGGTGAAAGACGTACAGTGTCCCTCAGCTCTATACAGTGACGCTCTGTTACCTCTGGTCTCTCCTGCAGACTCTCTAGACTTCCCGCTCAAGTCACCTTCCTCCTTCCTGTTCAAAATCAACTTATTTAGATTTGACTTGGTTTGGCAAGCAGTAAAATTAACCATTATGGATGATTTGAACACTGCTGAAATTATTCAACTTACATTAGTTTTTTCTTCACTTTTGAAAGTGTGCAGTTCAAAGAGGTTCATTTTACAGTTTAAAAAGATGATTTGATAATTTAAAAAGTTAAATAAACATTATTCCATAAAAGAAATAGATGTCTGTCATAAGATGCAAAACCTAAAGATTTCTTATAATTTTAGGCTCTTATGTTTCTATCCAGTGTGAAAGATTTTGCTGAACAGATTTTCTAACCAATTAACTTTAAGAGAAGAGTTCTATGAGGAAAAGGTCACAAAAATTCAGGTAAAACATAAGCATGTAATGTAGTCCCTTGCTTTAGTCACTGCTGTCTGGTCACTTAGCAAGGCACAAGACCTGTAAATGTTCTAAGTGAAGTTTCTTAATAGCCAGGAGAGGGTTTTACAAGGGAAACTCAATGTGTGAATGGGAACTCTGTGAATGTGAAGCTGGCTGAAAAATACCATGCATGCACAGCAAAGCCCTGCTCTGGATTTTAAAAAAAAGTTCTAAAATTATTTGGCATCAAACTTAATGCAGTAAACTCAAATTATGACTCAACTCCTTCATTTTCTTCATTTCTAGGGGAGACCTGGCATATTCCCAATTACAAGTGGTCACAGAAATATAGAGGAAGGAATTCATAATTTTACAGTAACTTACATAAAGATCTACCAAAGGCAGTACCATCTCTGGCTCCTGCTCCTGGCTCAAAATGCTGTTTACTCTGGGACTTCTCCTCCTTCTCACCCCATTTCCCTCCTTTCAATCCCCGACTAATGAGAGGAGAGACCTGACAGGAAACGACGCAACCAAATCCAATGCCGTTTTCACCCTGTCAAAACCAAAAACCACTGCTGCTCCCGCCAAACAAACCGTCCGCCCAACCCTGAAGCCAAACACAGTCAACCAGACGGTTTCACTCCCCCCAGTAACCACAAAAAGCAAGCCCATCCCAGCAGTAATTCAAACCACTCAGTCAGCAGCAGTAAAGCCAACTCCAACCAGTGGCACCGTCACCAACAGAGACAAACAAACAGTCTCAGCCAATCAAACTGTTACAGTTAAATCGACCTCAGCTAGTGAGGTGAAGTCTACCAAAGACAAGCCTGCTGCAGCTCAAAATGTTCAGGCAACAGCCCCAAAGTCTGCTCTTCCCAGTGGCGCTAAAACTGCCAAAAACAAGTCCACAGCCTCCGTCAATCAGACTGCTGTGGCTAGATCTTCATCCAACACTGATGTGAAGACCTCCAAAGACAAACCCTCTCCAACAGTATCTCAAAATGTACTGTCGAAAACAGCAAAGGTTCCTACAGCTGGTGGTGCTGCAGCCAACAAAGATAAAGTCTCACCCTCTGCCAATCAGACCACTGTCATCAAATCTCCAACCACAACTAAAGACAAGTCTCCCCCAACACAGTCAGTCAAGGTGGTTATCAGTGATGGCTGTGACTCAAGCAACACCAAGGATCAGGAGCTAAAGCTAAAGCCTGGTGCTCCCTTGGTCATGACACATAAGATCAGCTTGTTGCCTGGCGCCTGCTCTGGGGGATGTGAGGCTGAGATGTCTGCACTAAAAGATCGTGTGATGCGACTGGAAAGAGAGATGTCCTCCCTTAAAGAAAAATGTGAGATTCTCTTGTATATAACAGATAATTAGATTTGACACTACATGTGGATTTAGTAATTTTGATTGTTGTCTTTGCTGTCCAGGTCCGTGTTCAGCAAATTGCCCAAGAGACTGTAGTGGCAATGGAGAATGTCAGAAGGGAAAATGTATCTGCAATCAGGGATTCATGGGTCCAGATTGCAGTAAGTGTGCACAGGGAGCTGACTGTACTAAAAGTAAGTGAGAGTATGCACTTTTATTTGGATGTGATAGCATTAGAGACACATATCAATGTGATGGAAAGTTGTTTTTTACGTTGAGTGAATCTCATTTATAATTTGATTGTAACCTTTAGTTTCAATTTCAGAAGCTGCCAAAGGGAAGGTCAAGGTAACAATGGAAACAGTGACACTGCAGGTGAACAGAGACAGGGACAACATGCAGGAGAAAACCACCAAAGTAGAGCAGACACTTTTCCAAAGGAAGGAGCAGAAGAAGGGGTCTGAAGCCAAAGTGACTACCAATGCTAAAGCAGGTCAAGATAGAACACAATCAAGACAAGAGGTTTCTATTAAGAAAACAACTAGTAAAGACTCCTCAAACACCATAAAGACCAGTCGCCCATCTGTTGCTCAAGTTCTCTTGAAACATGATGAAAGAAAGCAAGAAGAGGCCCGCAAAGGCAAAACAACAGTCTTGACCTCTAAAAAGGTAGTCCAAAAAACGGACCTGAAGCTTGTTAAGGAAGGAACCGCCAACAAAGCATATCCTAAATCCGATCAACTTAAAGATGAACCTCAAAACAATGCAACGCAGAGCAACATGAAGAAATCTAATGGCACAGCTAGGATTGTGACCATTCTGTCCAGGGCCACAGGAACAAACAAAACCAGAACAGGGAAGGAAACCTTGGAGCAGTCCACCCTGGCTGAGAAGAATGGTACTCAATCATTTGGGCACAAACGCATCAGTAAGGTTAAAGAAGACACTACACTTGTGCAGTCTGTTGAGAGCAGAAACCCTGATACTGGCAAGACTGGAAGAGAAAAAGTTACTCAGAGGAGTCAATATATAATTAATTCAACCATTGCAGGAACATCAGGTGAAGCTCGAGTTGTGCAAGACAAAACAACTACCCATGGCTCTGGGAGTGTAAGGAGGACTGGAGGATCTGGATTGGGTTCTGTAAAGATTGTGAACATCTCTTCCTACAGCTTCACTGTCACATGGTCAGCACCACAAGGGATGTTCAAGAACTTCACCGTGATCAGAAGAGAGCCATGGACAGAGGGTGACGAAGAGGACCCAGAAGAGTTTGAAGAGGAAGCTCTCAAAGGAGACAAAGCCTTCATGGCCAGAAACACAACTGAAATCTATGGACAGAGTGAAAGCACCAACACAACTGCCACCTCTAGTAAAGCTGTGGGACCCAGAGGCAGAGCTGAAACCAAGAGGATCTCTATGGTCGTCCCCGGCAGTGTGCGCTCTGTGGAGTTCAGCAACCTTAGGGCAAACACAGGCTATGTCCTGTACATATATGGTGTTTCAGCTGAGAGAAGATCAAAGATTCATAGAGTAACTGCAGTTACAGGTAATTCACTAGGAAGGAAGACACCACAACAGTGTAAAGGTTTGACTCAGTTGGCTAGTAAAAGGATTGCTGTAGCCGTTGAGGATGGGGGAACAGATATGATGAAGGGGATGAACTTGTCTGTTTAGGCCAGTCTAGGAGGGATGTTTTGGAGGCTGGGAGGGAGGAGCGTGAGAGATCCCTCTCTTGAAATAGCCAAGCCAATTATGGACACAAGACAGTATTTGGAAATTTAGAGATGGGAAAGGTATGCAAAGGATAGAACAAGAGGGGTTGATGGGGGGAAAAAAGGTCAATGGATGGAACAGAGACAGGCAAAGAAGGGGCGGGCCAAAAGATCAATGGATGGAAGAGGGTTGGGAAAGTTGAAACAAACATATCAGGTTGGTTTGACTGAGAAAAGTAGGCTTGAAGGGTTATTAAAAGTGTGTGTTTGAGATGTAGCCCTGTTTTGATCATATTAATGCTAATTTATCAACTTCATCTAAGCTTGTTCAAGATTTTTCATTCATCATGCAAAATTCCTCCACTTCCACCATGATGACCATGATCAGTAGTGTCAGCAGTGACTACAGCTGGCGAATAAAAATCTCCTTGTTTTCTCTCACCAGGTCCTGAGCCAGCCACAGAGATGGTTTTCAGCAATGTAACAGAATATTCCCTCACTGTTTCCTGGACCAAACCAAAGACCACATTTTCAGGCTTCAGGGTCACATACACCAACATTGTTACAGGTCTGGGCAGATGGAAATTCTCCAGCTTATTATCAGTCAATATGGATCTTTCACTGAAAAGCGCTAAATGTCTCAGTATGATACTCTGTATGTGTCACCCTGTTAGGTGAAAACCGCTTTGTGACCGTTGGCTTTCAGCAATCTCACGTGGTTCTGTCCAGTTTGTCTGCCGGAACTTCGTACGTTATCACTGTAACAGCTACACATGGCAGAGCCCAGAGTGAGACCCTCACATCTGTTATCACCACAGGTACACAGCCGTGCTCATTGTTGTGTATTTTTTTTCTGTCTTACCGCGTTAAAACACCATTAAACAAACTATGGGTGTTTCTTGGCTACAGTGCCTGCCCCTCCAACACATCTGCAAGTTGTCAACGTGACAGATACCAGAGCTGTGCTGCAATGGACACCCAGTCTGGGGAAAGTAGACCGCTTTATCATCAGCTATGAGTCCTCCAAGAGTAAGCGTGGCAAAATATCACTAAAGACTAATGACAAAGCGCTAATGACTAAGCTAAGTTTTAATAATTCTCCTTCTTCTCACAGCTCCAAATGTGACAGTGACAGTGATGCTGTCTGGAAACTCAGTGGAGCACCAGCTGAGAGGCCTGCAGAGAGGCACCCTGTACACAGTCAAAGTCCTGAGTCAGAAAGACAGTCTTCAAAGTATGGCCATCTCAACCACATTTACTACTGCGAACGGTGAGTAGAGAAGGGAATTAACGATTGAGATCAGACCTTTTTCAGACAGAGTTTGTGTTCAGACTAAATGTTTTTGCATTTTCTCCTCCATCAGTGATTAAAGCCAGTGAAGTGGGCGCTCGTTCTGCAGTGATAGCATGGAGGACTTCAACTGTTGTTTATCACAGCTACAGACTGATCTACCAGGTGGCAGGAGAGGAGACAAAGGTGATTACTATGTCATCATTATTAGCACATACAACAAAATGAGATCCTTGACTTGTAAAGATTTAGCTCAGAAATTGACTTTGTGTATTTCTCTGTCTATAAATTAGGAGGTGATCCTGGATGGATCCATCACAGAATATAGGATGACAGACCTGTTGCCAATGTCACATTATTTTGTACTGGTGCAAGGCGAGAGAGACGGACACTACACATCTGTTATCACCACAGAATTCAACACAGGTACCACATTTTATATTCTAGCTAATTTGTCTTTCCAGTCAATATTTATCTAATTCAAATATTCTTTTTTATTCTACAGGAAAACTGCGTTTCCCTTTTCCCACTGAGTGCTCTCAGGAGCTGCTGAATGGAGCTCTGCAGTCAGGAGAGGTGGATATCTACCCTCAAGGCAAAGGGGGGCGATCAGTCAGGGTCTACTGTGACATGGAGACTGATGGAGGCGGCTGGACGGTGAGACAAAAAGCTGCTTTTTTGGCACTCAGTAGGAGGAGGGATGGACTTAGACAAAAGCAATGAGACAATGTGATGTGTGTTTTCAGGTGTTCCAGAGGAGAATGAATGGAAAGACAGATTTCTACAGAACCTGGAGTGAATACAGCGCTGGCTTTGGAAACCTCAGCGAGGAGTTCTGGCTTGGTACAGATGAAGCAAGATCTTGACATCATCACATCTGCAACAGAATATGTTTTTTTAGATAAACTGTTTACTTTGTATTTCTATCGATATTAGGAAATGAGAATCTTCACAACCTGACCAGTATTGGCCCTGTGAGCCTCAGAGTTGATATGCGATCTGGAAATGACTCTGCTTACGCTCACTACACCAACTTCTCCATCGATTCAGCGGAGAGGCACTACACTCTTACGGTGTCTGGTTACACAGGAACTGCAGGTGAAAACTCTTTAAAAATGAAACCTTCCTGAACATATGCAAGACGTTAAATTCCCCTGTAAATGCTGGGCAATTCATATTTCAATGTCATTGGATTTCTCTATCAGGTGACTCTATGAGGTACCATAATGGGCGTCCATTCTCAACCCGGGACAAGGATCCTGATCCTCTGGGGATCCACTGCTCCAGAGCTTACATGGGAGGCTGGTGGTACAAGAACTGCTACAAGACCAACCTCAATGGTCTTTTTGGCATCAACAGTAATAACCAGGTACAATTTACTCCCCTTACTGGACATAAAATAATGAACTATAAATTATTTTATCTTCAGAACACTAAGCAAATTTCATCACCTCTCTGTTTCTGTTCTGTTACAGGGAATAGTCTGGATAGACTGGAAGGGTAAAGACGCCTCTATTCCCTTCACCGAGATGAAGTTCAGACCATCCAGGTTCTCTCCTGCAACTCATGGCTAAATAAACATCTGCCTTCATGAGTTCTCCGACCTTAAAACACAAGATCTAACAGAGAATTACTGCTCCAGAAATCCAGAAGATAGTGGATCTTTCACTTACTGTGTATCACACATCACTTCCAGCTGGAATTGCATGTACAGTGGTTTAGATAGCTACGATGATGGCTATCAGTGCATTTTGATTCAATGTGCATGATTTTTTTTTTCTGATCTATTCTTTTTTTTCTGGAAATATACCAAAAGAGTGGAGAAATGTTTGATTGCAACTTCTTGTTTACTGTTCTGCTGTTCTGCCTGACCCGTCCATTTCAACACAGTGTTGTTTTTGACTCTAACACCTTCTTGTGCACCAACATGGTACGCCACCCCACAACTACTGTAATTAAATATGCACTGTCTCACTCCATTGAAATAAATGTGGCTAATGTGGGCCTGAAGTTTCTTTGTGTTTGTGTGTCTATGTGTGGAATATTAGTAAATTAAAACACCCAAATCATTTAAGGGAGAGCAGCTTCATCATTCTCTGCACTACAAGATAAACAAATGCCAGTATGACTCCCAGTTCAACTGTGCTGTGTTATCATGCCCTTCACCCAGTCCCAGCCATGGTTATCTGACGCCTCTTGCTACATGTGCTGCATTCATCTTATTGCCAGATATATTGACCTAAAAGGATATTTAGATGTCCTTGATGTCAGTTAAAACACAAACATTGTGTCAAACAGACGGTTTTGGAGACTGACAACAGGACTATAAATGTTTCAAGCAAGAAACTGACCAGCTTTCTGTAATGGGACACCAGCAGGAAGGAAAGACACAATGGTGATGGAAATATCAGTGATCAGTGTGGGAGCTGTGTTGCTAATTGGGCTGCTGTTGATACTCCTGTTTTGCACTTCTGGTCAGAGAGAGAAACGTGTGCAGGAAGACAATAAGGACAATAAATCTACAGGTAATTATACGCTTGTCATCTTTATGTGTGAACTTGACCATAATCAAGTAATTTCACTTCATAATATATATATATATTATTAAAAGGGAAACTTTTTTATCACATGGAAAAAGACTATTTTGATGATTAGACATCAATGTATTTTGATGATTAGACATCAAAATATTTATCTTTTTATTTTATTAATATTGATCTTTTATCTTTTTTAACTCCTTCATCTAGCTGAATCCAGGCTGCTGCAGTATTTCTATCAGTTCCTTCCCCATGCCTCGACTCCTTCCCTCCCAGGTCCGCCCGGCCTCCTCCTCATTGGCAATATGATGGAGTTGACACATGATCACTTGCCAATTCACTTGACCAATCTGGCACAGCGGTACGGACACATCTACCGCCTTAAATGTGGAAACACAAGTAAGCACACTCAGTTTCATCATACTGTGTTAAAACAAACACATCATCTTTATCATTTGTTTTTTTTTTGAGATAGTAAAGTTCAGCACCCTGTTGTGCTTTTTCAGCCATGGTGGTACTTAGTAGCAGTGACATCATAAAAGAAGCACTGGTGAAAAAATGGTCAGATTTTGCCGGGAGACCAATTTCATACACAGGTAAAGACTCTCAAACTCCTTTTTGCAATGATACTTTGCGTAATTATTGCTACATCTTTAATATCTCTCTCATCTTGTATCAGGTGATATTGTATCTGGGGGGGGACACACTATCTCTCTGGGAGACTATAATGAGGAGTGGAGGGCACAGCGTCGTCTCGTCCACGGTGCTCTGCAGCGTTGCTGCCAGCGATCGTTGCATGATGTGATCGAGAGACAGGCGCTGCATCTGAGAAAAGTACATGAAACCCAAGAAGAACAAACTGTACATGAGTGGACAATATAGTTAATGTATTTTTAGGGGTGATATAAAAATATAGAGAACTGTTTGTTTGCTGTTTAGGTTCTGATGGACTATCAAGGCAGAGCTGTAGATCTCTCAGAGGATTTCACAGTGGCAGCCAGTAATGTCATCACCACTTTGGCTTTTGGAAAAGAAGTGAGTCTCTGTCCTCTCACAGCTCAGTTTGTACCCACGAGTATTGAAGATGGATTGCAAAATCCTCAATGGACAGTTGTGGTTGTGGCAGACCAATGCTTGGTTTACCATTTATATTAACTTTTTTGGAAGGTGGCATTACATATGTACATTTATAACATTCTGTTACTGAACATTCTGTTTCTGTATTAAAATATAATGTCTCTGTCTTTTCTAGTATGATAAGAATTCTCTGGAGCTGCAGCAGCTGCACAGCTGTCTAAATGAGATTGTTGCTCTGTGGGGCTCCTCCTGGATTTCTGCTCTGGACTCCTTCCCACTACTCAGAGTCAGTAACTGTTCACTTATTTGACTGTGGATAACAGGGAGGACTAACACACACCTTCTGATGGAATTTCTTACATTATGTCATTTGTTTTATCCAAGAAATTACCCAATCTTGTGTTTTCCCGTCTCCTGAAAGAGGTGGCCAGGAGAGATGAAATTATAAGAAAACATCTCAACAATTACAAGGTTTGTAAAGTACATATGCCTGAAAGCATTAATGATTGAAAAATGTGTCACTGTACCACACAGCTTACAACAGAGAGGTCTATTTAAACTAAACTCAGAACACAGATAAAAAAAGGCTTGCTGTGACTTAGTATTAGATAACACTTATTTCTGAGAAACAAAATGCCCAAATCTCACAGTCACACAGCCAGATCAAGTGCTCATGATTGTAAAACGAGACAATATATCTGCTACGGCATGAGTTTATTTTTTATCAGCTGTTATTCTGTTATCTGTGCAGTCACAAGACACAAAAAATGAGGAAGTCATCACAGGATCCCTCCTGCAAGGCCTCAACAAGCATCAGAGCACAGAAGATGGAGTGGTGAGCACAGAAAGGGGAGATGCTTGTGAAGTGTGTTGGGAGTGTGTAGAGAACTTGAAAAGTGTTTATAGATCATCCACCCCTATTTTCAGAAAATAATAAATATAAATAAATAAACTGTCAAATCTAATGTTATTTAGGACAAGAAATGGAATTGGAAATTTACTAGAGTTGTAACTATTACCAGTAATAAATGACATGCTTTCATGTCTGCAGCTGCTGACAGATATCCATGTTCACATGGCCACTGTGGACCTTCTCATTGGAGGAACAGAGACCACTGCAGCCTGGCTGAGCTGGACTGTGGCATTCCTCTTGCACAGACCAGAGGCAAGGCACACCTTTTTTTTTTCATAAAATATTATATTACTTAACATCTTGAAGTCTATCTGAGTGTTGCTCTCCTCTCTTTAATTTTCAGGTGCAGACTAAAGTGTATGAGGAGTTGTGCACAGTGCTGGAAGGAAGATACCCCACGTACAGTGACAGACACAGACTTCCTGTCCTTTGTTCTCTCATCCATGAGGTGCTCAGGCTCAGGCCGGTCGCCCCGCTGGCGGTGCCTCACAGAGCACTCAGAGACAGCAGGTCAGTGGAATGACAATATGTAGTAATAATGAAAGAACGCAAAGAGGGAGAGTAGTGACAACTTACAAACTCACTACTGAGATAGCTTGTCCATATGTTCATGCATATTAGAGCAAGCCATGGTACAAGTTGGTACAGTTCAGACTGGTTTGCATGGCATGTTCCCACTTTTCTGTTTGGCCTCTTAGGTTGGAGGCAGGATAAGTTATAGAATATTACACTTTTGGCAATGCTTTCGGGAAAATACCTATTATAAACATGGTTGTGAAAGAAAAATTAGAAAGAAAGAAATTGAAAATGTTTTGAAAAAATAGTATGTTCAAAAAGAAATTGTACCAACACTAGAAAAGAAACCAACATAAACAAATAAGCATGAGACCCAGGGTGAGCTGGCATTCCCCATAATGAGTAAAATGAGCAACAAAATGAATACATAAGTAAACTAAAAAGACCCCCCTTTTTTTAAATTTGGTGTCTTTGCAAAAAAATATGAATTTTTTTCTCACTTGCATCCGGATCCAGATCTGAAGCAAAATACTATACAGCAGTCAAAAAGCACATAAATATACTTAGGCCCTGTTGGGATCAAGTCTGTCAGTTGGCAGGTATACACAAAGACCACTTATATGCATGTACATTCATTTTGTATGCATTTGCACACAATCAACATTTTAACACTGTTTCTACTTTGCATAATGGTAGATTTGTAATCCCAATACATGTTTAGTATTGCAGGTTACTTCATCCCTAAGAACACAGTCATCATCCCTAATCTGTTTGGAGCTCACCATGATCCTGCAGTTTGGACTGACCCATACAGCTTCAAACCAGGTACGGCTCTGTAACTCTGAGGTGGAGTGCATTCCTCTAACTTGGCTCAGCAGCCCACTAAAATTTAAAAAAACCCTCTCTCAATCTCTTTCAGAGCGCTTTCTGGAAGGAGGAGGGGGCTCCACCCGCGCCCTGGTCCCGTTTGGAGGGGGGGCTCGACTCTGCCTGGGGGAGTCTGTTGCCAAAATGGAGCTCTTTCTGTTCACTGGCTACTTGCTGAGAGATTTCCAGTTTGTCCCTCCTGAGAGCGAGGCCTCTCTGCCCGACCTGAGAGGAGTTGCTAGTGTTGTGCTAAAAGTCAAGTCCTACACAGTTCTAGCGCATCCAAGAGTTGAGACAAACACCTAAATTGATGAGGGTGTAGTGCTCACTAAACTCTGGCCATTTATGTGCAAATAAATCATTTTTAAAAACTTTAACATGTAAATATATTACAGAACTTTTATGTGTACATTTCTCATCAATGCTCGTGTCTATGTTCCCTGTAATATAACGAGCTTATTCTAATTATTAAGACCTTTACATTGTACATATAACAGTGATCTATTTTATATCTTGTATAAGGGCAAACAGCATCAGTAGTGTCTGTGTTGTTTACCACATTTCCTAAAATAGTGACCTGCACTTTTAGGTACTTAACCTGGGAATCGGGCCTTTGTATGAGTCAGGCTTGCTTTTACTAGAGACAAGCTTTCAAATTCACTCTGTTTAATTTGTATATATTTAGTCCTTGTTTCCTAATATGGTCCTTTTTTTCCCTTTTTTTCAATTTTGTCACTTCATCATACTGTCATTTTTTCAAAATAAAGCCTGTCTGGGACATTAAACTCTTTGTGGTGTTTGTTTTTCTGTTAAACCTGAAGCCCACAGGTCTTTTGGACCCACAGCATCATTGGACTATTTAAACAATACAGCCTTGACAATGTATGTAAAAATACTTAACAAATGCTGACTGTATCTCACTTAAAAACAATGCAGTCAGCAACTGTGGTTAATATTTGCCATTTTTCCTGCTTGATCACTTTAAATAAATGCCTTTTGTTTTTCTGTGATAAAATTGGATTGGATTGAATCTATTAAAATCCAGACAGGGTAGAATTAGCCATGTTTTTCTGAAACAGAAGCTTGTGTGAGAAGTTCTCCTTTCCACACTGATTTACATTCAACAGTTGCAGGACAGGTTGAGTGAAACACCAGTGAAATGCACCCTTATATAAATCCCTGCACCTGTTTGCAGTTTTTTAAATATGATCTAACAAAATAAAATTATGCACGTTTTTTTATATTGGCCTATTTAATATGGCAAAAAACAATTTAAAAAATGAGTATGCATTGGGTAATACTCTCCTCCAGTAGCGAGCATTCATTCCCACACTGAAATTTGTATGTGCATTGACGGCCAATCAGGATGTGTATCCCTGTATTTTATACTACACAGGACCCTACATTGATCAGGCATATTTTGACTGGCTGGCCAGAAGCAAGTTTCAGATGGTGAACATGTGCATGCTTTTAGGTTAGAGTACTATGGTCCTGTAGAAGGCTCTGCCTGTGCTCATAGGACTAGAGTTACAATACTGTAACCTTTGTTTTTGGCCATTTTGAGTAATTTTTTATTGTTTCAACAAGTCTACAGTGTGCAAATACAGCTTGTTATAACTTATGTTTCTGCTTCCAGACCTCATGGCAGCAGTCGTGTGTGTCAAGTTTTATCACCAGTGGAAGATGTTGAAAGTAGAACATATTAGACCTTTTATATGAGAGGTGAAACTGTTTTCATTTGAGTAGCAACACTGTTCGATACAACTGGGTCCACTGTCTCATAAACTAACCCACTCATGTTGTTGAGTTCTTGCAGGTTGTACACAAGATAAGCTGCCTAGCTGGTGTGGAGCTACTGGAAAGGTCAAGCAGGCGATCAGATTTCTCTTGAATGAGAACAAAATAACTGAGGAGCAATCAGAGAGAGAGCTTGAAAAAAAATGAACACTGTTCAGGTGGAGCTGCATGCATCCAAACCTGGATCAAAACCTGGGGGTGAGCAGCTGAGTATAAAGTGAAACTGTTTGAAGAATATCTCTCAAGTCTGGTGGCACCACCCAGAGGACAAATGCTGAACATGCTGCCATTAGTGAAAAAACTTTCCTCCTGTGGAAAATGTTCTACTGTGCACATCTTGTAAAAGTGTTTGCATTTACTTATAGGTGGTAGATAACAGCAATGTGACAAACAGGAAAATTTTATATAAGAAAAGCACACAATGGATGGTGAACAATTTGTAGAGTGGCTGCAGGCTTTCACGGAATGACTGATAAATATGGAGTAAGATAAACTTGGGTTCCTCCTGTACTGAAAATGAGTTGCACTGATGTCATTTCCTGAAAGTGTGTTTTAAAAAACTCCTGCTTTGGAGGATTTGGCAATAAGCGAGAAAATCAGCGAGGAGACATATCTCTTGTAAGAAGGATGATTTCGTTGTTACGACTTTGTCTCCTTTGTCTGACACATGCAGCAGCTGGACTTCAGTCATCTGGTAATTATCAAAATGTAGAAAATGTCCTCCTGTCAATCTGTTGAATCTGTCCGTCTATTTTAAGCTGGGACTTAATGACTCTTCATCACTCTGAGCTTATTGACAAAATGCTGAGGTACATGAGCTTTGTAAGAGATTAAATCATTAAAATGAAAGCTAACAGCACAAACAGTGCTTAAACAATAAAATTCATGTTATATTTGAGCAAAAATGTGAAATAGAAAGCATTAATATCAGCAGTTAATTAATATGATCAGTTCATAGTTGAGTGTCACCTGCTTCCCTTACCTGAGGTTTTGCTCTGGCACAGCTAAACTGCAATTAGACTTTTAACAGAGCTACCTGATGAAAATTAAATAGTTCTTTACCTTTTTTCAACAGATCCAGTGATGATGTTTGCTCTTCTGGGAGATGGTGTTACTTTGCCATGCAACATACCTTCAATCAGATCCTGCTCATCTATTAACTGGAACATGGCTGAAGAGTTTGGATCAGTTGCTGATGTGGTGACGGCTGGAAGGGTGACGGCTGAAAACGTCCCCAGGCTCGATCTCCTGTGGGACTGCTCTCTGCAAATTCATCACCTGGAACTCAGAGATGCTCGACATTACTCCTGTAACAATGGAGCGCACAATTCAAGTGTTGCACTTCATGTCCTTGAACGTAAGTAACCGGTACAACACCATTTATTAAATACGTTACTAACTTTTAAAAAAACTTTTTCTTTTTCTTTTCCAGTTACCGAGAGCTTGCCTCCTGAAGATGACACCATAGAGCTCCATTGTTTTCTCAATACATATAAAGGATACAGGCCTTGTCACAACAGCAGGATTCACATCAAGTGGAGCACTGAGGATAATACACCACTAAACGGACACAGGTTTCACTATACAAATCCCTCTGAATGCTTCTCTAAACTGAGCATCAAAAAAAGACTGACCGACAATTACAGGAAATGGAAATGTCAGTTACTTCAGAATGACACAGTTAAAGCCTCCATCAGCTATACAACAACTGTAAAAGGTACTGAACTCAACTATAATATGCGCCAAATTGAAGATGTGGTTTAACATGTGAACAAAGTTTAACCAAAGGTTCCCCACCCTCCCCCCAGATGGTGTGGAGGAAGTGTTTGCTGCAGTGGGTGAGTCAGTGTCACTCTCTTGTCGCAACACTTCCTCTCTTGGCGTGGGAGGCAGCGTAGAGTGGGCTATGGGTGAAAGGACACTGACTGATGACATCTCACCTTATCAAGGTCAAATAGAGGCATTTAATGTCAATGGAGACTCGTCACTTGTTATTTACAAAGTGAGCGCTCTACAGGCTGGAGACTACAAGTGTTCAGAGTTCAGCGAGCAGCAAAAGGTGTTACACAAAATCAGGCTGTACACCCTCGATGGTGAGCACCAAAACACAGCACGAAGTGTGCAACAATTAATTTTTCCCTTAAAAGTCATTTAAACATTTCCTATCATGTTTGTGTTTACAGTCACTTCAGAGTGCAAGCAAGGAGTAGAAAATCTCACCTTGACTTGTGTGCTCACCTGCTCTAAAGACTGTAAAAAAGACCTCAATTTAACTTGGTCTGGAGCCGACCAAAATAGCGTGCAGAGCAGTTTGATGAGTGTCAACAACACTCTCACAAAAAGACTGTTACTCCCAGTTTTATCCATGACATCAGAGGAAATAACCTGCTTGGTGCACAGAGAGGGCGAGTTGATGGCGTCAAAGCGGTGGCACACTGTTAACTGTAAGCATGCACCATGCTGTTTTTGTCTTTTCCCCTAAATATATCCACACTTGAGATTAAAAAAAATCTCCTTTATTTTCACAAATAAACTCACAATAATTTTATGCCTACAGCTCTGCGGACCCCAGCATGGGCAGCCCTTCCTCTGGGGCTCCTGATGTGTTTAGCTGCTGGAGGATTCTACATGTATATGAAGAGAAAGCACAGGGATGCAGGTACTGAGTGGAGTTTTTGAATGCATCATACTCTGTGACGGGCAATAGACTTTTTTGACATCTCTGTCTCAATCTAAATATTCACCAAAGCCTCCTCATTGTTCTGTTTGCAGGAAATGAACAGTCAGGTATTGGAATGGTAAGAGGACACTTATGAGACATACAGAAATATTGGTTGACAGGTTTATTCTGATTTAAGCCGATACATTTTTATGTAATAACTTGAGTTTTACTGTTTACAGACTCATGTTTATGAGGTCATACTGGATACAAATAACGAGGAACAACACCAGACTAGAAATCACAAAAGAGAAGTGATCAACACCACTGACAGTTTCTATGATTTGTTACAAGCTGTAAACTAAAACTACATTAAAGTGTTTTTATCCTCTGAGATTCTTTTCTAAATATTTTTAACCGATAATAAACTAATAATTTGTTTTCTAAAACCTGTTTTTGAAAAGGGATTATTTTCTTGTGATGGACAGAAAAATAAATATGAAGACTTCATCCTTCTGCAGATATTTATTCAAACTGGGCAAAAGATTTTATTAAAAGATTACATATCTCAGTCTTTTTAAAATAATATCATCAGTATCATTTTCCCACCGTGCACTTGTGTGCAACAGCTCAACATGAGGTCACACACTCTTCTTTGTAATTTCAAACTTTTCTTGCAGATGTAGCACGTTTTTACATGATGCAGTGATGTGAACAGGCAATGCAGATCAGACAGTGAGGAAATCTTCTTTCTCCCTGGCAGGCAAAATGTCTATTAATAGACTGCAATGCAGAAGAAAAAACAGTTATTAGGCTATTTTTATATATGAGAATTACATTTTAATTTTGTTTCGTTGCTTTTGGGCAAAAAAACATGTGAATCCATATTTTGTTTTAATTTTTTTTTTTTTTTTGGACATCTCCTCTGGGTTTTAGACACATGTATGTATCTCACCATGTCTAATGATGATGCAGTGTTCATCATTTCAAAAAACTCTTATTTCAATTTACTAAAAAGTGACCATTGTGAACCAGAAAACAAAATTAATATTGTATAAAAGATAAAAATACTTACATGTTTGCAGGCTGCCATCCTTGCATTGTTGGTATAGACTGTTGTCTTGCAGTTGAGCAGAATCTATAAGATGAAGGTAAAGTGTGTCACTGATGTGGTTACAAAGCAGGAGAGGCTGAAGTGACTGGACTTAAAGAGAGGAAGTGAAACAGTAACCCAGTGCTCACCCTCTGGAGCTGAAATATGCACATTCTCATATTCATCCAGGGAAAATACCATATTACCTGGTAAACAAAGAGAACATGTGGTTGAGATAATGCTCCAATACAATACATGGTAGTCAGAATTTTAAAAATTCTTCTGGACAGCTCCAACCTGCCGCCCGCCTTTGGGCTTGGCGTGCATCACTCTGCGCTTTACGTCTGTAGTAAATGAATAGTCCTGTCATGGCAGCAATTATGACCATCACAACAGTGACCGGAGCTGCTACAGTATATGGCCAACCGCTCTTCTCCTCATTGGATGCCAATATAATCTTTCTGGTCAACGGTCTCATAGTTGTCTGAGCTGAGTGAGGGAGAGGAAGCAAATCTGAGCAGCTGCAACACTACATTTACCAGAAAACACTACTGATGCAAATAAAACAAGATGCAAAATATTAAAAATACAAAGAGCTCTTGATGCAGTACCTTGAACTGTTGTGGTTTCAACGGCAGCATTCCCTTCATAAAGGAAATAACAAAGCTAGGAGTTGTGTGTTTTGTCATTTGCTGTCAATGATCATTTCAAACAGTTTAAAATCTTACCTTGAACCTGGAGATTAATTTCAAAGCAGCGCTCAGTCTGTCCATGTATGTACCTACAGCTGTACCAACCATGGTCATCGTTATTCACAGACTGAAAAACTAATGACGTCCCATTTATTTTAACCCTACTGGACCCGACAGATGTGGGTTTGCCTCCTTTCACCTTAACCCAGGAAATATTCCAGGGTCCTTGTTGTGAAGTCACGTTCACTGGGCAGGTCAGGTTAACAGGCATTCCAGGTGCTGGCTTCACAGATTGAAGGACTTTGCATTCTGAAAGAAGGAAAATGTAAGTGATCTATCATTCATCTCAAAGATTAAGAAAATAAATTGTGCGATCTCACCTTTTACTATCAAAGATATGTTTTTCAAAAGAACAAGATCCCAGCCTTGCCAGATTTCACAGCTGTAGAGTCCCTCATCAGATTTTTGTAGCTTTGTCAGAAAAAGAGACATTTGTTCATTTCCATCGACTTTCCATTTTGCACGTCCGGCATCTTGAATATCAGGTGTTTTGGGCCTGACAAGGATAATTTTACTCTGACTGGACTTTGTGTCCCACTTTTTCCATTTGAGTCTGGAGCTGCTCATTGATTCAAATGTTTTAGAATCAACACAAGGGAGAGCTACATCATCTTCTTGAGAAGCGATCACTGGTGGGATGTCTTGAAAATGAGAAAGAGAACCAGAGTACAGATTGTACAAAGGGGTTTTACGATACATGCACTAATCCATTCAGTGCCAAAAGAGCAAGGCAGATATTTCAAGAGTTCACAATAACAGTTGTTAAAAAAAAAGACTATTATGAAGTAGTATACCATGTATAATGCCTAAAAGTTCAGTCAATATCCTGTATATATTTTCCACTGACTATAAAAAAAGAAATGGATTATTGATATCCATTGATTAGGATGTGTTTAAGAAATTATTCAGTAACGTACTCACCTCCGCTCTCTGATATGATCGTTAACAGAGCTAATAACAGGAGAGCCTGATGATAAAACTGTGCCATTTTCTGTAACTGTAGCCAAGTGAAGACACAGAGAATTATGAGCAACCTGACTTTTTTTTGTCCCCATTTATTCTCAGTTCTCTAAGTCAAACAGAAGTCTCAACTTGAAACTCCTTCAAAACAACAGTTCTTGTTTTCATTAACCTCACAATGTGGCCAATAGAGCCACCATGTGGCAAGAACATAACATTACATAAAATTGACAAATGGCCAGAGGAGCAGAATGTTATTTAAATGAAAGACAATCATTGAGCTCACACTTGAATTTGAGTGGGGGAAGGTGAAGGACAGCACTTGCTCCTTCTTCAGTGTCACCACAAAAGGGGGGGGGGGGGGGGGGGGGGGGGGGGGGGGGGGGGGGGGGGGGGGGGGGGGGGGGGGGGGGGGGGGGGGG
>JAQMCX010000057.1:5310421-5335563 GCA_029814765.1 Acanthurus leucopareius | reverse complement strand
CTTGTGTTTCTTGGCCCAAACAAATCTCTTCTGCTTGTTGCTTTTCCTTAGTAGTGGTTTCCTAGCAGCTATTTGACAATAAAGGCCTGATTCGCGCAGTCTCCTCTGAACAGTTGATGTAGAGATGTGTCTGCGACAAGAACTCTGTGTGGCATTTATCTGGGCTCTAATCTGAGGTGCTGTTAACTTGCGATTTCTGAGGCTAGTGACTCGGATGAACTTATGCTCAGCAGCAGAGGTGACTCCTGGTCTTCCTTTCCTGGGGCGGTCCTCATGTGAGCCAGTTTCGTCATAGTGCTTGATGGTTTTGGCGACTGCACTTGGGGACACATTCAAAGTTTTTGCAATTTTCCGGACTGACTGACCTTCAGTTCTTAAAAGTAATGATGGACTGTCGTTTCTCTTCATTTAGCTGATTGGTTCTTGCCATAATATGAATTCTAACAGTTGTCAAATAGGGCTGTCAGCTGTGTACCAACCTAACTTCTGCACAACACAACTGATGGCCCCAACCCCATTAAGAAGGCAAGAAATTCCATAAATGAACCCTGACAAGGCACACCTGTGAAGTGAAAACCATCTCAGGTAACTAACTCATGGAGCTCATTGAGAGAAGGCCAAGGGTTTGCAGCGCTGTCAACAAAGCAAAGGGCGGCTACTTTGAGGAATCTAAAATATCAAACATATTTAGAGTTATTTAACACTTTTTTCTTTGCTACATAATTCCATATATCTTGCCTCATATATTTGATGTCTTCACTATGTATCTACAATGTAGAAAGTAGTAAAAATAAAGAAAAAACATTGAATGACAAGGTGTGTCCAAACTTTTGACTGATAGTGTATGTTTACCACTATTTTACATCCCAGTAAGAAAAAAAGGTACAAAAAAACTACATTTAGACTTACACCATCTGCAATCTCTTGCAATAATGTACAATAATGCAATAATGTGCATGCATTCGGTGGTCTTACATGGAGGCCTGTAGTTAAGAGCTGGCTGTTACAACCACTTCCCTCCACTCTTTGCTACTAATCTGTTCCACTGAAGCACATGAGGCCTCCTTACTCAAAAAAGCCCCACCAGTTAGACATGTGAAAGGAAAGAACACTTAAAATAAATAAAATTACTAGGAATTGTGTGGTAAATGTAGGCATCAGAGTGTAAAAATGGTTTGTCTGAAAGGGTAGCGCTCACACAGTTCAATTCTAAATTTAACTCCTTGCTTTCTCTATTGGCACCATCTGAGTAATCCTGTTAAGCTCTTATGTAATGTTTTGATGCCAGAGTGCTTTACCAGTGTGCTGTAACTGTAATTAATGCCATCAATGGATATTTGTCATCTTAAATTGTGTGTTACAGGTTGATGAAGACTACATACAGGACAAGTTTAACCTGACAGGTTTGAATGAGCAGGTGCCTCATTACCGCCAGGCTTTGGACATGATTTTGGACCTGGAGCCAGGTGAGAACGTCAAGGCCGTAGCATTTTCCTGTAAATCTCGAGATTCAGCACATCAACTATCTAAATCCCATTAATTTGACAGATGAGGAACTTGAAGATAACCCCAATCAGAGTGACTTGATAGAGCAGGCAGCAGAGATGCTCTATGGGCTTATACATGCACGTTACATCCTCACAAACAGAGGCATTGCACAAATGGTAAGGCTGTTCCTTAATTACTTCAAAGTGTTGCATGACCTCTAACCCTATGACAAGAATTAACATGTAAAAATGTGTTTTTCGTAGCTGGAAAAGTATCAACAAGGGGATTTTGGTTATTGCCCCAGGGTCTATTGTGAGAATCAGCCAATGCTTCCTATAGGCGAGTAACTTCTCTTTTAATTTTACAAATACTTCCTCGTAAGAAACCCACACTGCACTTTTGACCTTTATTAAGTGGCTACTTCAACACACTTTACTATCACCAATTTCTTTCCTGTCATAGGTTTATCAGATATCCCTGGAGAAGCTATGGTAAAGCTATATTGTCCAAAGTGCATGGATGTGTACACTCCTAAGTCCTCCAGACACCACCATACAGATGGAGCATATTTTGGTACAGGGTTTCCCCACATGCTGTTCATGGTGCACCCAGAGTATCGTCCAAAGCGACCAGCCAACCAGTTTGTGCCAAGGTGCGTTCGATCTGACACTATTGTTATTTATTGATATCATTAACTTTATCAAGCACTTTTTTTTTTTTGCCTTTACCAATATTTTCAATATTGAATATAGCTTAATTGTTTAGTTTGAACCAAAATCTTTCACTGGCAGTTTTCAAATCTATCGAAAGTTGGCACTGAGTACCCACTCAGATTTGTCAAGTTTATAATTTATCATTAGATAAACAGTTTTTGTATCTGTATTGAAACTCAGATATCATACAGCCTCTGATATCAAATAATTTCATACCGCTCACCCTCAGGGGTATCAACAATTTAATTGTTTCTGTCCTGGACGTCATTGTATTTCATGTTTTGTTTTTTTTTGTTTTTTTTCAGGCTATATGGTTTCAAAATTCATCCAATGGCTTATCAGCTCCAACTTCAGGCTGCATCCAGTTTCAAGAGCCCGGTCAAGACAATTCGTTAGAAGCCCACTTCAACAAGCGAAGTGGGCTCAAAGACTTTGTTGTTCACTACTTGTTTGAAGCAATGGATTAAATAATCTCAGTGAATGCCTATACAGTTCCCCAAACTCACCTGTGTTAAATGAAGCTTTCAGATTCAGAAACTTCCTCTCTGTTTGTGTTACACTGTTACAGTTGAGCTGGTCAGTTTGATACAGTTTTTAACTTCAATTGATGTCAATCCATCTGTTCACATTTCTCTGAAACAGAAAAGTGGTTGTAACTCTGAGACAATGAAGGCTACAGTCTTTATTACTGCAGGTGACTGAACAGAACAGATCTTGCCACCAGCCCCAGACAGGTTTGCCTTATCCGTGATACAAGTCAGTACATATGAAAGTTAACATCTAACTGCATCAGACCATATTAACCTGTCCTGCATTACAGATTTTGGAATGTGCATATGATTTTATTTTGCTAAGAGATTTTGATTACAGAAGCAGGTTTAAATGTGGTCAGGTGCTATTTTCAAGAAACAGTGAATTCCAGATGAGAGAAAGTAAGCTTGTGTTAAAAATTATCTATGCTAGTTTTCAATTTTATTATTGTTAATTTTTACTTTAAATTTAGTGGCCATGTATGTACTTAATTGATAGGCAACTAAAACAATAACTTCCTGATAGTCGTGTTTTGTAGTGTCATCATGTTTACACAACCGTATTACAGTTAAGGCGGGTGTGACATTCTCCAGAGTTTGTGTCAGCAGCAACACCTACAGTGGAACAAATGAATGGCATTAAATATTTATTTCTTACCAGGATCTCCTTCATGTTTTCAAGTTGTATGCTTCACACACAGACAGCCCGACAAAATGCAAAATATTGCGTGTTTTATTTTTTTCATAAAAAGACAGGGATAAGTCACAAAGCAACAATAATTCCATTGTCTAAAAACTATTTTCTTCATGTGAAACTCTACTTTTTTTTTCCAGGAGAGGTTTCTGTTGTTTTTCATGTAGCTACAATACCGATGGCTTGTTATTGGGTTAAAAAATTTTGCTAACAAACATGCTTTTCTAAAAGGGTTTTGTATATTTAAAGTATTTTCTCTTCTATGGAAAAGTACAGAGAGCAATCTACTTTAACTATGTGGTAAAAAGGCTTTACAAACTTGGTTGATAATGAATGCAATATTTAACATTGTGACATCTCTAGTGGAAGCCTGGAAACCAGCTTGTGTTGAAAAATCACAGTACATCAAATCACACGAGACGGTTCCTACTTTACAAATAAATTACTGTATAGTAGAACATGTAAAAAAAAGACAACTTGTGCTCCTATTGGAGAAAAGCAACATATACAGGGACAGCTGCCTTCTCCTCTTAGACGTGTGGTTACTGTGACAAACAAACTGTATTTATTGACCTCACTTGGCTGAACATAAATGTACATTTAAAGTAGGGATGGATATACATATATTGACATTCCTCATACAATCATATGGAGGTCTGTAGTCTTACAAAGTATATCAAAACCTGAGATAAACAGACCGAAGCTTGTAAAACTTTGTAGAACAACCAAATATTTTCAAAGCAATAATGAGTCCTATGCTACTGAACAAAAACGGGGTTGAGGGAAGCACTCCATTGTCATATATTATTGTGAAAGGTTTGATAAAGTTGGTGGACTACGAGAGGAAACGAATAAGAATGATTCAGGGTGTCAGGCAAGACAGGTAAGCAGGCCTTAATTAGAGACCTCAAAATTCAGTAAACAGCGCAATAGTAACCTACAATTTAATGAGAAGATGGATTATGAATAACTTAAAAACCTCAAATTTTCACAAATATAAAAGCATTTTTTTTCTATAAAATAGAAGTGTTTCAAAATAGATCAATTTTAATTAAACTTTACAACAATGTGTAGGCTACTGGTTCTTGGCTGGTTCGGGAAGAAAAGATTTCATGTTTATTTTGTTTTGTACCTGAGCAGTGAACAAAGCCGAACAGCTGTCCAAATTTGAGCACAGAATATCTTTGTTCACATATTGGTGACGAGGTATGTCATTTCATTTAAAAAAAAATATATCACTCCTGAATTAAGTAGACAAGTAAACAACAACAACAACAACAACAGAAATAGTTCCCTTGAATGTAGTCTTAACGTTCCCCTAGCAGCACCAAAGGAAGAAACGCTGATAATGGTGTCTAAACTAGGATGGAAACAGTGCATTTGTATAAAAACAACGACGTAAAAACCACTAGGAAAACAAACGCATTTAAAAGCAAACATAATGGAGATCACTCAACTCAAAATCCTGTTTTTTAACACCTGGCTGAGAAGCAATTGATCAAACTGGAGCACTGGGCTGCCCTCCTCTACCTACAATGAACAGCTGAACTGAAAAGAAAACAAGTTGGACCTATGAAGATTTATCTACTCAGTTACTCATCACCTTAGGTGCAGATTTAGGAGATATTTATTTTGGATATGTGTGCGCAGAAAAAGCCTGTGAATGTGTGTTGAGTGCTGCACTCTGACAAAAGGACGAATGGTTGAGAGTCAAAGAAATAAATGCAGATGGTGACTCAGTTACAATGCTGATGCGCCGCCAGCTTTCTCCTGCAAGACAGAATGTGCACTTGTATTAGTATAGATTAATCCAACCATTTATTTTATGTTTCTTCATGAAATAGTTGGGAAGCACTGCATTTGGGGTTGACACTGCTCTCATATCTGTTCTTTAATTGTTAAATCCTTAAGAAAAAATAAAAGCCTTGCTCCACTTTGGGTTAAAGAAACAGTACAACGTAAAACCTCTTTTGAAACTACAACTTGTTGCATTTACTCTTTAGTTTCTGATTAAAGAAGCAATAGATACAACAGTGTGTTAATCAGAAGTGCAAGTATGCTGCTCTCTTTCAAGACTTAGACAGCCAGGCTAGCTGCTCCTCCCTGTTTCTAAGTCTTCATGCTAAGCTAACTGCTTCCTGACCATGGCTCCATATTAACTGAACAGATATGAGGATGTTATTGATGTCTGGTCTAACATGCAGCAACAAAGTAAATAGCATTTTCCCAAAATGCCAAACTTTTCCTTTTACCTTTTACACATTATTGTTTTGTGTCATGAGCAGAGGGTTTTTAGCTACAGCTGCAATGATTAGTCTACTAATCCCTTAATTAGTAAAAAGAATCTTGGTTGGCAACTATTTTGAAGATTAATTAAATGTTTAAGTCATTTTTTAAGTAAAAATGTCTCATTCGAGCCTCTTAAATCTAAGGGTTTGCTATTTTTATTGCTAATTAATAGTAATTAAAGAAGAGTCTTTGAGTTTTTGACTCTCGGTTGAACAAAAAAAGCATTATGAAGATGTCACTTTGGGCTCTCAGAAATTGTGATGAGCATTTACAATATATTTTGTAAACTAAGGGATCAATTGATTAATCCTGAAAATAATCAGCTCATTCATTAACAATGAACATTATCATCAGTTGAAGCCATATTTCCAGCACAGGGGGTTTGTACCTTATCTTTGTCAACATCAGAGTCTGCACTAATGACAATTCTCTTCTCCACACGAGTCTCTGAAGATCCTCCTTTTACAACCTGGTAGAGGTAAGAAAATGTATGACTGACAGGCAAATGGAATAAAACAATGAAATAAACTGACAGAAAGGTTGCACTGCTGACCTTTGAGATATGAGTGGTAGTGGTGGTGACTGTGGTGCCACTAGCGCTCTCCGAAGTAACAGTCTTGGAGCTGGACACAGTTGTGCCATCTTTGTCGTCTGAACCATCGTCTGTCACCTAAGAGAGACAAAACAAAACACACACAAAGTCATATTTTCGCTCATGTGATCCTTAGCCGCATCCAGGGACAGTGTACTGCTGCCTTATGCTCATTCTGGAGCTCCTGGCCTGGTCGTCCCAGACCTGCTTGCTCTCTAGTGATGATGTTTCCCTCCAGGTGAATTGAAAGCTGAGACAGATCTGGGCTGAGCAGGTGCTGGAGCCCCTACCTTTGAAGACTCATAGATGAAGGTCTTGGTCGGGACGACAGGGACCTCTGTGGTGGAGATGTCACTGGATAAGGAGTTGGAGACAGCTGTGATGGTGACTGTCTGGGTCTGCACCAGAGGGGGCTGTGGATGGGAGTATAACCCCATGAGCGGCTGTTTAACCGGACACTTTGCACCTCACAGCAACCAACGTTTCATACCATGCATTTCCTTGTAAGCCACAGCCTGTGTGGATTGATTTTCAACCCAACAGCCCTTTCTTCTCACCAAAATTGTTTCAGTTATGATTATTGGAAACAACAGAGTCACCTTATTACTTCATTTCCCACCACCAACTGCTATAAAACAAAAAGGGAAATGGAAAATATCCAGCCAAAAGATGTATCAGATGGATTTGTGCAAAACACATTTTGTGGCAGAGAAGAATGTGCTAGTGTAACAGCAACCCATCACCATAGTGAGAACTTAGCAGACCACTGTGTAACACCTCTGCAGCAACCACAGTTTCATTCAAATACGATGACCATATTTCACACTTGATATCTTGCCTCTGCAGATTCACACAATTTAATTTGAAATGGTGCTGCAAAGGGGTGAGCAAATGTGGCAGCCTTGAGATCATACAGAGGCCAAGCAGAGATAGAATCAGCATCACCCTGAGGGGGGGGTCAGGAGGCTACCTGGAAGCAGCGTATGACCTGTGGACCATCGCTCCTGAAATAGGAAGCTGGGGAAGATCCCACTATCATCCCAGAGCTCTCAGACACTTCAGAAAATGATTCTTCTTCCTCCGGGATCTCATCTAAAGCTTTAGTGAAGGAGTCAAGGGAGGGAGGCAGCTGTGCCATCTCCACCTCTACGATGGGCACCAGGGAGGTCTCAAAAACTACAGCCTCTTCCTCATCACATGACTCTTCCTCAATAGGAGCAATATGGGCTTCGACACTACCAGGCTCACTCTTGCTGCTCACAGTGGAGCTACGTAAGCCCAGACTGCTGCCGGTTTCCTCTTGTGCAGTCTTTGACTCTGAACCATTGCAAAGGGGGCTAATGCACACACTCTAAAAGAGACACAACACAGTCACTAAATGATCATGAGTAGATAAAGTAAATCCTGTTGAAATGGTATGTGTATTAGGTCATAGTTACACACAATATAGTACATGCATGTTAAACAAATGTACACTACTGTATCCATTTTATAAGGTATTAGTTCTGCTGGAAGATAATAACTTTTCATGCACTTATATTAGACCTTATTTAAGAAAATCAGCACTGCTCCAACACTGCAGCTTAACAAAAACATATTGCAGATCACGTGTATGCCTTCATGACCAAAATGTATCTGTTTTCTAAGTGATTTTCAAAAAGCAATTGCTGCAGCAGGTTACCAAATAAAATGGATACTGAATACAGATATTGCTACTTATTTATTTCATCAATGAATATAAATCTGTATGTGTAGGATGAAATGGCTTATTTCTTTCTCTCAATAGGGAGGAATAGCAAACATAATATTGCAACTTTCGCTACTTTAGATAAAGCTATCAACTAAAAAACAATGACTTATTCTACACCTAAATGATAAAATCCATGGTTCTTAAAATGAACAAACAATCATATGAACTGCATAAGGAATGCATTTTATTCTTTGGTCAAAATTGATTGTCAAAAGGTCATGCAACAAGGAAATTCTTGCAGTTGCTACATACTGCCTAGCAAAATACTGGTGAAGGACAAAGAAGTTGTTAAGAATCACATTTAAGCTGCCTCAAGGTTTCCCATTGCAGGAAATACGATATTGTGACAAAGAGTATTGATAAATTTCCCAGTAACAAGACTGCTTTTTCTAGTGAATACTTTATGTTGGATCAGAAAGAAAGTTTCAATATTCAAAAAAGTCACATCACAGTGATCAGCTTAATCAAAGACAATATCCTTTGACAACCGACAATATAAATGTACCTCAAATTGTGTATAAAACCAGGCTCAGAGTGACATGGTCAAAAATAAAAGTCAGTTATTTACTTATACTGAACGACTGGTTGATTTACAGTCCAAAAGACATCAAAGAAATGTAAAATAGCAGTGGGTTGATTGTCATTTCCAGTTCTAATCAGTCTTTGGAGAACAGGTCTGTTTCTGGCTGGAGAAACCAGGTCAACTGTGTCCACAGAGGCCAGAAAAAAAAGAGGGCAGCTTCTCAAGTGGAGCAGAGGATGAGAGATGAAGAATGCTACAGTGATGTTGAAGAGGAGGCGAAGGAATGAGAGGAGGAGAAGAGAAAGCTAGAGGTTGATGACTACAGTGGATGGACTAGGTTTCGGTCTCCGCGGGTCACACTCACACCTGTGTGGGGTTTTTCCGCAGGGTCTCGACGGCCCCTCAGCTGCGTTTGGAGTAGAAGTCTAGCAGGGGGCCGCGTGGAAGGCGGATGACAAACTGAGGGGGAGGAGGAGGAGGAGGAGGAGGAGGGGAAGAGAGATGAGAGGGAGGAATTTTGAAATGTTTGCAATGACCGAAAATGAAATAAACTTGTAAGAAAGTTTCGCAATAATGGATTCTCTTGAATAGAAATGTGATTTTGACAGTGATTTCTACTGTCCAGGGCATGGAAATGTTACTGGCACATGCGTTTTAACATGCTTCATTTTTTCCATGTCCTGCAATTCATTTTTCGAAAAGACAGAAAGTCATCCACACTTGTAACATCTTTTTTGAAAAAAAAAAAAGAGATAAGTTTTATAAATTTTAAAATAGAGTTATTTCTGAAAATTGCTGTTTATTTCTTTCTCACAGAAGAGGCCTTAGTTTTCTGTCAATACATAACAAAAAATGATTAGAATGACAACAGGCTTGCAAAATTGAGCATAAATAGTATGTGCACTCCACAAGGGCAGACAATGTTTGACAAGAGTCATATTGCAGTCTGCTTACATCAAACACATTGAACCTCTTTTCTGGTTCACCTCACTACACTCTTTGCTGCCAGTTTTGCTTTGCTTTGATTTCAGTGCAACTCTAATGCATCCTGACAATATGATGTAGGAAGCATTTACTGCAAAGTGTAAAAGTCTTAAGCTGCAGCTGACTTTTTGTCTACTGAAAATGCATGCAAAATTGGCTCCTTGTGAATTGTTTCTTGTGCAGTGAATATCTTTTATTAGGTAAGTAATGGTATAAATGAGTTTTATCTGGAATCCTGTGATTGTTTCATTAGAATCAGATCTTTTATAGTGAGAGCAGGGCTGTAGATACAACTGTGAATGAGGTCACTTCATGAAAAAAATTAACCAAAAAAAAAGTTAAAAAATGGAGTGTAAGAGTGCAAAGCAAAATGTATTAGAGGAAGAAAGAAAGGATGGATAGAGGAGAGGGGGCAGAGGTAAATTCTGCCCAATGTCACAACGTGCAAAACTTCATGAAAGGGTCAACTCTGAGCCATGCAATAAACTTTGAACGTCAGGTCTGTCAGTCATGCAATATAAACAAGTCAGGGTTTCAAAGGCAACTGATGCAGATAAGATGAACCAAAGTGTGTTCTCAGAGGTAGGACAACCAGTCCCACAGAGGACTCGCCCCACATCAGTATTTAAAGTGAAAAACCAAAAGTACAGACCCTATTCAATAAGTCCAACTGCATTCTTCATACACATGCATGTGTTGCATAGCACATGCCATTGCCTTGAATAGGTCTGCACATGCGAACACAATCCAATACATTTCAACTGTAAGAGAACCAGGGAAGAGCCTGATCCCTTCATCTATCAATCTTTCATTTGAATATTCAGCATATTGAAATAAAATCTGATCCAATGCAGCCATTCAATGTTTAAAGTTACAGTATCTTAAAAAATACTCAAACACAAGATGTTAGTGAGAATTTCAGGTTCTTCTGTTCTATTACAAATCCATGCACACTGCACACACGACTGCAGTATGTTTTCTCAATCAAGTTAAATCATCTTGAAAAAAGGATGAGCCACGGAAAACATGTGATGATGCATGTATAAATTCAGCTTTGACTGAGTCAGTTCAGGAATTGCTAAGTCTTCAAGGCTAAAATGTAATATATATAACATTGTTAAAATTCTTGGTTCCAATTCCTGGACTGACAACCTTTAAGTCAACTTAACAGGATTTAGTGGCGAGTGGTTTCCTTGGAAGACTTACCCCATCTGCGCTGGGCAGCGGCTGACCATTGATACCCAGGGTGCGGAACGGAGAGTGTGTGGACAGACGCTTGTCCCACTCACTGGGCCTCTGCTCCGGGACGGCTTCCATGAAGTTCCTTTTCAGCTCACTGATACTGGCATGATGCCTGAGCAAGTCCTCCTGAGGCTTATCGAACTCCTATATGGAGGAAAGTCGAAAGGGGAAAAGAGTGTGTGGAGGAGAGGAGGGTGCAGGGAAGAGGGCAGCAGGAAATTTGACAGGGGCAAATGGATCAACAAAACAATGAGGGGAAGAAAAATAAGGAGTGAAGATAGATATAAAAGTTGGACGGTGAGGGAAAGGGAGGATTAGGGTGTGTTCATAGTTGGGAGAGATTAATAAAAAGAAGAGAACAAAGAAAAAATGTCAGATTGTGTTTTTCTTTATTTCTGGGCAATTTGTGTTGATTAATTGCAGATTAAATAAACAAGCGGAAGCAGGGTTAATTGGTGATTCTAAAACAACATAAATTAATATAGATGATCAAACTCTGTGGTTTCTTGATAGATTATCAGCGACTCCTTTTCAAAAAGAAAAGTAGGTTAATTAGATCAGACTTCAGTTCATTATGGAAAGATTCAGAGGAGATTCAGAGGAGTCGATGTAATGATTTATCAAAGTCATTTGGAGTTTGGATGCACAGAGGTATAAACTATACAGCACAGCATTAAGGGTCTATGTCACAGCATTAGGCTTTGAGTGATGCACATCATACACAGGCTGCAAATTAAAGAGCAGGAGAGGTGATGGTAGCAAACATGGTAACACATTATCAAAGATGAAGCCTCATTATTAAAGCAAACCTGTTCATTTATCACAAATGAACAAAAGCAAAAATAGCAATAGCTTATATTGCAACATTTAGCACCAAGTTGATCTTTACTGAGCTACTGAATACCTGTTTTACCAATCATACTGTAGAAGATGATCAAATCAATGAAAAAGTGTTTTTCAAGTGATTTAATGTGGTGCTAAAGAGCAACTTAATGATAAGTGTTACTCCAAACGACATTCCCCTCATTTACCATACCAAAGACATACAATTATTTTTATTTAAATTCTATGGGAAAATATTTCATTTACACAACTGCTGAAAAAGTGCACTGCATTACTGGAAAGTTAGAAAATGAGATGGAGGAAGGAAAAGCAAAAGCAGGAGCAGGAGAATACTGATGATCTGGAAAAAAAATCATATTAATGTGAATTTGAACTTGGAAGAATGTTTAGAAAAGCTCTTGCTGTCCCTGTTCAGCTTAGCTTGTCAGCCAAATCGCAGGGCAGATTATAAGGGACACTTTAATGATGCATTGAAGTTTGTGTTTACCATGCAAGTGCAAGAATCCTGACCGTAACCCAACACTTATTTGCTGCAAGTTCAACAGAACTCTCCTGAAACAACCAGATTAGAGTTACATAGCCACACACAAACACGCACACTAACACACTTATCATGTTATCTACTGTGATTCATTTGTGCTGATGCGAAAAGTGTGAATCATGCCACATGCAAGCGTGATATTAAACAGCTGTCGTTGTGCCAAAGAGCAAGAAAATATAGACAGAGACTGACATCTCCAGAAGGGATACAAACCTCCAACATTAAAAGGCTATGTCTGATATAAATTGAGTCACCCTCAATTTTCTTAGCTCTTTTCTGTGAAAAATGAAAAGAACAAAAAAAAGAGTGTGGGTTTGATTCAGTTTCCCTTTGGGCTGGCATTAAACTGCCACACCTTAAACATGCACGCTATGAAATTCACTACACTGTTAATACAACAGACAGAGACAGCTGTGAGGAGTCTGCATGCAAGACAGTTTGGGGCCTTACAGGCAAAACAGCAATGTGCTAACAAAGCAAAGAAAGTGAGACTGACGTAAGTGTACTGCTTCTATAATGGGAAAAAATATAAACAATGATGGAGTGACAGTAATGTGATAATACACAGGTTATCATGCCATTTTTTAGTTAAGTGCATTTAATCTATAATCATGCATGTGTCCATTCCAGGGTTTACAACAACAGCAAGCAATGACAAGAAATGAGTGCTTTGTAAACTCTTGCGAATGAAAACATATATTGTGAGGCACACATAGTCTCTTCGTACTGAAGTTATATTATTCTAACTGCTTATACACTCAATCTATTCTTACATTTTCTAGCTCCTAAAATATGCAGTTTGTGCATCGAACCTGATGTGGATTTCATTTAAGACCTAGCCATATGGAAGCACAACATGAGAAGAGGGTGAAATTAGTCTTCTGGATGAGAAAACTCGATATATAAGCAGAATGGAGGTGGAGAAATGGCTGCGGAAACGTAAGCGAGGCTAAGAATCTGACCTTTCGCATTCGCACCACCTCCGTGCTCATGGCCTCAGACTCGTGCTACCCCAGGGAGGAGAGAGGGACACGTGTTAGCATCCACTGCTTGTTGGCTTTAACACTCACATCTCAGCCATAGTGGAGACAAGTCTTTTACAAGAGGCCATGCAAGAGGCCAGTGTCTGACACTAACCTGAATGTCCCCATTGATGGTGGATACCAGTGAAGAGTGTACTTCTTTCTGGTCCCTCCACACTGCTGGCTACAGCAGCAAGAGAGACATAGTTCACACTCAGAGAACAATCTCTGCTCACTTTAGCATCTTTTCTTATAAAAAAAGACTATGGAACAATTCCATTTCAAGAGTTAATACACCCAAGCAATTACTATGAGGACTCATTTAAAATCATTTCTGAGTCTTTCACTGGTACCAGCTATCCTATAAGGCACATATGGCTTACATACTATCTGATGCTATATTTTTTTCTTTTTCTTGAACATCATTTTTTTCGACTTTTGTGAAAATTACATCACAAATATGTAAAACAGTGAACAGAAAAAGTGTTTACCTTGACCTCAGCCGCAGCCTCGATTTTTGAGGGCTCCAGAGTTTCCACTGTGACCTCCAGCCTTCTTTCCTCCTTGCGGCTGGTCTTGATGGGAGTGGAGGTCTGCGGCTGATCCAAGGGGGCCATGGGGATCCCTGCCTCCGCCAGAGCAGCCTGGGAGAAGACCGGAGCACTGACAGGCCGGGGACCCCTCTGTGTGCTCACCACTAGACAAAATAAAGGCAAAATGGAAACATGAAAAAAGGCACATTTGTTTGAGCGCTATGTGAAATGCATAAAAATGCATCTATGCAAAATGCGACATCTTACTTACAGTTTCAAGCCTCGATGGAATCAGTTAAGCGCACACTCTGCAGGGGCATACTGTACCTTACAAGTTTTGTTTAGTCTCTTTAAGATGACAAGAACTTGAGGTGGGCCACAAGCAAATATCCAAAAAATCGGAATGAAAGCAAAAGCATGGATTAGTTCATGTTGCGATCCGACGGTAGTTGCAAAGGCAGATGACGTTAAGATGCAAGGAGCTATAAAGCTCAATGTGGATGAACCGGTGAAAAGCTGAGATTAGGAATGTGCTGAATGTGCACTGCCATCTGTGAACACGTTATCTTGCGAGGATAAATTGGCGTATTCTGTAGACTGGCTGCAAATGTTAATAGGGGTTTCATGGAGCAACAAAGCACATTCACTCAAACAAGTCAAAAAAATACCTTTGGGTCCATAATCTAGTAGAACAAACCAATCATCAGTGACATGTGTTTGTGTGAGTGGACGTCTCTCCTCCAGGATCCGTTTCTCAAACTGTGGTCTTGTCTCAGAAATAGTGACCCTTGTTTTGGATACAGCAGCTGGAGCTCTCACCTTTGCTGGGATCTGCATCCGCTCAGGGGCAGTGACGACTACAAATACAACCAAGTATTATTGCGGGAATTAAGTATGAAATAAACTAAAATAGGAGCGTTCAAATATAAAGCTGTACTACACCACTCTCATTATACCTGAGTCCTTACTGGCCACGGCCAGAAAAATAAACCAATCATCCGCCACCTCTCTCACTGCCGGACGTGGTATCTGCTGCAGCACCCTCTCCTGCTGCCACACCTCCTCAACAACAGTAACTCTCTGCTGTGCTCTCTGCTCTATGGCAGCAGATACTTTAGCTGGTCTTACTTCAGGAAGCACACGCGCACGTTGTTCCACAGCCACTAATGCAAGACACACAAAAAGCTCTCTCAGTCAGAACACAATTTTTCTTTTAACTTACTGAACAAGGTTAAATATATGACGGACACCATTGTATCATGTCTGTGCCCATCTTTTAGTAACAGCCACATGTAAAAACAGCAGAATACCTGGTGCTTTTGCTGCAACATTTAGCAGCACAAACCAGTCGTCATCCACCTGTCTCTGTTGTTGTGGTGGTTCAATCTCCACCAACTTTACAGATGGCCTAATGTCTTCCATGACGAATTTTGGCTTTGCTTCAGTGGCTGCTACCACATCCACAACACGCTCAACCACAGCAACTAAATTAGAAAAATAAAAGTAAATAAATTTATTTTTTCGAAGACCTATGAAATGTTGTAACACAAATGAAAAAATGTAGGTAGTTAGGTGCAGTCCAGCCAGTTAGCCACTATGTAACTGAACTTTTTTTAGCACAGTGTATGCAGACCCTTTGCAATGAAAGGTACCTGGTGGTACAACAACAGGCTTTTCACGGATGTTGAACAGGGTGAACCAATCATCTCCTCCTTCTCTCTCTGACGGTGGAGCGTTTTGGCTAAGTCTGATTTCAGACGGACGTGTCTCTTCTTGCCTGCTGCTCACACCAATTATCTCCTTCCATGCTGTAGTCTCTGTGGTTTTAACCTCCACCTCAAATGGCTTCCTCATATCCGGAATACTCTCGACAGGAGTAACTGGCACAAACAGAGTCAAAGAAGCTGAGTGACACTAGTACATCTAAAAACGAGTTGAAAGCTCAGAAATTACTGGGGAAGAGTAACTGTCTTAAAATACAATGATTCAGTGTTTCATTTCAGTTTAAGTGAAAATTAGAGGAGGACATTCGAAAGCTGTGGGTACCTGGAGGAACGTAGGCAGTTTCTTTGGGGACAACACCAAGCAGAAAAAACCAATCATCATCTCTTTCTCTGACTGGCTGGGATATTTTCTGCTCTGTAATAATTTGTTTGGGAAGCTTCTTCTCCTCCTTCTGCACCACAATCTCCTCAACTACAACCTCCTTCCTGGACTCTGTTATTGTTTTCACCATGGTAGACATCTTTTCTTCAGGATAAACCTGGACGTACTTTTCCATGGTGACTAATGACGAACAGATAAAACAAGTATTGTAAAACACTTATGCAAAAATGACAAAATAAACTTGCAGTGAGTGATGGGAAAGTCCAGATTACCTGGTGGGACAAATGTTGGTTCTCTAGTTGGTACATCCAGCAGCACAAACCAGTCATCTTCTATCTCTCTCTCAGCCTGTGGCAGTGCTACTACTTGCTTCTCACTCAGCACTTGTTTCATTTTTGTGACTTCTACCACAACCTCTGCCCTTTTCTCTGTCTGTTCAACAGTTGTTATTTCAGCTACAGAGACACGTTCCTCTGGAGACACTTCAACACGCTGTGCAACAGCAACTACAGCAAAAGAGATAAAAAAAAATCCTCAGACACTGGACAGTACAGGGGATTTAAGGATAAGAGCATTGCAAAGCTCAGGGTAATTGCTTGCTTTGATAGAGCTGTGAAGCGTAGCAAGGGATTTCGGCAATACCTGGTGGCACATATGATGTTTTTCTGGGAACAACACCCAGCAGTTCAAACCAGTCATCGTCTCTCTCTGTCACTGTCACTAGTGGTTGTAGGACTTCTTGCAGACGTCTTGGTGCCTCTTCTATAATCTTTCTCTCTTCAACTACTACTACTTCTCTAATCTCCTCATGAGCTGCAGTTTCAACCACAGAGACAAAACTTTCTTCATCCATCTGGTCTCTTCCCCTCAGTGTAACTGATATGAGCAAAGACAGGAGAATGTCCTTCAATACAAGCGGTAATACACATTTTCTATACTGCATAAAGCAAGGAAAGCATTAGATAAAGCACAAGAGAGCTGAAGTTTTTTTGTAAAGCAGCACAGAGGAATAAAACAGCACCTGGTGGTACATAAGATGTTTCTCTGGTAATAACACCAAGCAGTTCAAACCAGTCATCTTCTCTTTCTTTCACTGTCACTAGTGGTTGTGGGACTTCTTGCAGACGTCTTGGTGCCTCCTCTGTAATCTTTCTCTCTTCAACTACTACTACTTCTCTAATCTCTTCATCAGCTGTAGTTTCAACCACAGAGACGAAACTTTCTGCCTCCACCTGGTCTCTTCCCTTCAGCGTAACTGATAATATGAGCAAAGACAGGAGAAAGTCTTTCAACACAAGCAGTAACCTTCACATCTTAAACACACCCAGACAGCACAGAACAAAGCATAAGAGAGCTGAAATTGTTTTGAAAAGCAGCACAGGGGATTTTAACAGCACCTGGTGGTGCATAAGGTGTCTCTTTGGGAATAATATCCAGCAGTTCAAACCAGTCATCTTCTCTTTCTATGATGGTCTGTGGCAGTGGGATCTCAGGTAAACTCCAGACTTGCTCTTCTTTTGTTTTTCTCTTTTCTACTATTGTCTCTGTTTTCTCCTCAATTGTTGTAATCTCAGATGTTGAGGAAAAATACTCGCCTTCATTCATCTTCACCTGAGTGCGTTCCACTGTGGTAACTAATGATGACAGTGAAGACACAGAATCTTTGAGTTTCAGAGCAAACATGCTGAGCCAAAACACTCACAGAAAGAAAAGCAGGACAGGGCAAGAGGGGTTACTCTCATTAGCAAGTCTGACTGCAAATCAACACTAAAGCATCTTTATTACCTCACTGTTGACATATAAAGCTTCAGGTAAAGGACCAAAACTAGTTGGTTAATAGGTTAACATTGGTGTTTTGGTACACACGGGCAGAAAAGCTCACAATAAGAAAGGTTTGAGGTGAATGTGCAGTGTGGGTCAACAACACCTCAAATTCACAAATTTTCCTTGATACCCTCTTTTTTAAGTCTGCTGAATTGTTATTACTTTCACTATTAAGTGTCTACCTGCACATAACCCAGACCCAACTATGCCAAGCACACGCAGCCCTTTCTTAAAACTCAAATTATGTATATATGAGAAGGGAACAGCAACGAAAACAAGTTAGGAACCAGCCTGTTAACTTTTCTGTTCACTTTCTATCGAATCTAAAGAGAGTTTTGTGGACACAGTTTTCAAATGTTAATGTAAACTCGGCACAAAGAAGTACTACAGAAGGGAAGTAAAGAGATATTATAATATTAGATGTATTAGTAGAGGGCTGAAGCTGTTTGCACAATGACATACTGTACCTGGTGGTTTTACAACAGCTTTGTATGGAGGGTGGTCAAGAAGTATGAACCAGTCATCCTTGTCTGCTACCTGAGAGGGATCCTCAGACTGAAACCTCTTTGTGACCCTTTTCTCAGTTATCACTTCCACTGTTTCTGTCCACGTTCCCCCCTTTTCTAGCCTCTCCTCCGACTTTACATTAGTCTGTACCTGCACATCTTGCATGTCTTCCTCCCTCTGTCCTCTCTCTTCTACAGTTACTCTCTTCTTAATGCTACGCTCCATCTTCTGGTATGCAACTACAGACGTGGTACCGGAGACATCTAAAGAGCTAGTCTTTTCCTCCAATTCGGTTTGCCATTCCTTTTCTATCTGGCGTAGCTTCTCTCTCAAGCTATCATCTAGCAGACTCTCTTCCTTTACCTCTCTTTCACTCTCCTGCTTCACCTTGGCCTCTACCTCGTCCTCTTCAGGCAACAAGCCTTTTAGAAACACTTGCTTTATCTGCTCCTCCAGCTCATCCACCTCCTCCTCTTTTGACTCTACTCTTCTCTCTGATTTTTTGACCACTCTTTTTGACATCCCCTCAGCTTGTATTTGTCTTTCTCGCTCCAAAACTTCCACTTCTTCTCTTAACTTATCTACCTCTTCCTTACCCAGTTCCTCTTCTATTACCTCCTGAATTCTCGTTGCCATCTCATCCACTTCTTGGAGTCTTTCTTCTAAATCTCTCACTTCCCTCAGTTTCTTTTCCAAAACATCTGCTTCTTTCACTAAATCTATCAAGGTCACTGTTTCCTGTAGCCTCTTAATGGCCTCCTCATTGGTCAGTTCTTCTTCTGCCACATACAAGCCTTGCTCATCTTCACCCTGGAGCTGGAACTGAGCTACAGGAGACACTGGTTGAAGTTCAGAGGAAGATAAAACAATTAGATATTAAAGGACATAAATTTCAATCACATTGCAGGCCATTAAAAGGTTTTTTGTAACAAATGTATTCAAACTGCTGGTAATATTTCCACACAAAATCTCACAGCAACACTCACATTGTTTGTCACCAAGCTCAAATGAAGACACACTGGAGGTTTGGTCAAAATAAAGATACCAGTCATCTTGCTGTGTCAGTGCTGGTTGTAATAGTCTGTCAAAAGATCTCATTTTTGCCAAGCTGACCTTAGCTGATGAAATCAAAGAAAAAAAGATGAACAAAGCACACATAAATATCAAATGGTGGCTTGATTTCTTTAGAGGCCTTTAGGAATAATGCAGTGTATTTGTCATGGTTTCATTTATAAAGTCAATGCTGGTTGGAATAAAATTTAAATAAATGACCCCTAACTGCTAAACAACCGCTGGCAATCATTAGATGTACAAATACCTGGCTGTTTCACAAAATCAAATGGTGGGACAGAGGGAAAAGAGGGATAACGATGGAGCAGGGCAGACCACTCATCCTCCTTTCCCTTCTGCTGCTGTTGCTGTTGTTGCTGTTGTTGCTGTTGTTGTTGTTCTTGTTGTTCTTGTTCATCGAATGCCAACTCCTGCTGCGGCTCACTGGCTGTTTCGATGATGGTTTGAGAGCCAGTCTGGCTAGACTCAGTTCTCTTCCACGTTACTGTGACAGTGACTGTGTTAAAAGATGGCCCCTCCTCCCAGGACTGAACAGAGATCTGCTCAAACTCCCCTTTGGCTGTGAAGAGATGACGAGGTGATGCCACTTATGTAATGTTTCTGCTGGCAAGATGACGACCACTGTGAATGCTTCACAGTGCTTCAAGGGTGTTTTTGAACAAAGCCAGATGTCAAGCATTTTTACCAGACTACTGAGAGTCTGGCAAGCAGGGGTTAGTGCAAAGCTGAATTTAAATTACTGGTGATTACTTTTTCAGTGTCTGAAGTTCTAGCTTTATCCTGTTGCAATAATAGCCACTGGTGCAGTAATGAATAAGTAAGTCAGTTAAGATGAAGAACACAAAAGCTGCAAGCTACAAGTATATGAAGGCAATTGTGCAACACGCATAAGCAACGACTTCTGAAAATGCCTGAAAAAGAGGAACAGCAGCCTCAAGACTGGAAATGCCGATCTGAACTTCAATGTTTGAGGAAACTCCTGACCTGGTCCAAAGACACCCTGGGATCATGCCAGGGAAAGTACCCGTTGGGTGACATTACCCCCATGTCAGAGTAGGTCAGTGTTATGTCAAGTTACCTATCTGTGTCGCAGCTGGCAGGCAATCTTTTCAAAAGTTCATAGGCATGGAAACAAATAAGGGTTAGAAGGATGAAACGTGTTAAAAAAAAAATGCTGCAAACATGCCAAGAAGCGCTGGTGCAGCGCCACACAGCTCCAAGTACCTGGGGATTCAGGAGAAGGCTGTGGTTTGTCAGAAGTCAGCACTAGGGACCAATCATCAACCTCAGATCTGGTTGATGCTGTGAGTTGTTGCAGGAACTGGAGAGTTTCATCTCCAGCTGCAAGAGCGAAACAAGTCAGAGGGCAGCTGATTAAAACTGCACTTTTACCGCAAGATTCACGCGTGATACATGACCCCAACTCAGGTTTACAAACTTGCTCATACCTCCATCTAGGTTACGGGACAGCCTCTTGCTCGCAGAGCGTGTGAAGCGAGGGGCTGGACGGTCAATCATGTTGCTGGCCTGACGGGTCTGGGCCTGAGTGCGCCCGCTGTACCGGAACTTGGAGCCCAAGACGAGAAAGCGACGTGATGAGGGCGGCTCTACTGTTGGAACCCTGGGGGACAAAAAAAATTATTTCGTTATCATCCACCCACCAATAAATAAATGTGACAATTTCATCAGAGTACCAGAACCGGATTCTCGGAGTTCAAGCATATTTTCATCATATTACATCAAAGCATTTTGCATTCCCTAAAACTGTTACTCTTATGTAACAAGGTCAGCAACAAATTTGAACTTTATCTTTTTAAGGAGACAAACCCTTGAGGTTTTAATCTAAATTCAGGACCATGAGCGTGTATTTTTTTCCTCTGTGGTTAAAATGCCAGAAAACCAATACAGGGCTTAAGCCGCAGAGAACAGTTAGCCAGTTATCTGGGATATAGGCAGAACCTGAGAATGATCTCTGTTGCCAGGCAGGAAAGGATCATTTAGAGCGAGGCAAGAGTGACCTGGTCTTACCTGAAGAAGGTATGGTGTTCAACACAAACTTTCCACAGCTTCTTCGAGGCCTTGTAGTTGGGCAGTTTGAAGCCAATAGTGCTTTCATACTGCTCTTGCTGTAGATGAAAAAACAAATTTATAGTGAAAGGCCAATAATCTTGACGTGCATCTCAGACCTGGCCTATATAATCAATTTAGAAATCATGTCAATTCTAGAACAAAATGTTCTGGAAGAAAATATTTTTAGAAAACTTATTTCTGAATTTTATTAATATACCATCTAAGCAACATTTTTATTTTCTTCGAAATATGTTACTTCCAATTGAGCTGTCAAGCTGTCGAGTCTATTTTTAGTTAAGATTAATATACAATGTTTTAACTGATTTTACATACCCACAACAGCAACAAACAACCACAAGTACAATGGAATGAAAAGATTCACATTAATATTTTAAATCCAACAGTAATTTAGTCAGTTTCATTGTAAAAATATTAAACAGTTCAAGGAATGGCTCATATGGAAGGAGTCCATTATAAATCCAACCTTGTTGTAAAGAAAATTACAAGCAGTAAGTTCCTCAGACATTTCAAAGGCCGAGGTACGAGATAGGTGGAGTACGATTTTAGAGAAAATGTTGATATGGGGGATTTAAGAGCAGATTTAAAAAAAAAAAAAATAAAATTATCACTAATTTGGGGTTTTTCAAAAGTAACCCAAAAGAAAATGTAAAATGTAAATTCACAAAATGTAAAATGTATATTCAGATTTACCTCTGATGGTCTGATTTTGATAAAGAAACTGCTGCGTTTGTAGGAGATCTTGAGCACTTTGGGCCAGGGGAATCGGTTGATCCTCAGCTTGTCCTTGTAAACCATCAGGCCACTAGAGCAAACCCCCAGTGTAATGTCAACACCGTCAAGATCCTGAATACACAAAAATATGAGGATAAACAGTTGTGATATTGAATCACTGCACACCACCACTTTAACTCTGCACTTACAACAAACAGTCACTGGGAGGCAGACTTTCTCACACTACAAGGACCTGGATTTGAGGTCATGGAGTCTTAAATGAAATTAATCTCTCCTTTTTTTCTAAAAGGGGGGCTTACATCAATTTTGTAATTAAAATCTGGATGTTACTGATGTGAAACAAGCGTTCTGGTGCAAAACAATGACATGCATTTTAAAAATGAAAGAAAGTCAGTACATTGTTCTCTGATGGATTTTGGCATTTTAGAGCTTCCGTGAAAAACCTGCTCCATCACTTAAGCCACACAACACTCATTTAAACAGGTGACACAATTCCAATAAAAGCCCTACCTTAGCTTGGTGCAGGTCAACTCCATACATGGCAAGTTTCTTGGCATTTTCCAGAAACGACATGTCTGCTTGGGCTGGACTCATTGACCTGTAAAACAAAACAAAACAAAACAAAAAAAAAAGACAGATGAGAAGGTTCTTTTACAAATATGTGGTTCAATGTCAAAATTATTTACAGGACTTAAAACATCATCTATTTAAAGTTTCATAAACACTGTAGACTTGAAGGTCCTTTTTAGTTTGTGTCTGCTGAAACATGCACTCACTCAAACTAACTGCATTTGATGGGAAGCATGTGTTAATTAGAAACTGCAGTCACTATGTTTCTCCAACCGATGCCCTTTTTGATTACCTGTATGTACGATGCAGCTCCATCACTTTTTCCTCCAGCTCTTTGCTCTGTCCGGGAGCCAGGTTCAGCTCTGTAACATAGTCTGTTCCATGGACCTCTGGGTCATACTCTCCGAGCTCTGACTGGGCCGTGTAGGAGCCCAGCAGGGACAGTGTGACAAAGGAACAGGGAAGAACACCACGCATAATGTCCTTCCTCAGCTGGAGACACAGAAAGTACCTAAAAAAAAGTGAAAGAAAAAATAAGCTCATTTACAAATACATAAAGTCCTCATTCTGTTACTCTGAGACTTTTCTGTAGCAGAAGTACTAAAAGTAACGAATGCAATCTGAAGAGTAATAACAAGCTTGAGATGACACAGCTTAGCTTAGCTTAGCACAAAGTCTGGAAGCAGGAGGGAAACCATTAGCTTCACTCTTTTCAAAGTTTTAAAAATCTTGCTACAAGTACCTTTAGAGCTCACTAAACAACATGTTTTATCTCTGAGACTGATAAGATTTCCCTAACAGTTCCTTTGAAATATTCACCTAGTAAGGTCTTCAGTGAGCTGTGCTGGATCAGGAGGGTAGAACTTCACGTTGAATGTAAACTCATACACAGCACCTGAAACCTGTTTCCGGATCTCTTTGGTGGCTTCCAACCATGTCTGTTGAAAATGAGGGGAAGAAATTACCCACTGCTCACAACTAATTTCTTCTAGTTGTCACATAGAATATCTTGTTATGCTTGTGCAAAGAATCTAAAATTACAGGAGCAAAGAAAACAGCTTACCTTGGTGGTTGGTGTTTCCCAGTTGGCGAGGCCAAAGTAATCTTTCTCCAGCAGGTTAACATGGTCACACACCTTTGTTAGAAGTTCTTGACCTTTAGCATGTTTCTACAGATGAAAGAGAAACACAGACAGAGGGTGAGGGATATTTATCAGTGTTCATTAGTCATATCTTATAGAGGGTTAACAGCCATAAAATACTGTAATTTTGTAGGTCTCTTACATCAAGCTCACACTCAAACTGAGTGTCGTCCAGTAAGGTGACTTTGCATTGCATGGTTTTCTGACGTTTGGAGCCTTTAGTGTCTTCTGCCTTTTTCTCTGTCTTCTTTTCTTTTCCAGGCTTCTCCTTCTTCGCCTCCTCCTTTGTCTTCTCCTCTCCTTTGGCTTCTTTCTCCTCTTTTGCTGGCTGTTCCTTTTTTTTCTCTGTGTCCTCCTCCTTCACTTCTTCGACTTCAGGCTCTTTTTGTATTGCAGCTTCTTCCTTGTGTTCCTCTTGAGGTGGCTGGTAGAGTCAAAACAAATCATATGCAGATAATGTCAAACACAGATGAAAATAATGGGGTTGGACACAATGTACTTCATCTTATTTTTTAGTGGTAACAGTGCTTTAAGTATACAACTTTGTAAACAGAAAATTCTGTACATTGTGTTGTCATTGGCTCTAGCTCAGACCGCTCGGATCATTTTTGTCTCAGACCAAGCTTTCAGCTCGAACCAGCACAGTTACTTTCGCTGAGCAAGCTTTCCACATCATAAAAAATTCATTAGAAAGAAAAAAAAAACGTGTTCCTCTACTACAGTCAAATCTGCTGCATGAATTTGTTTACTCAAGGGTTCTGTTTTTTACCTTTCTCTGCAATGCTGTTTGAAATTATTTAAGGGAAATTTTGCCATGTTTTATGTGGTCAAATGTTGTTGGTAAATGTAGTAAAAGTGTTGCTGGTAAACGTAGTTACCACAAATACTATATTCCTCAGTATGTGCTAATATTGAGAAGGCCACATTTTTTGGCTTGGATTTCAGATCTCCACCTCTGTGTAGCCTAAGGCACAATGAAAGCTCTCTGCTTGTATAACAAACTAGCTATGACGGCAACCCAAAATATGGCCACAGTGGATGTTATGGACAAGGATGCATTTTGCAGCTTTTTTGGCTAACATGGAAATTAAGTGTAGAGGATAAATATACGCACATCACCAGGTGCAAGGCCTCTACAGTGAACATATAAGGGTAGAAGAAATGCCTGCACACTTACTCCATTTTGACTGCAGTTTATTAGGACAACATTTCGATCATGTGTTTATTGATCATGTGTTGATTGATCTTCCTCAGGTCAGGTATGACCTGAGGAAGATCAATCAACACATGATCGAAACGTTGTCCTAATAAACTGCAGTCAAAATGGAGTAAGTGTGCAGGCATTTCTTCTACCCT
>JAQMCX010000057.1:5295083-5310321 GCA_029814765.1 Acanthurus leucopareius | reverse complement strand
ATCAACACATGATCGAAACGTTGTCCTAATAAACTGCAGTCAAAATGGAGTAAGTGTGCAGGCATTTCTTCTACCCTAACATGGAAATTAAGCCACACTTATATAAGCCAGAGTAGAAGGCCAAATAAGTATAGTACAGAGGCCAAAGCTCTGCCTAGCAGCCCTGCAATAGGATATGGCCAGTAGGAACCAAGCATGCCAACTGCTCTGTTGCTTGCTTCAAGAACCCACACAAAATGCTTCATCTACTGCAACCATCTAATAAGTCTCAAGGATTACCTTTATTTTTCGTGATGATGTGACAAGAATGCCCTCCAGCAACTGGAAAACTGGAATGTGTTTGCTTTTTACTCTAGACTGCTTTCTAAACGAGGGCTGGTGATGGTGCAAACTCAGTGACAAATTGATACCTGCTATCTGTGAACTTCAGACTTGGAAGCCATAAGTTTTGCCATATTCAGAGTCCTTTTATGGTGTATTTTGTGGGTTAGCCTATTGAACAAGACATTAGCATTTTTCTTCACAAGTTGGTTTTGCTGGATAAATGTTGTTAAAATAGGTGACAATCACGACTAACTGTGCATATGGCCCAATTTCAAACCAACTGAATAACAAGTGTGATAGGTAGGATGCCAGTAACCATTTTTTTCATTATGTCCTACGGAACTTTATGCTGCAGGGTTAGGTTAGCAAACATTACTTTTGATTCATACAGAAGCCTGTCTGTGATCCTCACTAATGTGTGTGTGTCTGTGCGTATGCATTTGTGTGTGCGTGTGTGTGTGTGTGTGTGTGTGTGTGTGTGTGTGTGTGTGTGTGTGTGTGTGTGTGTGTGTGTGTGTGTGTGTGTGTTGCTGCTGAACTTAGATTTACTTGACAGACATACTCTAAGACTCATGAAATAAGTCCATGTGAAAAGGAAATGTTTACATGCAGGCAGTGGCACAACACGTCATAATACATGTAGGCACTTCCAGAATGGCACCATAAGCACAACTCGCCATCTGGGTTAATATAGCTTGCACTGAGAAAGAAAGTGAATTAATTAATTTATTCAAATGACTTAATTTACCATTAAAAGTAATTTGATATTCACATAAATAGCATGATTTCCCTTTGCATTTTTTGTGCCATTTTGTATAAAGGAAAGGAAAAGTTTGACATCTTGAGAAAGTACTTATTTGATTTCTTTGATTTCAAGAGTTAAACGAGAACCACTCTCATATCTGTACAATAAATGTAAGTTTAAAGTGTCCAGTAGGAAGCGTAAAAGATGCTGGCAGGCTGATCCTGTTACCTTAAATAGAAGTCAGGATGGCTGTTTCACCCTGCTTCCAGTCTCTATACTAAGCTAAACTAACTGGCTGCTGGCCTTATATTGAATAGTTGGATATTCGAGGGGACGCAATCCTCTCATTTAACTCGTTAACCTCACAGAGTCACACTCACCTGTGTCTCTGCACTGCTTATCGAGTGCTGGTCAGGAGCCTGCTCAGTGTCAGGCTCAGTTTTAAGCTCTGGCTCTGGAGCAGCAATTGGTGCTTTAACCTGCTCCTCACTTCCCTCTTTTATCTCCTTCTCCTCCTTCTTTCCTTTGTTCTTCCCCTTATCTTTTTTCCTCCCTTTTTCTTCTTCCTTCTTTTGCTTTTGCTCTGTCTTTTCCTCCTTCTCCTTCTTCTTTGCCTCCTCTTTAGCCTTCTCCTCTTCTTTAGGTTTCTCCTCTTCTTTCTTTTTTGACTTCTCCTCTTTTGCTTTCTCTTCCTTTTTGGCCTTTTCCTCTTCCTTCTTCTTTGCTTTTTCTGCCTCCCTAGCTTTTTCTTCCTCTTTCTTCTTTGCTTTTTCTTCTTCTCGTTTCTTTGCCCTTTCTTCTTCCTCTGCTTTCCTCTTTGCTTTTTCTTCTTCCTTCCTTTTTACCTTTTCCTCCTTTTCTTTTTTCTTAGCGACCCTCTTGTCAACGTTTTCCTCCTCTTTAGCCTCTTTCTTTCCGGCTTCTGCCCCCTTGCCTTTAACTTCAGCTGTCTCCTTCTTTTCTTCTTCTTTTGTCTCTGATTTTTCCTTCACCTTTTCTACTGCTTGCTGTGCTTTCTCCTCCTCCTTTTGCTCCTCTTTCTTTTTCAAATTTTCCTCCTCCTTTTTGTCCTCTTCCTTGTTCACTTTTTCCTCATCCCTTTTCTCTGCTTTTTTCTTGGCTTCTTTCTTTTTCTTTTTACTGCCTTTCTTTTCGACTTTTTCCTCTTCTTTCTTTTCCTCCTCTTTTTCCTCTACTTTTTCATCTTTCTTTTTAACTTCTTTCACCTCTTCTACTTTAGCCTCTTTCTCTTCACTTTTTACTTCCTCCTCCTTCTCTTCTTCTGCCTTGTCAGCTTTTTCCTCTTTGTCTGCCTTTTCCTCCCTGGCTCTCTCTGCCTCAAATCCCTCTCCCTCAGAGCACTGTGAGCGGCGTTTGAGGAAAGAGGAGAAGAGGCGAGACAGGCCTTTGCCAGCAGAGGTCCGGGTACGAGGCTTCAGCTGATCCTCCTCAGGGGAGGTTACATCTGCAGGCCCAGGCTCAGAGGCCTGCCTGCTCGACTGCTCCCCCTCTGACTCAGATGCAGCGGCCTCCGGCTTCTGCTTATTCCCTGCTTCAGCCTCTGCGCCCCCGGATTTCTGCTTGCCCTCAGTGTCCGCCTCGCTCACTGCACTTGCCTCTGTTGTCATGGTAGCCACTGGGAAGGAGAACAGAGGGGAGTCAGAGATGGAGAAAGGTCACGGTGCTGTACAGAGTGTAACAGTGCACAGCACAGCTATACTTGGAACGCAACAAACAAGATTAGGAGCAGTGGACTATTAGCCCCTGGGTAGGGAACAATGGTAGCAATGTAACACACTGACTGTACTCATACTGATACAGTAAGTAATGTGTATTATTGTTATCAGTAAATCACTAATGTTTCTAAGGTAATAAAAAGCATACTCTAGTTGTTTATCACAGACAAGGACTAAACAACAAACACCAGTAACCCCCTCAATGTACAGATGGTTGTTCAAGTATACTATTAAGAGTATCACAGTCAAGGACGGTGATTAACAACTACAGTTTAACTCCTTGGTTTAAGTCTTTAGTGCTTAACTGTTCAGTGAATCGAGTGTCCCACAGAAAAATAGTCAGCACCAATTTCGTTTCATTTTACTATTAAAAAAGATGGATTTACTGTTTCTTTCTCCTCTGTTTTATATCAGTTTGTGAGTGATTATCTTCTAGTTTTGATAACAGGTCATATAAAACAAGAAAACTGAGGACGATTGGCTCTGAGAACTTAAATGGTCATTTTTGAACTGAAGAAAAATTAACAGTAAACAACTAATAAATTAACTGTAAAAATAAGAATTGCCCAAAATAAATAATAAAGAAATAACATAAACAATTTAACTTAAAAAAAAAATCGATTTGTAGTAATGATGGACCAGAATTCTTATTATTTTACTATTACTATTCATTATGCAGATAAGGTAATCTATATTCCGGCTTGATTATTTTCATTTGAGATTTATTATTCAAGTTGAGTTGAACTGATTAACAACAATTTATCATATGCAGCTTTCACAATAAGTAATTCAACAATAAGTTTACATTGCTGCTATTGTTAGTTGCCCACTCTGAATAGCATTAATGAGACTTATTACATAAAACATGAAGCCAACTGCCACCCACAGATTATACTCCGACTCAAACACACATACTTAGACGCGCATACACAAACATCACAATATCACACAATAGTCTTCCTTGTTGATGAGTGTGTCTGTGTCTGCATGGAGTTCTGATGGCGAGTTCACAACACTGCCTATTGCAGACTCATTAAGTCTCAGTGACACAAAGGAGGCATTCTGCTCTAGAGCTGCATATTAGCACCGCCTGGAGCATCCTCACCAAGCAGGCCTGTCTCTTCGTCTCACACAAGCCTTTCCTGCACAGGTCATGTAAGGGAGCAGCGCTAGGTGATTTCATGATATAAACCATGAAATGATATAAAATGGTCAGTCAACTGTTAATATTTCTTGAGGAAGTAGACCACTTTGGGTAGAACTGCAAACCAATGAGCAGAACTGCTTTTTGACAGTAAAGGAATTTCTATGGATTTACACAGCTGTGATGAAGAAACTGTTTATATATTGTTTTCCCAGACAAATTATAATATCTAAAATTACATATTGGAGACCAGATGCTTAATACGGTTTATTATCAGCTGATATTAGCTCAACACGGATATGTCAGCATCAGCATATATGTAAGCCAAGGATAAGCAGTGCTGATATCCAATTTTTTATTTACATGTTACAGTAGCAATGATTTAAAAGATAAATCGAAAGGACTCTTAATTGGAAAATTAATATCAGTCAATTTATCATTGTCACACACAACAATAACAGTACACTCATATTTGCCCTTGGGTTCCCTGGAGTTTTGTGCACCTGACTTTGGTTTTACTGATGTCACAGTTAGAGGACAGATCTGACATACTTAAAAACTTCTTACCAGCTGACTGAATCACAAACTGACTGAAACATACCACAACTATTTTCCAACCATGCCGCTCCTCTCTTTCGTGAGATTTACCAGTTATAAGGGCTCAAGTCACAATCAGCTCATTTCTTCAATGAAGCTGATTTCCATCCTTTCTGGAGTAGGTCTTGTCTAATTGGTGACCATGTTTGTCTCTTCCATATGTAGTTCAAGTCTCGCTCTGCCTTCTATGCAGTGGGGGAGGGTAAATGCTAGACAGGCAGACAGGCAGGCAGGCCAATCTTCCAGATGTACAGGGCCGCCCCATAGGGTGCAGCCTGGCCCTCTATACCATACACTTCCCACTGGCACTCCAGGACAGCAGGAGAGGAGGAGGGGGTACACGCAGACCAAATCCTCTTTAGCCCTCCCATTGTTTGCGTCCAGTGACCAATAACTGTGCTGCACTCTATAACTAATCCTGCCTACCCTTCCCCCCACAGGACCCCCCATAGGCCTATTCCCTAGGTCACCACACACACACACACACACACACACACACACACACACACACACACACCCCCGTATGCATCAGTGCTCACGGGCTCCTCTGGGTCTTTTAATGCTCCGTCATCTCAATTGTGACTGTCAGGAAACAGTATGCTTCTAATGGACCAGCTGAGCTTGTGTCTGCTGCCTCCTCCATTTTGTGTTGCCTATCTAACATCTCTGCTATCAGCCAGCTGAGCAGGGCTAACCTGCATCATGACTGATAAAGAGAACGGCAGCCACACCACAGGATCTCTCAATAAAGCATCAATCTCTCATAATATAAGGCACATTTCTTTTTTGGGGGGCAGAGGTAATTAGATGAAATATTGCTTTACTGTTGGAAAAAAATAAAAATGCCCTCGATCCTACTTAATTAGTGTCTCTGATGAGCTAAATTATGGATGAAGTAGGCCACCCTCTAGTAAGCATGAGCCTGCAAGCTGCTGGATCAGATGCAAACACCAGGTCGGCAGTTAAACCAGAATCTGATTTAGAATTTTTGTGACTTTTAATTGAATTTACGGTTCGCACAGGAAAATTATTTAAAATCTAATTTTAAACATTTAATATCAATGAAAGGAAATGCCACATTTCATTTGACCTCAAGAGTTCAAATGACTTTTCATTTTGTGGAAATTCATTGTTTACGTGCTTTAGTCCAAGAAACATTAACAGTGCAAGTACACTTTTTTTTTGGATTATCTGCATTAAAAAATGAATACTAACCCAATAACTTAACTGCAAAAAGCAACAAAACTCACTCTTGTTCTCTATTAATCCAAGTCTCCAGTTTCTTTGATTTTTTTTTTTTTAAAGAAATTTTCAAAACACCAATGCCTTAATTTTTGCAAGTGATGCTGCAGGGCTGCTGCTTTGCGTGTTCAGGGGGGTGTGTATATGGGTGATGAAATGAGACAGGAGGGCTGAATGGAGAAGAGCCTGCAGAGAAACGAGGAGGAGGTTTCGTATATAAATAGCTACATGCGCTCAGGATGCAGGGACTCATTAGTTAGCCTTTACAGACAAGCTCATATCTATTTCTGTTCTCAACGTACTGCACACAACACATGTGATTACGTGTGTGCAGCCCGAAATGCACACACTGTTTCATACAGTATGATGCATGACAGCAGTGAGAGATTTAATTTGTTTTGAGTGAATTCTTTCTTATCAAAACTGGTCACTGACTGACAGACAACTTGAGTGCCACAGTAATATTACTCTGTAGGAATAGTAGGACAAAAAGAAAGCATGTTTCCTGGGTACTGAGAGTAGGCTTAAGGAATTAGAAGGAGTTTAGAGTTAATCAGCCCCCAAGTGACCAAGTGAGATTATCTCCATCTATCTACCTGCCTACAGCATCTATCTCACTGTCTCCCTCCTCTCTGCTTTTCTGTCTCTCTCTCTATCACCCAGTCTGCCTCTCTGGGTATGCTTGCATCTGTGTGTGTCCATTTGTGTGTGTGTGTCTGTGGGAGAAAAGCTGGCAGAAGTTGCAATCAGCTGTGCTGATTCATGGTTTTATGTGGAGCCCCGCCTACCTGGCTGAATATCAGCAGAAATGAACAGAAAGCCAAGATATCAGTCCACTGGCCACATGGTGGCACCTATTAACCGCTCTAAGTAAACACAGACACACATGCCAACATACACGCTAACACGTGCCTGGCTAAACTGTTTATATGTTCAGCTAATACACACAAGCCTGCCCAGCAACATCATGAGTACACACTGAATGGACCGGCACTAAATACCGGAAGTCATTATGTTGTAAACAGGTACTTGTACTTACGCAAGAGTGTACAGTAATACTGAACGCAAAGATTGTGGAGAAACATGTGTGAATAACATAAATTAAAAATGTCGTCAACCACTAAATGAAGCTATAATTACTGACATCTCTCTTTTTCAGTACTGGCTGATGCTCAACAAAAAGGTACTGGACTACAAAGGATTATTTCAGTCTAGCCCTCTGTGTAAATCTATCCCAACCCCTATTCCAAACTAATCAATACACACAGATGGTGTGTGAGCCTGATGCTGTAACATGAACCGTCATGGGAAAAGAATGAAGTAGCTTGATTGATTTACTGAGGTTGCCATGAAAGCACTTCTGAATCCATTTCCAACATCACCTCAGCCACAGCCCATTGACAGAATAGTGTATCCATACATTAGTGCACATTGTGAAAAAGTCTGTTTTTATAATCCATATGGAAGGAGTCATTTGTTGCATGATTTAAAAGGAGTGCTGTGATGTGAACTTAAATACTATCTTTTACTATTTACTATCTCTTTATCTTATTGAAATGAAACAAATCTGAAATTTGATTTTTTGTGTATATATTATACAAAGTGATATTTTGCAAGGTTTTTTTGGCCAGTTAAAGCCAGAGATTCACTGTTAAATGAAGTAAAGTGCTAATGACTCTGTACAGTGTGTGGAGTCTGTTCCCTATTTAGTAATGCTCACAACAGAGTAGTAGTCTAACTGCACAAATGCATCATAACTCCCAGAAGAGGATTAACACCGGCAAGCTCTTCTGGGACCTTGGTGACCTCACTCTCACACCACGGAGCCAAAAACATCCTTCAGCATCACTTCTGCAGCTTTGTGCTCACAACATTGCTGATTCAGCAGGAGACCCTGAGCACCCGAGCACCGAGGTCTCATGTCAGTCATTTTTAACTTCTGTGTTTACATCTGTTCCTTGTGCAAGTGCTAGTCAGTACTACTGCATTAATGCTGCCTCTGTCTCTCCCTTATCCTCCCTACGTCATATCTGCAGCGCTTCATAAAAGATTATCTGACTATATATATCCAGCAGTATCATCAATGGAGACAAGGCTTATTGGATGAGTTTCTCTTAAGTGTGTTATTGGTAGTACAGGCGTGTGCATGCACAGATACAGTTATACACATATGCTGCCCTGCAGCAAAGATGGATATTTTTAACCCATAGACTCCTTTTGGCAGTAAAACCAAGTCATCTCAAGCAGAAAATTTAATCTAAAAGATATGGCATCTCAAGAGGAAAAAACATGAAAAAAACAACAACAGCTAAATATCTGAGCAGACATGCTCTCAGAAATGGCTGTAACACAAGAACATCCTGACAAGAAGAGACACAAGTTCTTATCTTGATCTGTATATTATCTGTATCTGGAACAACAGCAATCTAACATACTAATGATTACGGAGAAAAGTATGGCAATTGTGTAACACCAAATCATAATGTTTAGGATGTGTATCCCTAATACATGAAACCGAATGTCATCAGACCTCTGTGCTCTACTTTATGTGAAGAGGAGCCGTTGCTATATAGAAAGCATTACGGTTTAGCAGAAGATACATCTTTAATCTCTAAGACCATGAAATTATCTCATATTTTAACCCAAACCGTAACCTATACCTTACTATAATACAAAAAGAGATTTTATTTGCAAAATGTAAGTTTCAAAGATTTTTAAAATGTGCGCCCTCTCTTAGATGAGCGATAACTTGCATGCCCATTCATTTTCACAAAAACAACTCACGCACGTAGAAAACAGAAGCCGCCTCCGCTGATACGGAGCGCTTTTGATTTATGAGGATGCTGTGAGACAAACCTGCTCTAATTGAGCAACATTTATGCTAATAACTCTAATTTGTTAATAATCTCGCTTGATTAAATTTCCTTATACGACTTAAATTTCTAACTTTTTTTTTTCCAACTTAATCTCGAACCAGTTATATGCGGTATCGTGCCAACGTGCCGGGGTATTTAAAAAATCTGTGTATAAAAATGGCGCCGAATGTTGAACAAAACAAATAAACACAACTCATCATAAACGCGCGAGGCACACACATTTAAAATATTTGGCTTACCTACTCTAGGATTAGCATCAATGGGAAAGCAAACGGTGCAAAAATCCGACAAAATCCAATATTCCGCACGTTCAGAGGAGAAACAATGTCGAGAGGCGACACATGCTTTGTTGTGCTGTAGGTGTCCGATGCTCGTAAAGGGGTGGAGCCTCATGCCGAGGCTTGAGCACCAGCACGGCTCACAACCGCATGCAAGGTGGAGGAGAGGGACTCAACTTTCTTACAGCTGAGGAGATATGACCCGGACCTATAAATTTAATGCTATGTTAAACAGTTTAAATATTTACTTAAATAATTCATATGTTTTTGCAGCATCAGGATCCCAGACAACACTATGTGATCCACACGTGTTCAAATTTGCTGAAAAACGACGGATTTTAAAAAGTATCAGTAAAAAGGAATTCTACTAAATGAGTATTTGTTTACAATTTTAGGTTTGATTCACAACTAACCATTCAGCTGGTACAAAACATGAAACCTGGTTACAACAGTCTCCAACAGGCATGGAGTAGGGCGGGCCAAAGAGTACAATCATTAACACAGTACAATGTCCAGAAACAGGAGGGAGGCACAGAGGTCACAACAGTTCGCCCCATGGTCTTGGCCAGTCTTTTCAGGCACCAATGTGGTGCATTTATCTGCACAGTGTGACAATCTTGAGCCAAATAATGAGGTATTATAAGAGGCACTATCTCAAATTAATTAAAAAACAAAAAGGCACAGACTGAGAATGCAACGTCAAAAACCAGACACATCCTCAAACATCGTGTCTAAAAATTCAAAAACAACACAGCAGACACTTTTGAGTCCAATCAAGCTGTCTTTATGGAGCCAGGCATGGTCCCCACCCATCTGCCTGACCCCATTAGGGCCATAAGGCTCATAGGCAGAAAAGGGGGGAAGTAAAGGGGTTCATTATTCTAACAGCCACAAGGGTATAGCAACCATCACACTTGCCTCACAGAGGCAAGCTCATGTGGCATGCACAGCAGTGTCCCATGTCAATTCTGGGCAATCAAAGTTAAAAAAAAATTCTTACCGGTAAAATGTTGATTCTGTTAATATTCTCCTAAAGTCCGAAGGAGGTTTTGAGAAGAAATATTAAACCACAGAAACAGAAAATTTCTCTCCGACACAGTAACAGTCTGTGGCGCTTTCTTGTTTAGACTTTGATCACTTAGCGCAGTGAGGCAAAACAGCACACGCACTGGTGGTGTTTCACAATTACTGTAGCAAAATGCAGACAAAACAAAATAAAATCCAAACCAAGTACAAACAAAAAGTAGTTTTGGCAATAGTTAATTTCTTTCTAAAATGAGATAAGTCATGGAGACAATAGAGGAAGATTGAGGAAGAGAAAAAAAGACTATAAGAAGCACTTGTGTTGCCTTTAGTTGCTTAGGAACCCCTGCTCTGTGCATACTGCAAGGAGCAGGTGTTGGGCTGGACTCAGGAGAGGGAGGAGAGACAGAAAACAGAGGGGAGGAGAAGAGGAGCAGCACTCACAGACCCAAAGTCCCTTGAGACAGTGACAGACTGGAACCACAGACTCTGAGACGAGCCACTCACACACTAGACACACCCAAAAACCCTAACGCACACTGTCTGTTTTCCTCCATCACTCGTCCACATTTGTTCAAAAGCACGGGCAAACACACATATGATGGCGTAGTGCATTACTCCAGCTGAGTGCATGGGGGTTATGTTTGTTTGGAACATCTTTATCCCTCTCTGGCTCCATCACTGAGTGTTACATAACGCCCCATACCACATCCACCGAATTCATCTCTCTTTGATTTTCAGCACTGCATCTGGGTACACATCACACACTGCACTGCCTTCCCTCCTGAATCTTATGTAAAACAACTTGTGCAGCATTAAAAAAGCTTTAAATATGAATTTTGCGTGCATGCGATGCAGGAGTAGTTTCCAGGAGTTTTATTTGTGCCCAGGATCCAAGCTCTCAAGAGCACTAACGGGATAGATGGTAACAGCGCATCAATATTCATGGGGCACCATTAAGTTATGAAGAATTTATGACTGGGAATGTTCTATGTTTCTTCCTTTTTCTGCAAGCAGACATGTAGTCCATCACTCTTATTTTAGGGCAAGTTTGAATTTACCCCCTCATATACATATTAGAGAGTTTAAATTACAAAATATGATGTTTTTTGAAGAGTCAGGATATAAATTTAATATTGAGTTCATGTTGTGGTATAATTTCCTTCTGCCCTCTAGAATGAGACAAGACAATTAAAAAAAAAAAAGTTTATCCAAAAAAAAGGGCTTTTTTGCGGGGAGTACTACTGCAACAAACCCGTACATCTAGAGACAATGCAAAGCAATGAGTCAGACTGGAAAATGAAATGCTTATTTTATTATGCATGAGTTTGGATGTCATCTCAGATCTCTTAAAAAGACACTGTACCAAGCCCTGGAGCTCACAGTGCTTTGAACAGATTATGGTGGACATTCTAGGCCACCTAAGTACATGTTACATTGTGTTTGATCATCTGATGCTGTAAGTGGACCTGTTTGTTATTGCACACTGCCGCCTGGTGGAGAGATGGGAAATAAATGACTTGACAAGACTGAACAGTCAGTGCTAAAATGCAGTAAAAAGGGACAAATTTTTATTTCCCTAAAATTTTCTATATATGTTTCAAAAATACCCTTTACATTGACATGTCCAACTAATAGTAAACAGATCAAAGATCAGTTATAAAAAGTTATTTGTGTGAGAGAGGGAATCCCTCCAAGAGTAATCAACCTTTTCTTAGGGCTTTAAAGGCATGTTGGGAGCATGTGTTCATGAGAGATAAAGATGTGTGAGCGTCCAGATGCCTCAGGGTGACACAGTCACACTACCACTCCCAAAACTACTCTGATGGGGACACCAGCAAGTTAACATTAAGCTATATGTCCTGCAACTAAGGCTCTCACATGGTTTTCATCTCAATGTAATTTTTTTTTTTAACATCTGTTGTGTTTTACATTAAAAAAGATTTCATACATTTTTTCTGAATCACTTTAAAAATAACTTAACCGCAACCAAAAATATAACTGGTTGAATATCAGTCTAACCAGGCACACTAACAGTGAATAAATGCTTACAGAAGACACAAAGGGAGTCCTCAAAGTCTGCACTCAGATCCCAGTGGAAAGGGCATGTCAAATAGAAATTATCAAGATTTAATACCTCACAGTCTTTAAAAAGACTGATGAGCTATGACTTAATAGAATCGGTGCACAAATAAATGAATTCCTTCTCTGCCGCTGTGAGCAGTCTTTTTTTAAAAAATCTAATTATTACTTTTAAACTATATTGTGCTAAATTTGGGAGGTTTGTGAGAGTATATCAGTTTGTTCTGTACGCAAAACATCAGTGCAATTTCTTCAAATAAATGTGATGTTCAATAAATAATACAATATTCTCAAACACTTTTTTTCATCCAACTTGAATGTCATTCAATACTCACATCATATCCAAGCAGAAGGTCATTGTAGATTATAGTACATGGAAAATCCCAGACAGTGTGATCAGGTCAGAGAGGGAGAGATGGAAAAACACAGTGTCAGATCAGCATAATACTTATTTTATACATATGAAAGGGCACATGATAGAAAGTTAATCCAAATAAATTTTTAATGTGACAGCACACAGAGCAAAAATTAAGGAAATGAGATGAACATCTATTTTGCATGCAATCAAATTACCGTAATACTTCATGAATGCTGCACTACACAAGAAACAAGTAGCCTGAGCACATACACAACTACTGTTTATATAATTACTTTTGGGACAGCAATAAAATATAAAAAGTGATGAAGGTGTAGCATACAGTGCAAGCATCCTCTGAAAACAGACAAGAGGAGATAAACAATGCAACAAGGCTACAGTTGACCAATATCAATTGTTAAACCCAAAAGTAATAACCGCATATTTTACTCTAAAAATCTAGTATTCTCAGTGCAATACATGGAGCTAAACCATGCATTAATTCCTTTCGGATTAGCTTTGAATGTGCTCTCTTGTTTCTAAAAATTTAAGCTAGGTATCTTTGATTCACAAAGTATTTGGGGGCCAGAGTCTCCGGGGTGGAGAAAGCAACCTCACAAAAAAACCTCTAGCAGACATTTCTTATCATTTTTATCGAGTACTCGTAACACTACATGTTGTGAGTCCCGTTTCTTATTTTCTATGTGGGCTAACAGCACAAACATCCATGACCTCGTCGTGTTTGACATAATCCCTCCAAATGCGCCGCAATGAACTCCAAGCGAACTGTCGTCGCGAGGAAACGACGGACCTCGCGGGGGAAAGGTGCGCGATGTCAACACAATAACCGTGTCTGAATGGGCGAGTCATACCTGAACAGACGGTCGTGTCCTCTGCCGGTTTTCTCCACCGTCACTTTAGTGCCATAATTCCGGTGTTTCCCTTCAGAGCAAGTTTGCAATCGATCAGGTTTCCACGGAGAGGCGGTGTCGCAGCAATGACGAAGCAGTAAAGTAGTGATGGGTGGGGATCAGAGGTGGGAGCGTGACTTTACAGCCTCGCCGTTGACTCCTTGCTTGTTTTTTATTAAGAGTTATGATGCAGAGGTAGTCTCATGTTAAGCAAATACAACATTACTCTGCATACTTGTGCCCTTAAACATGCAAGGGCATTTCTGGATACCATTACAGGTGAGTCAGGTCCAGTGTACTTCCTGCAGCACAGTGCTTGTCAGTGGAAGTAATTTAAACTACAACAACACAGAAAGGGAAGCACTCAAGTGAAAGACAATAGCTCATGTGGCACAAGGGATTCTTCAAAAAAAATGTTAGATCAGTGTAAAACAGGTGCAGCCCTCCTGCTGTGTGTGTGTGTGAAAGAGATACTGTGTTTACCTCAGTAGTTTCGTTATCAGGGCCTGGATATCAGAGAGGAATGCGGGGTAAAGACTGTGCTTTTGTTCAACTGCGGCCAGCTCCTGTGCAAACCTGTCACCTGGTTACAAACAGTCTGATATCGGCATGATGATAACAGCCAACATTTATAAGTGTGTGTGGAGCCACTGGTGCATAAACACTATACTTATGGTTCCACACAGGGGCGCTGTTGTGTGTTTGTGTGTGTGTGCTGGAATGGATAGTTGGTGGATGGTAGGTAGGTAGGATGTACTTCAAAGTACATACATATCATTAAGTCAGCAACGGACAAAACAGGAACTAATTAGGCCTTTGAAAATATTGACTGTAATAAGAGGTTCCTGACCAAATGTTTCTGGTTGATGTCATGTAAATAAATTACTATTTGTGTGTCATCCCCCTAAACAGTAATGCATCATTTAAGTCCTGCTCAATTAAAAAAAAAAAAGTGTTTTGCTTTTTACTACTTTGTTGTCAGTCTGACCCTCCACATTTACCTAAAATCTCAGTTAAAGACATGTTGTCCAATGTTTGACCAGGACTATGTGACATTAAAACAACTCTGGCATCCAGTCATGACCCAAACTGCTGTTCAGAGAGGACTTTGTATCTCCATGTTTAACCATGACTTTTGACTTTTAGATACCCTCTATATTTGTCATTGGATGTACATGTGAGTACATTCATAAAGACACAATACCAGCTTTGATGATGCATTGTTACTTTTTTTTAAAAAAACACAGTCTACTCTTTTTCAGAAAAGTAGCCTAATATTTTTTGGACAAACATTTTTTTTTCTAATAACAACAATGTGCAACTGTAAAAACTATATTCCTCTAAATGTTTGCTGAGGATGCACTTTTCAGGGAATGATAAAGAATTTGACAGAATAGTAAATTCAGGATTTTTTAACTCAGTGGGAAATTTATAGTCAACTGTTATATTAGAATAAAATATAGTGTAATTTAAAGAGGAATATTTTTACATGTTAAAAAGGTAAAGGGGATCTTCCACAAAATTAAAAAAAGGATTTGAAATTAATGGTTGCCTCAGAGCAACTTTCCACTTGGCAATGGCCATGGCTCCGTCTGATGACCTTGAATATCTCCTTACAAAGCATTGTTACTTCCCAGTGTGAGGCCACCTTAATCCAGCAGCTGCCAGTGAAACATCTGTCTCTGTGTGACCTAAAACCCAGTGGCCACTGTGGGCACTGTTGCAGTAGATTAAAAAACATAAATGGCACTGAATGTGGACCCCTATACTTACCACAGACAGATTTTAAAAAATAGCCATTAAAAACAGAGCCATGAAATAGATTTTTTTTATTTTGATCTCCCCTTTTCATAGATAGATAGATAGATAGATAGATAGATAGATAGATAGATAGATAGATAGATAGATAGATAGATAGATAGATA